>OX366537.1:7812500-8107500 GCA_947256265.1 Acronicta leporina | reverse complement strand
TGATATTTATTTCTGTAAATAGATCTTTTAAAGACACTTTTACAAGTCAATGTTTTACATTTTTATTATTTCTTAAACTAGATGGCGCCAGCATTACCTAACTGACGACCTCTGAGAAGAAACACCGAAACAAATTTAGGGAATCATGGTCTCTTTTAAAGTCCAGACAGTAATAGTATTATAATAATAACATTATTAGATACTAGCTTCTGCCCGTGGCTTCGCTCACTTGAAGTTCGAAACCATCAATGATGGTATCTTCTTTGTATGGGTCTCTATACATTATGATTAGAGGGGTCAAGCTGTATCTCAGGTTCCTTTTAATTATTTGATATAAGAAGTATACCAGTTTTTAACTTGGAGCACATACTTTCTAACAGTGATAACAAAATTAAAATCAATTCAGTAGTTTTTGCGCCAACTCGTAACAAACAGACCAGAATTTTAAAAATCACATTTTTGGTTTTGGAGGCGTTATATACCTAATCCACATGTTCTTTTTTAAATGTCTTCAATGTACAGACGCAGCTTTTTTACAATTTTAAAATACATAGAAACTTGTTTTCAGTGACTTGACAGTTGAAGGGTTACCAGTTTTTGAAAAAAAGAAAAGATGTCGATAGAAAGAACGAAATTGAATGAACTTAAATAATGTACTTACATGAACATACTTTTTTCTTTAAAATTTAATAACTTGTCTTCACATTATGAACTAAAAAATGTAGGTAGGTAGGTAGTAGGTAAGGTATATGCTCCAACTTAAAAACTGGTGAACTTCTTATCTCAATTAATTAAACGGAACCTAGATACAGCTTGACCTCTCTGATGTATGCAGCCCAATACAAAGAAGAGATCATCACTGTTGGTTTTTGGGATCCATTTCTAATCCTAATATATCTTCAGGTGAGTGAAGTCGTGGGCCAAAGCTAGTATTAGTATATACCTATATGTGTAGTGTAGTCTGTCCGTCTTCTCATGACAGTTCCACAGAACTGACATATATATAACCTAGCATCGTGTGAAGTTTTCAAATGCTGCATCATGGAGTCTGCGTCGCTTACACAAGGGCTGCTGTCCGGAAGGTCTGTGAAAGAAAGAACGATTTTATTGCAAGTTTTTTTTAACGTGGGAGAGCCATGCTTTGGCACGAATGGGCCGGCTCGACCGGAGTGATACCACGGCCTCACAGAAAACTGGAGTGAAACGACGCTTACGTTGTGTTTCGCCGAGTGAGTGAGATAACCGGAGGCCCAAATCCTTTTAAAAGGCGGACATCGCACTTGTGACTCTGGTGTTGCGGGTGTCCATGGGCGGCGGTTATCGCTTACCATTACGCGATCCGTCTGCTCGTTTGCCCCTCTATCCCATAAATAAAAAATTAAAAAAAATCTTACCGTTTTTCTCACACAGCAGACATTTGAACAGGTTCCCCTCTTGTACTACGATTTGCATCGTCATGTCGCTAGCGTCGGTCGTCGCGTTAGTCGTAGTAGTCGCGTTTGTCGCGTCGGTCGCGCTAGTCGTGCTGGACACCGACTTGACGCGATACATCTCGCCCGACTCCACTTTTATGAACGCACCACCTGATTATAAAGAAAATTGTTTATGATTATTGCGCCTAGATTGGTTAGTCTGTCTGTCGAGGCCTTTTTTCTCAGGAACGCGTGGAGATATCAAGCTGAAATTAATATCAAATATGCAGGTCTACTGTTCCTTAGAGCTGTGAAAAAATCAAACTTCTAAGCCAACGCAATCAAAAGATACAGCCATGTATGCTGAAAAATTTCGACACTCGCAAGGGAATCAAAACCTACAGGGCATTTCCCGTGAACTCAGAATCTTGAAACTTGGTACGAAGCAACGTCTTATAGCACAGAGAAATAAAAAATTACAAAAAGCATACATTTTTAGTTACATCATAATAACAATATTTTTAAGTAATGAACCCTCAGTGCGCGAGTCCGACTCGCACTTGGTCGGTTTTTTATTACTATCCCACTGCTGGGCAAAAGCCAAGGCATGATAAATGTAATTTATGTTGTTTTTTTTTTGTTTTTTTTTTTTAATTTTGGCGCCACACTTTTTGTGTATTTGCCAGTGTCAAGTAATAAAGTAATCAAGTATTCAAAGAATATTTCCCATCATGGGATTGTATTATGGCACCACACTTGTGTTCGCCAGTGTCAAGTATAAGTTCAGTTGCCCCAATAAAACGGTAGAAACTTTATTGAGGCTTCGATGGAGTTTAGGAGTGAACCCAAAAAGTCACGATTTTCAATTTTATATCATTTGCCTACACTCTCACACGTTCACGAACACTTAATGGTTAATTATCCACCATAATTACACATTAAACTGGAGAAATTCAAGTTTTGAAAAATAATGTAAAATCGACAATGTGCACTTTACATTTTCCCGCCTAAACCATTTATGTTGTTATTAAATACCTTGTTCTTGTGCGGCCGCGATGATGGCGTTAGCAATATCCTCATCACCGGATACTTGTAGTTCTATCTGCGATTCGTCATTTGAATCTGTAATTTAAAAAATAATTGTTATCTATACATATAATAACATCGTAGGAAAGTCAAAACTGTACATTGAATTTTTTTTTTAAAGAATACTTTTGGGGCGTGATCTACAATCGATATCGAAGCCAAAAATATAGTTATTAGAATTTTTGTCTGTTTGTCTGTATGTATGTCCGGGCTAAACTCAAAAAGTACTGCATGGATTTACTTAAAATTTTGCATGAATATTACTAACAGGTCAGGTCAACATATAGGCTACAAAATATTGAGGAAGGCGATAAGCTATATATCATCACGCTAAGACTAAGTAATTATTCCACGCGTCGCGGGCGGAAGCTAATTATAAAAAATAGTTTTATTTCAATACTAGCTTCTGCCCACGGCTTCGCTCACATGAAGCTATATCATATCAGGAGTAAAAATGGAAAAACCAACATAGAAGATCTTCTTTGTATGGTCTGTATACATCAGAGGTCAAGCTGTATCTCAGGATCCGTTCAATTAATTGAGATAAGAAGTTCACCAGTTTTAAGTTGGAGCATATACTTTCTAACAGTGATAACAAAATTTAAATCTATTCAGTAGTTTTTGCGCCAATCCGTAACAAACAGCCTGCATGCGAATTTTTCTACACTAAAATAATTCGATATCAAAATGAAACTACATTCACGCAGTTTTCTTAACACATTCTATGTTTATCTTTTTGTGATTTTTTTGCATTTTTCATGCTAAGATTATAAAGTTAATTTAGTGAAGGAAAAATTCGACTCGCAGGCAGGATTCGAACCTGCGTCTTCTGGTTTGAAGAATGTGAAGGCAAATTTCGACATGGCAGGTAGGACTCGCGGTGGCTTAGTGGTCATAGCGTCTGGTGTATCAAACCAGAAGACGCAGGTTCGAATCCTGCCTGCGAGTCGAATTTTTCCTTCACTAAATTAACATTATATGTTTGTTAGTATGAAAATCCAAAAATTCCCTTATCCCATACCTTGGCTATCACCGTTGTCGTGTTGTTCTCCATCACCATCACCATCTTCCTGCTGATCATCTTTGTCAGGCATCACCAGGGAGATCTCTCCGCCCTCATATATAAACTTCTGACCGGCTACCATTTGTAGGATGGAGCCGTTCTCACTGTCCAATACTATTGTATCTGTAACAGCGATATATTTATGTATTAGCTTCTGCCAGCGACTTAGTCCGCGTAGCGTGATGATATATAGCCTATAGCCTTCCTCAATAAATGGGCTATCTAACACTGAAAGAATTTTTCAAATCGGACCAGTAGTTCCTGAGATTAGCGCGTTCAAGCAAATAAACAAACACTCTTCAGCTTTATATATTAGTAGTATAGATAGATCTGTAACTACTTCACTAGCCAAGTGGTCCTAAGAGCGACTGCTACGCTAGAGGTCCTAGGTTCGATTTCTAGGTCGAGCGAAGTGTTATTGGGGTTTTTCTATGTAATTCCCAGTAGCAGCTAGGAGTTAGGAATTTGTGCCCGGTTAATGGCAATAGGCTATCATATGGGACCTAAACATACCGGCGAACTGTGGGTGTACATTAGTATATACTAATATTATAAATGCGAATGTTTGTGAGGATAGATGGATGGATGGATGTTTGTTACTCTTTCACGCCAGAACAGCTCAACGGATCTGGATAAAATTTGGCACAGAGATAGATTATAGTCTGGAATAACACATGGGCTACTTTTTATCGGAAGTCTACGCAGACGAAGTCGCGGGCAGAAAGCTAGTTAGTATATATTCAAGATTAAAGTTTTTGACGTTTTTGGTGATGCTATGTTGATGTTATGTTATGATTTCATCACGCCTCAGACAGGGGTTTTCTGAATATTTTAAATAACTGTCACACTTACGTCCATCTTCGTCGTCTTCATCATCATCAGCTTCGTTGAGGATCTCCAGCTTACCCAGTATGTACTTCTGAGCGTCAGTCTCTTCCTCAACGTCATCTAGCGACGGCATATCAACATTCAAGTACTCGCTCACTTCCGGAGATTTCTCAGATTTTGACTGGAAAAAAGTGCACAACAAGTATATAACACTAGTTTTTGCCCGCGACTTCGCTCACATGAAGCTATATTAGGATTAAAAATGGTCCCCAAAAATAATTAATTCCTAACCTAACCTAACCAACCGTCATGATCTCTTCTTTGTATGGGTCTATATACATTAGAGAGGTAAAGCTGTGTCAGGATCCATTTAATTTATTGTGATAAGAAGTTCACCAGTTTTTAAGTTGGAGCATATACTTTCTAAGTGTGATAACAAAATAAAAAACTATTTAGTAGTTTTTGCTCCAACACGTAACAAACAGACAAGAATTTTAAAAATCACATTTTTGAATTTGGAGACGTTTATATACCATACACCACTTGTTTTTTTAAATGTCTTCAATGTCAGACACAGCTTTTTTACAATTTTATAATAGTAGAGATAAGAGATATTTATATTCAATCATCCAAAATTGTATAGGCGTATATATGTCATATCCGCGCCTAAAGTAAACTTTAACTGATGTTCATTAGTTTAAATCAGTGCGGCAACACCGCACAATATCGCTCGTGGCGGGTATAGAGATTTGACAACGTCGCATTTCCTAACTTCCTAACGAACCCAGGACCTTACGCTCCACTATAAATATGTCACAATTACAATGAGAAGCACAACTTACTTGGAGTCCATTGATTTGTAAAACTAGGTTACCGCCCTCATCCGTCGCAACCGGTACCACGGACATACAATCTGTAAAAACAAAATAGGAATTGTATTTATTTGTCATAACACCTTAACACTTGGGTGAGAGCCTGGTGATCCGTAACACAGGGTTCCCCTAGTACGAACTCCAGTCTCTCGCAAAAGAGCTTTTAGTTATATAATGCTATGTTACCTAGACCTAAGATGTCATGAAGCCAACACCTTTGTGAAGAGAGAAATAAATTTTTCATTTTTTTTTCATTATTCATTATTTGTATCTGGTCTGGTCAGCTCTTACCTGCTGTGGCAATATCTTTTTTTTTGTTAATGTAATGAAAATACACCTACACATCTAACTGCATAATTCTCAGCAACTATTTAAAACAAAGTTGTAAAGCTATGTTTTTTTTTTAAAAGAGTATCTATGGAGTTTCTTGCCGGCTCTTCTCCATAAGACCCACTTTTTGGAACCGTGCAACTAGTTTAGACTTTTCAAAAGTACCTACCTTCTTGAATGGTCTCATTGAAATAAAACATTTTAATTTTTTTTTATCAGGATTTGCCAAACTTCTTGGCAGTATATGATTAGGTATAAATGAGACAAAGTTGTAGTATAGTCTGGTTATAATTATCCAAAGGTGCATCTTATATACTAACGACTACGTGTTGATCACGGATAGTAGAAACATTTAATAGATATTGAACGTGCGATAAAGATCATAAGATTGCGATGTAGATTGTAGATACAGCACAAAGATATTGTATTGTAACAGTACACCCCCCTTTAAAAAAAAAAAAAATTATTATGGTAATAGTGTTTACAATATAAATTTGACCTAGACCTTACTAGTTATTTGCTGATGTATATAAATAATAATGCTATTGTACGCGGTGGAATTTGATGACGCCTGTTGTGGTGTGATTTGCTGACGTATGTAATTTTGACTTAGCTGTTGCACGAGTGTTTATTATTTTTTTCCGTTAAACTCTTCATTCTTCTGTCCAGTGTTTTCATTATGCCGTAAAGTAGGATCACGCCGATTGTTAAAATAATCTGTCCCATTGCAACATTTCTTGTCCACCGTAAGTCCTCCTGGATCAGGTTACGGAGTTTGTCCGCTTCGTTTTGATTGAGGCAACTGTCCGTATTGTATGTTATCTGGTCCTTAGAACTTTGATTTCCCATTTTAGATGTCTTGTTGTTACGAGTAGTTGTGAATTAATGGTATATGTTAAGATCTATGTTAATATATATACGAATAGCTTGCTTATATCAGCGATTTTTTATAGACGTACTACTGGCTTTACTTTACGTCCCGATCGTGTAGTGTACGTGTGTGAATGTCTGTAGAAATCCTTTGAATCTGGCACGTAGTTTGATTCGTCATTGATCATGAATGCTGGTTTCAATCTATCAATTGATATCACTGTCTCTTTATCCCTAATTCTAATGCAAAATGTTTTATCTGTTTTACTAATTACTGGGTAGGGTCCTTCATACGGCGGTGTCAGGGCTTTCTTAATTCTATCACACCGAACAAATACGTGTGAGCATTCTTTGAGTTCGGGATGCACAAATATAGCTTGGTTGTGGTTTTTTCTTTTCGGAATTGATGTCATTTGTGTGATGTCCTTTTGAATTTGTTTTACAAACTCTTCGTACGTTGATAACTGTGCTGCTGATGACTCAAAAAATCCTCCAGGGAGTCGTATTGGCGTTCCATATGTCATCTCTGCTGAACTATAACCTGTGTCTTCTCGCAAGCTACTCCGCAACCCGAGTAAAACTGTTGGAATTTCTTTTAACCAATTTTCGTTGGATTCTCTTGTCATTAACGCCACCTTTAAAGTTCTATGAAATCTCTCTATCATTCCATTGGATTGCGGATGATAAGGTGTTGTCCTAATTTTATGTATTCCCAAAAATTGTGAGAGTGACTCAAATATTCTTGATTCAAACTGTCGGCCTTGATCCGTAGTAATGCGCAATGGACATCCAAAACGAGTAATCCATCCTTCGAAAAGTGTCTTGGCTACTGTTTCTGCAGTTATATCTTCTACCGGAAATATTTCGGGCCATGACGTACAACGATCTATGATTGTGATTAAATATCTCTTCCCTTGTGAAATCGGAAGTGGTCCGACGATGTCAATATGTAAATGTTCAAAACGTTGCGCTGTCATAAATGTACCAGGAGGTGATATCGTATGTCGTTGTATTTTTGATTTTTGGCAGGCTATACATGATCTACACCAATTATTGATATCTTTGTTCATATACGGCCATAAATACCTTTGGCACAGATAAAAGAATACTAGTACAGATGCCTCATCCCATACAAAGAAATGGGACCTTCCTATCGGGCGAGATTCTTCGGGCAGAATTGTTTTTCTTTTGTAGGCGATAGATGTCGCACGTAAAAAGCGCGTTCCATGCGCGTTGCATGCGACATCTATCGCCTCGGGTTGTATATCAAGTGTTTACTATATATTTAACCAATAGATGGCGCTGGTGCGCCGGGATGTAGGTAGGTACCTAAAGTTGCTACTTATTGTTATTACGGTCGCTCACCCCGAACGGTAGCGCGTAGGTACTTATGTAATACATTTAATTTTATAAAACTACCTATCTTCTTACGCGTAGTTTATTTTCGTTATTATTTAACGTAAATTCATGTAAAAATGTAGGTGTCATTTTCAAGGTTTCTCAGGATACCTACTGATTTCATAAATGACATAATATATTTTTAATGACGGACATTATTTTTTTAAATATAAAATGACGTGGGTGTCAATTTCACAGTTTCTGATTGTGAAAAAAAAACAAAATGTTTAAAATCCAAGATTGTGAACATCTAATTATTATTTTTTATTTAATATTATAAAGCTAAAAAGTTTGTTTGTTTGGTTGACCGCGGAAATCTCAGGAACTACCTACTGGTTCGAATTTAAAATAGGTATCTTTTGTGTTAGATAGTGCATTTATCGAGGAAGGTTATAGGCTATAAAATATCTTATAAAATATCACGCTATGACTTATAGGAGCGGAGCATCAATGAAAAATGTAGCAAAAACGGGTAAAAGTTATTTCTTTTGAGGGCTTCCATTGCGTGCGCTGCGTAAACGAAGTCAATGGCTGCATAATATACCTAGTTAGGTACCTACCTATCTATCTGTTAAGGTTGACTCACTACCTATAACCTTTTTTGTTGTAGGTAAGTACCTACCTAATCAAATTTGTTCTAAAATAATGCATTATTTGCGAAGGTGTTTAACACAACAAAAGTGTAGTACTTATATACTTACACTTTTGTTGTGTTATGGATTAAAAATAGGTACTTAAATACGTTATTCATCACAAGTAGGTACCTATTTAATTTTGAACAGAATTGCCATTGACATCATTTGGTTTTAATGAATATCGGAGATATCATAGTTTTAAAATAACTCCACGACAAAATAATGATCAAGTAGGTAGGTCGGTACCTAGCCTACCACTAGCGCTGGTCGGCCGTTTAAAACGAGACTTTGTCGCGGTTTACTAGAATACATTAGATCTAAGTAAGTAGGTAGTTTAGTGATGGAAAAAATCGACTGCCTGAAAATCGAGCCTGCGTCTTCTGGTTAGATAAGTACACCAGACGACCACTGAGCCACCGCGAGTTTAACTATTGAAAAGCAAGCTGCCTACTTTGCTTGTCAACCGACATCTGTGTAGGTACCTACCTACCTATTTAGCCAGAAGACTCTACGCAGGTTCAATTCCGCCCTTCAAAGTTTCTTGTATAGCATAGAAAAAAAAATGCAAAATATTACAAAAAAATAGTTTAAGTACATACTTACTTACTTAATTTATTCTTTTGGGCTGGGAGGTGACAACTGACAAGTGTCCGTGATAAAGACCGAGTGACAAACCGAAATCCACGCGAGCAAAGCCGCGGGCGGAAGCTAGTTCTTATATATCTTTATCGCAAAATGATAATAAAGTTATTGTATAAATATACCTAGGTACCTACCTACCTACCTACTTACTTACAAATGCCTACTACCTACATGTCGCACTCGCAACGCAACTCAAGTGGCAAGGCAACGAGATCTTCCCGCAAAAAATAAAATATAATATTTGGAAGGGATTGGGAAAGGATCTACTCATGTGCTAAAAACTAGGTACCTACCTACCTAGTTGCTTTAAAAAATAAATTTAATGTTACGAAAACAAACATGATTTTCCGACCTTCTACTAAATGCAAGAGAATTTATACCAAAATAGGCTTGTTTTAAAGATTAATTTTAAAATAACGAAAGCAAAAAATAATTTTGTGACCTGCTACAAATAATTTTAAGGGAATTTATACTTAAAGTCACTAAGATTAGAGCTTATACTGTGTAACTCGTTCGCCTCGCTATTTATACCTAAGTACATCACAGTCATCAGTTCATCACAGACACATACATGCAGCTAGGCGGCTTGTGAATTTTTTTCATGGGGTTCACAAAAATAGTCTAGTATTTGTTGAACGTGACAGGTGAACATTATGAGGTCCAGGGTTCGATTCCTAACTAAATAATTAAAGTTTTAAATTAAGGTTTAATTTAGATAGATCTATAAATGTTTAGTTAGGAATCGAACCCGGGACCATACATTTTTATCTAACATAATTATAATACATATACCGAAGGGTTAGGCAGAGGCGTGCTAATGTAGGAACACTCACAGTTTTCAAATACTCGCATGCATAGAAAATTGATCCATATTGCGATACACCCAACGTGCATAATCGTATTGGCAAAAAAAAAAACTTTGAACTACGAGTATTTTCAACCCGGGCCGCGCCTTACGCTGCGAAGCGAGGCGGGCTGTGGCTAGGGTTGCCAACTCTTTGTCGGTCAAAAATAGTAGGTAGTTCTAAAATTATTACCCATAAAAATATAATAGATAACGAAAACATGTAGTAGTTTTGCCTACTAATACTTATACTTTTTTCAGAAATATTGTAGGATAATATTTATATTATATAGTAGGGTTAGAACTCTAGCTGTGCCAAATAATTTCAAGTAGGTAAGTACCTACCTATTTTGATACTTGGTTTTTGACACTGGTAAGTGTATCTCATCCCTACGCGCATACATATGACATCATGACAATGAGTAGATAAACGTATCTACTCATGTGACGTTAACACGGTATAGGGCTTCCCACAGTATTTTAATTTCATCTACCTACCTACTTGCATAGCGTGTGAGCTACCTACAGCAATGAAAACCTCTTACTATTCACTACAAAAGCTTAGGTACCTACTTAAAAAGTAAATGATAACGTAAATCTTATTAGATATGTACCTAGGTACCTCTACCTACCATTTAAAATATCTAAGTACCTATCATAAGTAATTATTTTAATATGATAGGTAAGTACTTCGTAAGTACATAAGTAGGTAGGTACTTAAGTAAAACTAGTAAGTACCTACTACGTGTCTCACTTTTTTACCCTATTCACTATCTAGGTAGGTAGGTATTTTGTTCGGTAGAAGAAGTGAAATACCGATCTATTAAAAAAAACAAATACTTAAACGTACGTAGGTACTAGTACGTATAGGTAGGTACCTACTTAATATTCTTCGTTCTCTGGTAGGTATATAGGTACTATGGTATATATAGGTATGCTTACGGCTTTCAAACACAAAACCATCACGACACCGTTCGTTCGTTACGTAGGTAGGTAGGTACCTACTACGGCGCATTCGCAGCTGTCGGACTACCGAGTGTATATCTACCGAACTCGAGCGAGACGCGATGGTATGATACCTACGACTCGCGTTCCGTTCCATTCCGACCGTCTGCATGATGCATTTATTGATGATAGAATACTGATATTTACCTATTTTGTGATATATATATATCTATACCTAGTAGATACCTACTTGAACTATGTAGGTATCTACTAGCCTACCTTTTTTATTATGTAAGTATATTCGGTACAAGGCACCTACACGAAGGTAACCCTACCTATTAGGTGTAAGTCGCTTTCTAGGTACCTACCTACCTAGGTATGTTCGTGTTGTCATCATAGTAGACTATCGTATGTATTAGTGCTTCGCCCCCGATGGTACAAAAAGATAATACATCATTAGAAAAACTTCGTCTGAAATATAATATTCTTATAATAATACTTTATTTTAAAAAAAAAAGAAATAATTATAATTCAGAAACTGCGAACAGCGCCATCTTTTCTTTTTGTAAAATGAGCGAAAACTTCAAACAGCGCCATCTATTTACCAAAGAAAGCGAGAATCACGAGGATTTAATTGAATATCATATAATTGAAGAAATTAGACTTAAATTATATTGTCCTATGTATAAACATTTGATTTAAGTAAGTACATATTTTTTTAAGGGGTTGCCTCGTAAGAATTTCGAAGCCAAACACACGAGGTTTGGGAATCGATACATGCAATGCCATCTATTAACAATTCATTTGAACTATGTTTCATTTGTTCGGGATGAGACCCCATGCCTTTGGGTTATCATTTTTCTCGTAGTTCTTTTTCCTGGATGGCTCATACCATGAATGGTATCGAAAATTTGTTTGCGAAATTGCTTTGGTAAGTAGGGGCGGCTTTTTCCAGTAGACGTGTCGCAGGTGATGTTTATTGTGGAACCCGGAAGCGTAATGTTTTTGAATTTTAATCTTTTATTGTCACGTAATTTACTTAGTTCATTATCTGTTGATTGACATTTTTCCAATTCAGCGTAATCGATAGGTGATGGCACGTATATTTCCTCTATTCGAGATAAGGCATCGGCGGTAATATTGTCACGTCCGCTTATGTGTTGAATGTTGGTACTGTATTGTGAAATGAAATCTAACTGCCGGACCCGTCGCGGTGTATCGTTTGATGATGGTTTTTGGGAGAATGCGTATGTCAAAGGTCGGTGATCCGTAAATATTGTAAATTCTCTTCCCTCGATTAATCTGTGAAAATGTTTGACGGCCATGTATATTCCTAACAGCTCTCTGTCAAACGTAGAATATTTTTGTTGAGTTTCGCTCAATTTTTGTGAAAAAAAACCTAATGGTTCCCAATTGCGTCCGGATTTTTGTTGTAAAACTCCACCAACGCAAGTAGCACTAGCGTCGGTCATGAGCGCTAGTGATGCGTTGCGGGAAGGATGCGCTGTTAACACTGCGTTTTTCATGCTTTCCTTGCATTTTTCGTAAGCTTTGTCTGCTTCCGTTGTCCAAGGAACAGGTGAATTATCGTTCTTTTTTGAACCATGTAGATATTCGTTTAAAATTCTTTGATTTTCCGCTGCGCGTGGAATATTACTTCTGTAGAAATTGACCATGCCCAAAAATCGTCTTAATTCTTGAATTGTTTTCGGTTTGGGAAATTCCATGATTGCTTTGTAATTTTCTTCGGTAGGTTGTATTCCTTGGCTCGTTATATGATAACCTAAGAAATCTATTTCCCTTCTGAGAAATTCGCATTTTTCGAGATTAATGGTTATTCCATTCTCGTGTAAACGTTTGAAAACCGTTTCTAAATGCTGATAATGCAAATCTTCGTTGTCCGATGCGATGAGACAGTCGTCTACAAATATAAATACGAAGTTTAAATCTCTAAATAAGGAATCCATGAATCGAAATGTTTGTGCCGCATTGCGTAATCCGAAAGGCATTCTTAAGTACTAAAAAAGTCCGAAAGGTGTGATGATGGCTGTTTTTTCTATATCTTTAACAGGAATAGTGGTATGCTTTGCGTATATCTATCTTGCTTAGTATCTTCTTATTTTCTAATATGTATGTAAAGTCAGTTAATCTTGGTAGTGGGTATTTGTCCGGTACTGTCGTGCTATTGAGCATTCGATAGTCTCCGCACGGTCTCCATTCGCCATTTTTCTTTTTTACCATATGTAATGGGCTTGCCCATGGGCTATCTGACGGTCGGCAAATTCCGAGCTCTATCATATTTTGAAATTCCTTTTTGGCTATGTTGTATTTTTCTGGAGGTAATGGTCTTGCCCGAGCTGCGACGGGTGGTCCTGTAGTGATAATGTGGTGTTCAATCTTATGTTTGGGCGCATTGCGTAGAGAGGACTCTTTCGTGATGTCTTCGTATTTGTTTAAAAGTTGCGTAATACGTGAATTCGTTCCCACTGCGATAGTACGAATTGTTTGTTGTGTCGCTTTTTCTGAAGTTACATGCGTTGTCAGCTCTGTAACTTTGTCGATAAGTTTGCGACCTGCTATGTCGACTAATAGTTTATAGTGCTCTAGAAAATCTGCTCCAATTATTGGTTGTGTAACATCGGCGATTATAAAATTCCATTTATAACATCGTTGTAGTCCTAAATTCAAGGTAAGCGTCTTCTCGCCGTAAGTCCTAATTTTAGTCCCATTTGCAGCGTATAGTGTGTATTGTTCATTTTGTAAAATTGAATATCTCTGTTGCTTGCTAATGACTGAAATATTTGCGCCCGTGTCAATTAAAAACTTCATACCACTTTTTCGGTCGGTAATGGTGAGGCGATTGGATGGGTGGATTGCACAGAGTTTCGCCGTTGTCTGTGCTCTTATTCGTTTCCCTGGTTCCGTACGTAAGTCATTGGTTTCCAACCGCATGGTTTAATGCAGTTCCTTGCATATTTTCCGAATCTTTCGTGGTAGTAACAAAATCGATTTGCTGCTCTATAGTTTGTTCTCGGCCTCATAATCGGGAATTGTTGACGTTTCTTGAAATGATTGTGCGTGCTGGGTCGATAGCCATATTGACCTTGCTGAATTGCGTCGATATCTATCTGTAATTTTGCTAGCTGGGCTAAAATGCATGCTGTATTGTTGTCGTTTGAAGTGTCGTTGCTAACAGCTGATATTTCGGTTACTTTTGAATTCATTATTATTTTGTCTGCAATTTGGCTCAGTTTGTCAATTTCCATGTCTTCCGTAACTGCTAGAACCGTAGTAACTGATGTTGGTAAAAGCCTGAACCATAGTAGTTTAATTGTTTCGTCACTGATTTTTCCTCTCCCGAGGACTCGCATTTGACGTAATAACTGCGAAGGTTTTTGATCACCGAGTTCTGTCTCTGATATTAATTTTTGAAACTGTCGCTGTTCTGTTTCTTCGTAACAATCAATTAAACGTTCCTTGATGTTTTTATATTTATCTGTAGTCGGTGGTGAAGTGATTAGGTCACTAACTTGTAGTATTTCTTCCTTGGATAATTTTGCTATTACTGTACAGTATTTGTATTCGTCTCCTTGCTTCTGTGGTGCTAATATGGCTTCTAGTTGCGTGAACCATAATCTTGGTTGGTCTTTCCAAAATTCCGGAATGCGAGATAAAACCGAGGTGCCAGCAGCTACTTCAAGTGTTCCTTGCTGATTTATGTTCGCCTTGCATGGTGATTGTGCCATGTTTCTTGCTGCGTATTCGTTCGTCGGGGTCACCAATTTGCCAAACTTCTTGGCAGTATATGATTAGGTATAAATGAGACAAAGTTGTAGTATAGTCTGGTTATAATTATCCAAAGGTGCATCTTATATACTAACGACTACGTGTTGATCACGGATAGTAGAAACATTTAATAGATATTGAACGTGCGATAAAGATCATAAGATTGCGATGTAGATTGTAGATACAGCACAAAGATATTGTATTGTAACACAGGACAACCAAAAAATAACCAATTTATATGACCTTTGACCTTTGGCGAAGATTAATTGAGAGCTTTACTGACGTTTTTATATGGGAAAGAGGGGCAAACGAGCAGACGGATCGCGTGATGGTAAGCATTAACCGCCGCCCATGGACACCCGCAACACCAGAGGAGTCACAAGTGCGTTGCCCGCATTTTAAAAGGGTTTGGGCCTTCGGTATCCACACTCACTCGGCGAAACACAACGTAAGCGATTTCCACGCCTTTTTTCTGTGAGGCCGTGGTGTCAGTCCGGTCGAGCCGTCCCATTCGTGCCGTGCAGTAAACATTATTGATGTCTTGTAAATTGTGATTGACGATCTTTGTGGTCTTGTGGTTCGAGTACTGGACTGCTGATCACGAGGTCGTGGGTTCGATTCCCACAGGACACAAATATTTGATGTGATGAATATAAGCGTTTGTGTTCGTGTGGGTGTTTCTTATGTATTATGAGTATATATTTACAAAAAAAAAAAGTAAGTATATAATTATTATATCCAGTGTCTAGCACCCATAGTACAAGCTCTGCTTAGTTTGGGACTAGATGGTGCTGTGTAAAATTTCGCAGAATAAACAAATGTTGTGTTTTTATGTCTGTATCAGTATAAACCACAGTAGCCCACAGGGTAAAGTCACTTTGACTTCTAATTACGAGACAGGTATATCCCGCCTCTGGATTCCCACATACCTTCATCAATCGCCATGGAGTCTTCATCATTCTTATCCACTTTACTTTCTTCAATGTCTTTTTCATCCTTCATGAGAACTGCACCAGCAAGGAAGTCTTTTGGCAACGTATTGAAACTCAAAATGGAGTTTTTCTGGCCAATATTGCTTTGAGTTGTAATAATACTGTCAATGTCATCTCGTAAGGAGCTTGTCAGAGATGTTAGAATGGCATTCGCGTCTGTTGGTTTTTCTGGCTTACTATTTGTAGTTTTAATGGTTTGTGTTAGAACTGAAGATCCAACTGTAACTTTTAGGTTTAAAGTTGATGCTGTGGGCTGTAACATAAAAATATAACATCAAGCATGTATTCCCCGAAGGGTTAGGCAGTGGTGTGCAAATGTACACCCACAGTTCGCCGGTATTTTTAGGTCCCATGGTATAGTGGGCGATTTATTGTCTTTAAACAGGCATAGTTCCCAAATTCTGAGCTTCTACTGAGAATTTCACTGACAACATACCATTATCATCATGCCTGTATGCCTCAAAGGGTTAGGCAGGGGTGCCAAGTTTACATACAAATAATAGCCACAAACGAAACATAGTAAAACTCTTTTGCACCAGTCTTACATTGGGACAAATTCTAAGTCAAAATCAAAATCATTTATTCAATATAGACTACAGTAGTACAGTACAGGTAGTACTTTTTGAACGTTATTTTTACATAGACAGCCCCTAAAACGCCCGCCCTTCACCGCCTCATAGTGTTTTCGCTGGGACGAAGAAGTGGCATAACAAACTCCCCAGCAACACATTTCTGTCTGTTAAGTTACATACTAAGTCGTTGCACAAAATAGAATTCAAATTATTGTTTGGGGTAAGTACTTAATTAATAATTTATTCATTGCTACATGTCAGCTGGCGCACATGTTACTATTATAATTTTTTAAGCAGTATTTATAATATTAGTGAGCCTCGTTTCTAGTTGTTTAAATGACAATTTTAACTTTTAAAACAAAATCAAACAAACCACGAAATAAAGCATACAAAATCAACCCATTATACTGTCTCACTGCCACATGTCTCCAGTCAGAATGCGAGGGATTAGGCTATAGTCCACTATACTAGCCTAAAAGTTGGCAAACTACACTATGCTGTCGAGAAAACCTCTCAGGCATGCAAGTTCCATATTCTCCTACACCGTTTAAGAACATGATAATTAACTATTAATCTGAACATGCCTAACTTTAGAGTCAGCTGTTACTTTGTCGTTCCAATGTTCATATAAATGAAGTGAGATGGTATAGGTTACAAAAAAAATATTAAAACATCACACAATCCTTACCTTTAAATGCGGTAATGTAATGTTTGACTTGGCAAACGGTGCCAATTTCCCAACTTTGAGCAACAAATCTGGTGGTATTGGTTGTAATTTCGACGCTGGTAACACCAACTTCTTCCCCACAATAGTCTTTGGCTTCGGTGGAGACTCAGCCGAATTCTTCCCATAGTTATCATAGTCCAAATTATAAATAGGCAATGATAGTTTGAATAGGCCTTGTAATTCAGCTTTTATAGCTTCTAACCTGAAAATATATTGTTGATATAAATGCCTTATTAGCTAACTGTTATGCTGGTTATCTTGGGTACGATTCCCAGGTCGAGCCGTTTTACCCACGAGACAGGAGAAAATCCTAGCATGGGGCAACATTTTCTTAGAAATAAGTAAAAATAAATCTCACCTGATTTGCATAGAGTCATATTCGGCACAAGACTTGTGACACTTCTTGCATAATATACTGGAGTGAACCTTGTTCTCTTGTATGGGCTTTCCTAAAATCTCACTCAGAACTTCTGAAACTTTCTTCCCTGATGTTAATGTGTTCTGAAAATATCGAAATGTAACATCAATGATAGACAGGTCAGGCCACTGACATCACCTCAAAGCTGTAGTCGTTTTTTCCTTCACTAAAATAACTATGTACTGAACAGCCAACAAGGCAGCTTACAACATCTGTATTTCGACAAAGATCTTCAAACCATCATGCCTGTATTCCCCAGCAGAGGTGTACTATGTACCAATGTGCACCCACAGGTCGCCCGGATGTTTAGGTCCCATGTAATAGGGGGTGAGCTACAAAGATCTAAAATTTCTAGAAAAAATCTGTTTCTAACTATTATGTTTAAATATTGTGGGTACATTGAGATCTATGGTATGATTGGTTTATTTACAAGTTTCTGACATTTTGTTCATTTGACAGTCAGCCAGTCATAAAGATGTACTCCTAGTGCACAAGCACGTTGTTCATTATGACATAAAACAAATTTACATAATTATTCTCATCATAATACGACCTTTGGGCAAGAGCCCTATAAAGCACAGCAGTTCTTTTCAAGAATTCAGCACTGGTGGTCGAATTCAGTTAGGTTTCCTTTATAAATTGACAAATCCGAATTCGAGATTATAAATAGAATTTTCATAGCTATGCTGAGGTGAGCTTGGACACATCAACTTCACCACAAACTAGAAACGGATTACAATGATGTTATTAAGTACCTATTGACTTGAGCAATCAGTATCTGCCCCATGAGTTCTGGGTTCCTGGATGCCTACATGGAATCTACACTAATATCATAAGAGGAAAGATTTGAATGTATGTAATGAATAAACTCAAAAACAACTGTACCAATTAAAAAATTCTTTCACCATTTGAATGCTACTCTATTCCAGATTAACATAGGCTGTAGAATATTTTGAAAAAATTAGGGATTTTTCCACCCGTGCGAAGGGTAGGGCAGGCAGCTAGTGTGTTATATAAAAAGAATGTTAAAGATCAGAATAGATACTCACATGTTCTCCGAATAAACTGGTAGCATTCCTCAGTGAAAGGCCAGCCCTGTTGCTACAGATAAAACAACACTGGTTCATCCTGGAAATATTATGTTTATTATAATAAATTATGCTAGCAACTATGGGGTAAGGCTGTGTTTCTACTAGAGACATGCGAGGTAGCAGTACATATCCTCACACTGTTATATTGGTGCGCCCAATAGAGAAGTTATGTTTTTTTTAATTTTCTTAGTTTTTTTTACTTACGTCACCTGTAAGACGTAAGTTCAGAATGTGAAGGCAAATTTCGACATGGCAGGTAGGACTCGCGGTGGCTTAGTGGTCATAGCGTCTGGTGTATCAAACCAGAAGACGCAGGTTCGAATCCTGCCTGCGAGTCGAATTTTTCCTTCACTAAAATAACTTTCTTAGTTTGTTTAAAAAAAGTTGTGTCTGTACATTGAAGATATTTAACAAAAACAAGTGGGCTAGAGATATAAATGTCTACGAACCCAAATATGAGATTTTTAAAATTCTTGTCTGTTTGTTACGGGTCGGCGCAAAAACTACTGAATAGATGTTAATTTTGTTATCACTGTTAGAAAGTATACGCTCCAACTTAAAACTGGTGAACTTCTTATCTCAATTCATTGAACAGATCCTGATATACATATTTTGGCTTATAGTGATTTGTCAGTATTGTTTTACAGTAGGCCAAACATTATAGAAAATAACACAAAAAGTAAATAACAAAAAATAATATCTCATATCTTTTGAAATTGTGACTTATCCATTGCATATTGAAATAAATATTCTTTTGTCTAATATTCGCGTAAACTTCAGCAATCAGTATTGTCCATTGCATGTGTAAATATGACTTACATAAGTTCTATGACCTATTTGTCTATATTTCTAATTTTCTATGTTCATCATTGATAACAATGTTTACATCGTTATCAGTTGACAATAATTTCAAAATAACTACCACCATAAGCGAAAATAATAACATCTTGTCCTTTAAAAATCGTCTTGATAAGTATTTCGTATCAAATGGCAGCCATTTTGTCACACCTAGATTCTACAAATCACAATTATAAAGAAAAATCACGATAAAACTCACTGATTTCCACGTACCTGGCCAATTTTTCCGGTAATCTTTACACACTTTTAGTTTCTGAAGGTTTTCATACGGATTTCTAATTATTTTGTGGTTGTCAGCAATGGACTGCAAGCAGCCACCATTACGTTTTTAATAATTTGATTCAATTTATTGCCACAAGAGGCGCTTTGTTAATGTTTCCGGTAGGTTTTTTCTCTTCTCTATTACTCTTTATACCTATCATTTTATTTTGTGAAAAATGATAGTTTATACAATGATTATAAGATAAAAGCTCAGACAAAATAATTATCCAACTGATTCAAGTAAACCCGAGAGGTTAAATTTATTTTCCACATTATCCATTTTAGTATCATCTTAACGAATGCACTCAATAAAACGCATGTTTGGAATAGGAACAGTCAACAGCATTTTTTTTCACAATCCCATCTATGTTTCTGACTGAAAGACTTGTATCTATGGTCACGAATAAAAAAATATTAAAAAAAATTTTCACAACAAGAAGACGCATTTACAGATGTAAGAGTGTATTATTTCAGATTAATTTAATTATATTTCCATTTAATATACAGAATACAGAAGATACGTACCTACTAAGACAAATATAAGATGGACTGGCAATGAGAAAGAACTAGTATTAAACCGCGTACAATTCTAACCTTCTCGTTAGAGAAGTGTTTCTTGGTTCCGACGAAATAACTGACAGATAGACACATTTTTTCGAAGAGATTTTCGAACTGCACTCTTTGTCTGTAAATGTTTAGTTTACCGCAGTTAGAATTACTGCACCGGAATATTTGTAAAGGGTAAGTATATCAACTAACCAACCCGAAAAGGGGCTACTTACCCTTACCCATCATATTGAACGAGCTGTGTGCCGGTGATAACCTAACTGGCCTAGAATGACGATCATTCTAAAGAAAAAGTACCTACCTACTTATATAAAAATGTTGGGCACCCCGTAAGCGTAGAATTTATTTGATTTTATGTTTTTATTACATATCTCTTCTGTGAATTATTTTAATAGGGTTACAAAAAACCACACGCGAGTCGCTCGATTCCGATTTGTAGACCAAAGAGTAAAATTATTCCGGTGACTCTACTACAAAATTATTACTCTGAGACAAAAAGCTACGGACTTGTCATACCTGATACCTCTGAGCATCCTCTGAGCTGAGCCTCTGCTCTGAGCCTGCTAGACTTCCAGCCAGTGACAGCTGACAGCTGTCACTCGAGCCAGCCAGATTCGCGCCATTGATTGTGTGACTTATCGTAATGCGCCAAATTTTAAAGATTCAGTTTCAATTTCAGTACATCAGAATCCGTAAAATCTCTTACTATTATAAAATTGTAAAAAATCTGCGTCTGTACATTGAAATATTTAAAAAAAACACGTGGGTTATGGTATAATAAACGTCTCCGAATCCGAAAATGTGATATTTTTAAATTCTTGTCTGTTTGTTACGGGTTGGAGCAAAAACTACTGAATAGATTTTAATTTTATTATCACTGTTAGAAAGTATATGCTCCAACTAAAAAACTGGTGAACTTTTTATCTCAATTAATTAAATGAATCCTGAGATACAGCTTGACCTCCCTGATGTATAGAGGCCCGTACAAAAAAGAGGTCATCAATGTTGGTTTTTCAAGCTTCACGTGAGCGAAGCCGCGGGCAGAACCTAGTGTTATTATAATTTTCAAGTTTCTGCTAAGTTTATGCATAAATAGCATACGCTATATGTTACTCATAGCTTACTGTGTTCAAATATAACGTGGGACCTTCTGGGGCTTACAATTTACATAATTTAGAAAAAATAATTTACGAGGACCCTAAGCTACTTAAATAGCTGACAACTCACCCGACACTATTAATCCATATGATTAATGTGTGTACGCACTTGGACTTACAACTCAGTGCGGCCGTTATTCTAAATGCGTACAGTATGGCTAAGTTTGAGACAGCTGAGCCTGGTGCCTATCAGCTACCTAAACCTTGCTGACCACAGACCTAGCCCTCTAACAACCACCTAGTTCCCTAGCTTCCCTAACGCCCTAGCCTACCATACAAACCACACCGAACGTAGGTTACGTCGGTTACGTACAGGAAGTCTGTTACAGGGAGACCTACGGTAACAGACGGAGGTTGGGCAGGAATAGGGGTTCGTGTACGTCGTGCAATGTACACAGGAAATGGTTTTCTCACTGCCGATCCCACAGACTCATAGGATCGATGACGGCTAAAGGTGTCTTGGCCACAGTGAGAGGAGTTACAGGAGATGAATCAAAATCGACTCCAGCTTGATGACTAATTTATTACTGTAATTAATTCTATTATATACAAATTTTGTGATCAATACACATTGATGCCTATTTACATGTGTGTTGTGTGTGTATCGAGCCGATGCAGCACGGATCTCAGTAGGTCGCTTCTCGGTGCTGACGGTGTGCCGGTGTTGCCGGCGCGTGTAGCGAATGTGTGTCGCTCTTAATGTTGACGCTGTGATCTAGATGCTGGCGCGTGTAACACAGTTATGTTCAACCTTGAACAAGGCCCATACAAAAAAGAGGTCGTCAATGTTGGTTTTTCAAGCTTCACGTGAGCGAAGCCGCGGGCAGAAGCTAGTGTTATTATAATTTTCAAGTTTCTGATAAGTTTATGCATAAATAGCATACGCTATATGTTGCTCATAGCTTACTGTGTTCAAATATAACGTGGGACCTTCTGGGGCTTACAATTTACATAATTTAGAAAAAATAATTTACGAGGACCCTAAGCTACTTAAATAGCAGACAACTCACCCGACACTATTAATCCGGTGATATGCATCGCATATTTTTTAAATAAAATTAAATAACACAAACATGATTTTAATCAAAAACATTATTTATTTTTTCTATACAATTTTACATTTTCTTGCGTCTCGTGTGCAGCTCACTATATCAATAATCATTTGATAATTCCTAAAAATTTACAATAAATCTATATTTTTTTAGATTAAAACAATAATAATAATTATACTATTTACATATCAACATATTTCTCGCCATACTTCAAAATATTTCTAGGTACGTTATATTTTAATATAATTTTTGTGTAATGCAATTTCTTTAACTGCATTCTTTTGACATAAATTAGTAGGGTAGGTAGGTACTTCACCAGTGTAAGTACTGCATCAATTTTAATTATTCTTAAATTTCGCCTAATTTCAATCAATAATTTAAAAATCAATTGAGAGAAAAGTAGGTACCTACCTATATAAGCACGAAGAAATCATGTTCAATAAAGATTATTAATTGTGGCAATCACGAAAACTATGATTACCTATATAATACATCAATTTTTTTTCAAGAATAAGAGAATATTGCAGTAATTACTGAGGCCAGTTATTATTGTTCCAAGATTAAAACTGATGCAGTTTCTATCCCTAATAACTTGAGACTTCCTGAGTGTCTTTCTGCGTCCAATTATTTTAAATGAATCAATAGTGTATCTTGCAAATTTTGAGGTACGCAATATATCGAAATTGAGCAATTTCATAATTCAAATGTGTTTTTTTTTTAATTTCTTGTCGAAAAGTAAAGAAAAACTGTCTGATTTTAGGAAAAAAACTATATACCTAGTAGTCAGTGGGGTTCTGTCCGTATATATTTATAGAGTTCTTGAATAGTTTAGTATAATTTGAGTTAATTGACAAGAGTTTAATCGGTACCTAGGTAATTAAAAAATCTGGAAATAGTAAAGAATGAAAGGATTTTTTGGAACAATTAAAATATAAGAGTTATAGTTCTGTAGGTAAGTAGGATGTACAGTCGCCAACACAAGATTTATAAACAAATTAAAATCAATCTGGGATTAATTAGCTGTAAATCTGTGTTGCCATGTTTGCTGCAGTGGTAGTGTTTGAAATGAAAGAATTTGTTGTGTTGACATGTATTTTAATGTTTATCATGTAACTACAAGACCTAATTCCAATAAAATGTAGGCTAAAATGAAAAGAAAATACAATATATTCATTTATGTGCCACCGTGCTGTTTCTTGTGTTCTGTCAAGCAAAGTTCAGCGACATACGAGAATAGACAATAAAACTGACAAGAGCATAAGTGTTTCAATATTTAATTTTTTAATATATGCCAATTTTAATGTCTAAAACGTGTGTAATTTGCGTTGATCTGAGTAGAATAGTGTCATTTTGTCATACAATAATATTAGATAATAAATCACCATTGACAATGTAGAAAAAACAATATTTTTTCTTATATATCTCTGTACATTCAACACAAAAGAGGTAAGCTATCACGACATCAAAGTCCTAATACTAGAACATTTAGTTTTTTCCATTCGAAAATATTCCTAGAGAAAAAGATATGCATCTATTTACCTGATAACATTTATTAATTATTTAGAAGAAGATCCGTTAAAATTTTACCAGAAACTTTTATCGTTTAATATTTTACGTAAAATTTGAACATTTTTGAGACGTAATTTTGTTATTTGCGTAAGATACATGTGGGTATTTATACCGTTTATTTGATAAGAAATTACGTACATCTAAAGTGCCCACAAAATGCCATGTAAATTTTATTTTATTTTCTGCAGGTCATTAATTATGTCCCACAGACATGTATACTATACGTAAAAAATTAAAACGTAAAATTTTCTGTTAGATTTTGAAACGGTGACCTTCCCTTTATTTCAGCTATATTTAGCACTAGTCGAATGCTGGCTATAACACTGTTTATGTAATTTGACATTATTAATTGTTCACTAGAGAGATAAGCAAATAAATTTAAAATAGTATTAAACTAAGTATTGCTATTCATAAACAGTATTAAAGACGAGCTACCACAAGGTCACACCATACAAACATCTATTCCTAGACACAAAAACAAAAAAAGGATTTTTTTTCAAACAGCGCGATTATGGTGTCTCCAATATCATCTGACCTTATTCTAGATCCTTTTGCAAGGCTTATTATTCAAATTTAAGTCGAATCATCGCTATATTTTTTAAGAAAAATTTTTAGAAAACTTTACTGTTTTATTTTTTCCCACTAATCGAATATAATTGACATTGCAATGACACTTACTACTAACCTAAAGAGTGCTAAACTATTTCTTACATTTAGATACTTTTGGTTCTTAAAATATTTAAAAAATGGTCGATAGATTGCCGCTACGAACATAAATGGTGCAAACATAAGAAACAAGCACAAGCGTGGACTACCAAAAACCAAAAATAAAACAATATTTTTCTATAATATACCTCAGTTTCTTTATTTCTTGTACATTTCACAACTGTCACGTTTTACAAAACAACCAAGTTTTTTGATAAATTACAAAATTTAATACGCGCGGACATATTTTTCTTGTCCGTTTTCGCGCGCAAATAAAAGAAACTAATCAATATTACTCACAAACTAATATCATTTTCTACTAAAAATCCGCACTAGAAACGGGAAACAGTGGTGCCATCTTCATAACTCGTCATAATTACGTTTATGTCGATTTTTGGAGTTTGAAAATAACACCAGCAAAATAATAAGTAACTAAAAACTAATTAATCAAATTAAATGGGAATATTACTTAATCGATACCTAAACCGCTAAGTCCATAAACAAAATGCAAGACGCATTCAACGGAGCATCGCTCCACACTAAATAAAAAAGAAAACAAAGAAAAACATGGAAATGTAATAATGTGTAATAATATGAAAAAAATCATGTTACTGTGTCTAAAATTATATTAAAAAAACTAACTGTTAATGTCTTTATAAGAGTGATCTAGATCACAAATTGTAAAAATAAGGAATTATTTTATAATTTTGCCGTTACGAAAAATTCACCCGCCTACCATTTGAGTGGTAACTTTCCGAATATAGGTTAAAGGTGAAAGCAAGCGAATTTTTCGTTTATTTTTTACAACGGCAATCCCCCATTTTCCCCCCGCACTCGTAGTGGTGTGCCTGTGTATGTGTGTGTTGCCGTCCGTCTTGATATGTGTGTGTGTGTGCTCCACCTCATCGCCGTTAGCTAGAAGCAAATAGTTTTATGTGAGTTATGAATGTCTTGAAGTTCAGTTTTGACCGAAAAAGACTTGGAAAGATTTTATTTAAAGGAAAATATTAAAGAAGGCACGAAAAGTGTTTAGTGATAAGTTATTGAAGAGAAAAAAAGGTCAATGTTTTCTGTTTACAAAAACTATCCCATTTTAAGGTCAATCGGTAGTCAAATGTTAATACCTATCCGAATGTTTTGTCAATCAATGAGTAGGTAAAAATAAACTGAAAAATAAAAAAAGTAGAAGAAATCAAAAAGGAAAACTAAAAATTGAGCAAAACCTGTGATTAAGTGAAAAAGACATGTAGTATAAGTGTTATTTTAGTTAATTTCTCTAATTATTATTTGTCACTGTGATATGTAGTTTCGAAGCATATTTTATTATACATATACGGACGTACGCTAGACGTAACTTAAAAATAAATTGACATTTCCAATTGGACAAGCGACTGTACAATCGGGCACAACAGGCTTAAACTTACAATAATATTTTATTTTATTCTACAATTCTAAATCAGCGTATTTTAAGTACAAATCTATCATTAATAAGCTTAAAAGCATTGTGTTTGTGTGTTGTCACACAAAAATATATATAAGATGTTGTGCACGAATGTACATAAATACATAATACATATCTACATGTTTTTATACAGAATGATTTATTTAACATTGGTCTAAATTGAGTATATTTTTAAAGTAGTCCCATAATAATTTAATAGGAATTTCGCATATGGGAATGTCCCATATTCTTTAAGAGAAGTTGTTCAGTTACAATGACTATACTCAATTTTGACGAATGTGAAAATAATCCTATAGTATATAAATATATATGCTGTATATAAATTGACATAGCACATACAAGTTTTTATTATCCACATAAGATATGTCATTCTGCTCAATATATATATTTAGTACCTAATTTTACAACTAATACTTGCGCGAGATTCAACTACAGATACATATTAAAAATGATTAAATTATACTAAAAATTGTTTTATTAATATATTTATTATTGAATTCCAAAAGGAAATCAGTTCTAATTATTAAAAAAAAGTTTGTATAACGGCTTTGAAATTTAGTAACTTGATAGTTATTTGAATTTAAATAATTACGTTTTTTGAAGTCTGTAAATTCTCAAACCTAACTTGCATTATGATATTTATGTTACTTATGACAAACCAATATATGTTTAAACCCACTTAGTTAAAATATTTCTATTGTTTTCCTAGGTAATAGAAAAGACACGAAGAAAAATATTTGGATCAACTGAAAACGTGAAATAATTCAATCTTGGGTTAAATCTCGCGCCAGCAATTTAAATGGAAATTAACTAATTGAATTTTCTTAAATATTTAACTCCGCCATTTTAGATCCATTCATTTAATATACTTTTAGTTGAACATGACACATTAGTACCTGATTGTACTTTTATAACAACAATATTTTGCTGAACAAATTTTGGGGAAAAATGTGATAAACCAAAACTTTCTTCTAAAATGTGTCATCTAGTGGACAAAAAGACAAGGTTTCCCCAACATTATGCCCAGCTGGACCGACGCAAAATATTTTTAACAGCGCACATACTTAATTATGTATATATAAAACAGTATTTTCTATACATATGTTTATATATTTAAGTTCTAACTTTTTCAATAGACTTTGGCTTTATTTTTGGCTTAGATAAGTCAAGGAACATAAAGCAGGGTCATATTTTTTATAAAAAGGAATAACTTTTTCTATGGATAATGTCAAATTTTTGTCATAGATTTTTATCAAATAGAAAGTTTGATTTATATAGAAAATTTTAAAAATCATCTTTTAGGAAATTATGTGTACAATCTTTTACTATAAGAATAGAGAATATTTTCATCAAAATAATTTTCAGATCAAAATATAGCAACATCATTGAAAGTTTATTATGACAGGTTAAAAAAAAACTTGTCATAAAAATGTAAAAAAAATGATTTTATTTTCGTCGTCGTGTGTTTTATGTGTTATTTACACAGGTAGACTGGGCATAAGAAAAGAGGCTTTTGTCCAAAGGTGGACATAAATAGTCTTACGAATACACCCATATTTATTATTTACTGTTAAAAAGTCAAACGACCAAATAAAAAATATGGCTGTATAAAAATTAAGATTCTGTTTATTACGTAACTGTTATGATTTTTTAAGACGTGTTTTTGATAAGCTCAATAGATAGGTATCAATAAGAATTCTACAGTTACTTAAAATTGTTGCTATATTTTGACCTTTTAATACTGTGTAAAAGCTGATATCCCTATATTTTTACTTTTAAAAATTATATATTTTACATTTTATGAATTCAATAAAGCGTTTTAAAAAAATGATATGTGTTCATTTAGGTAAAACTATAAGTATTAAGTACTACCTAGTATTCGTTTTTCTACCTTTTCTACTACCTATAGTATTCGAAGTTCGCAAAAAATAATGTATCGTCTCTCACCGGGGGAGGAGGCAGGGTATTTTGGACTGGTATCAAATTTTAATAAAAAGCGCACTCTTTCTTTAAACTCCCAATCTAAAATAGTTTGTATTTTATGATTAAAACTTATTTCGTGTCACAAACAAAGTAGTTATTATTAATTGCAACTTTGACATTTTTTATGTGTGATGAGTGTTGTTTATTATTTTTATTTAAAAATATGAAAATAAAAACATTTTAGAATATGAATTCTAAAATGTTTTTATTTTCATATTTTTAAATAGAAAGAATGCAAAAATTTTACCTATCTGAACACACTTTTTAAATAGCAAATATAGAGATGATCAATATTAAATCTATGGTCCCTACTATCGAAGAGAAATATTGACATCGATAGGAAATTATTTTAAAAGCCTCACAAACAGGGTCAGTCTGAAACATTATGCGACAGAATTTTGACTAGAAACGAGAAAAAAACTAAGCAACGTTTTAAATATAGAAACAGGCCTATTCCATCTATATATTAGGCCGACTATATACACTAAATACAAATTTTCGAAAAAAGAACAAAAAAAAAACATGGCAGGATTTAATGAGATTGAGAATTATTAACATTGACTATAATTTGCCCCTATCTACTTTGTGCAGACAAATATTCGGCATAAACTACGAATAATCGATAAACTTAACATAATTTTCACGATGGTAACACTTAATCTTTGGCTTGCCAACAACAAAAACTATAATGCACAATAGACAACATCAGGGTTGCCAGTTAAAATATCGATCCGATACAACATTGGTCCGTCACCTTTATAATATGTACATGTCTTTTTACCACTTGTTATAATCTTTCTCTTTCATACATCAGTGAAATTTATTAATCTTACTAGTATTCATGTTCCGCCATCCCGTTGTTTTGGCCTCTCTGGTTATTTTGATCTTGGTTTTGATTTTGACTCTTGTTGGGGTTCTGTCCCTTCCCCTGTCCGATTTGTCGTGACGATGAGAAGCAGAGCTTCATTACAAATGGGAATTTTGCACCTGAAAATGTTTAGTAAAATTTTCAGTAAGTAAATCACTAGTAAGTAAATCACGCCTGTATTCCCGAAGGGTTAGGCAGAGATATGGGAACTAGTTCCCACAGTTCGGCAGTCCCATGTAATACGAAGCGAGCCTATTGCCATGAATCGGGCTAAAATCCAAACTACAAGACGGCACGATTGCCTGAGCTCGTCTAGAAGTCGATCGCTCAACTACGTCTGGTGGGTTCCATCCGCACACGGTACAAATCTTTGCTATGATCTACATACATTGGTATACTGCTACTACTTTTTGTGTTGTTTTCTTGCATTTTTCATGCTAAGATTATAAAGTTATTTTAGTGAAGGAAAAATTCGACTCGCATGCAGGCTTAGTGGTCATAGGGTCTGGTGTATTTAACCAGAAGACGCAGGTTCGAATCCTGCCTGCGAGTCGAATTTTTCCTTCACTAAAATAACTTGATCTACAGGTAGTTGTTCCGGGTCTGGGTGTTAGTGTATGTGAGAATTTGTGTGTTGTAAAAGCATCCACGATACAGGAGAAAATCCTAATTTGGGACATTATTATAAAAAAAACTGATACTGAAAATTTCATAGAAAACTCCAATAACACTGCTCGACCTGGGAATCGAACTCAGGACCTTTAGCGCAGCAGTCGCGTTTAGGACAAGTAGACTTATGAGGCTCGAGTGCTATGGGTTTTTTTATGGGATAGGGGAGCAAACGAGCAGACGGTTCACCTGATGGTTCGCCGCCCATGGACACCTGCAACACCAGAGGAGTCACAAGTGCGTTGCCCGCCTTTTAAAAGGGTTTGGGCCTCCGGTAACCTCACTCACTCAGCGAAACAACGCAAGCGTTGTTTCACGCTGGTTTTCTGTGAGGCCGTGGTATCACTCCGGTCGAGCCGGCCCATTCGTCCCGAAGCATGGCTCTCCCACGTTAAAAAAGGTTGTTTTATTATGATCGTATCCACGCGAACGAAATCTGTGGTGGAAGCTGATTGGGCAGTTATTAAAGTAGGGTAGTTAGCTCACCTGGGTGTTGTATGGTCGCGTGGTTGCACGCCATAATCGCCATCACGGACTGCGAGATGTTCTGGAACTCCATAAGGCCGGACGACGATCTGGAAATGATATAAATAATACCATCACGCCTTTATTCCCCGAAGGGTAAGGCAGAAGTGTACTAATGTACACCCACAGCTCGCCGTTATGTTTAGGTCCCATGGAATAGGGGGCGAGCCTATTGCCATTAACCGGGCACAAATTCCAAACTCCGAGGGGATTTAGGACTTGGGATTGAGATTCCACTTGGACCACTAGACTAACGAGGCAGTCTAACCTTTTAAATTGTCTCAAAAAGTCCTCTCGAATACCAGAACTTCTAACAAAAGGTTGTCATCGATGCTCACACCAAAAGGGCAATAAAGCCAACCGTGGCGTCCCAAAATCATATGAAAAAATTACCCTCTAGCTTAGCAGTCGCGCTCAGGACCACTTGGCTAATGAGGCAGTTATGATAAACCAGCTTCTGCCCGCGACTTCGTCCGTGTAGCGTGATGATATATAGCCTATAGCCTTCCTCAATGAATGGGCTATCTAACACTGAAAGAATTTTTCAAAACGGACCAGTAGTTCCTGAGATTAGCGCGTTCAAGTAAACAAACAAACACTTCAGCTTTTTTTTAAAAAAAAGCTTACTAGCAATATGGGTCGCACATTACTACTAGTATTCTCCCTCGTGCTAAGCTAAATGCTTGTGTTACGACTTACGAGTGGGTTCACGTTGGTAGTGCAATGGGTGGGTATCAAACCGTCAACCACATGATCGCAAGTCCAACGCCCTAGCCATTAGGCTACCGACACTTCAATTAAGCGTTATTAATTTTTGATATTAATTAAGTATAGCTGATGATGTATGAAATATAAGTATGGTGTATGGTATTATCTTCACCTCTCGCTCTTGAGCGGGAATTTGGAGATGGTGTGTGGTGGTGTGACGCCGTAGTCCTTGAACACCTGCAGCAGCTGCTCATCCGACACGTCCGGAGGCGTGTTGAAGAAGTGCAGCACCTTCAAACACAGAGAACAATGTCATTTATTGAATTCAATTTAATTTTTGGGTATGGCAATGTGCCGATTTCGACAATTCCGCCAATGTCAGATGTGCGAAGGCAAAACTTGTGTTTCAAAGAATAATAAAAATAAACAGAAACAAAAAAAAAACAATCTCGGAATGTCATTTATTGAGCGATGCAAAGGCGAACGCCTATACTTTGAATTTTAAATTTTTAATTGTATTCAGAAACTTGACATTTGAAGTGTCACCAGTTTTTGTCAAAAAAAAAGATAGTGAGGTGTTGTAACAATGAACAAACTTTTTAATTTAAATTTAATTGTTTTCAAAACAATACAATCTATTAATTATTCTTATATTTTCTTACTTACGAATTGATTTTATACTTAAAAACCATTTTTGCCATTCATTATTTACGCAAAATCGTTCATTCTCCCAACACTATTAGTTGTAGTGTGGTATCATTATTTTTCTTCGAACTCAAGCTACTGAATACAATTAAAAGTCGAAGTATATACTTACAACTTTTTTAATGGAATTGGGGGGCAAATGAGCAGACGGATCACCTAATGGTAAGCGATAACCGCCGCCCATGGACACCCGCAACACCAGAGGAGTCACAAGTGCTTAGCCGGGCTCTTAAAAGGCTAGGGTTTGGACCTCCGGTAACCTCACTCACTCGGCGAAACACAACGTAGGTAAGTGTTGTTTCATCACGCCGGTTTCCCATGACGTCGTGGTATCACTCTGGTCGACATTAAATTACCCGTACGAAACGTAATGAAATGAAATGATGATGAAATGATATTTATTTCTGTAAGTAGATCATTAGAGACACTTTTACAAGTCAATGTTTTGTTTTTTTTTATAGCTAGATGGCTTCGGCATTTCCTAACTGACGACCTCTGAGAAGAAACGCCGAAACAAACTCAGAGAATCATGGTCTCTTTTAAAGTCCAGACATAAAATAATGCAAATAATGTGAGTGGGACAATGCAGGGCAATGTCTGAAATGGCCTTTTGAGGAAAGAACCATAGCAGCTTTGAGTAGACCAGTCCTAACTGACGGCAAGCATGCATCAGTCATCGTGTAGCTCAACCATATTTAAGGGAGCTCAACGACCCGTCGCACGACAATACCAGATCAGCAGGACATTCGTGTAGGTCGTATGAAATTCTCAATGCATCCAGACTATAAAAACTGGTATAATAAAATCAAGCCTACATGGTACTCACATTTACAAAAGAAAAATGACTAGAATAGACTTAGATGTCAAAATAAATGTCAGTATAAATTGTAATGTCGCAACAAAATATTAATAAAATTCATAAATGTCAAAATTGAATTCACTAATAACAAGAAAAATAATACCATAATTAATCATAATTAAACACAATTTAATCAAATTGTGTTAATATTCGGATTCGGATACTGTTAATCTAGGTTCCTACTCAACTATTTAGTACGAAATACTTCATTGAAAATAAATATAAATTAATGCAATTTTTTTAATATATTTTAACAAAGTTTCGACCGATTTTCTAGTCGTTTGTTTCCAGTAAAATATTTTAGAAGAAATGGATAGTGTAGGAACCTAGACTAACGATATCTGAATCCGAATAATACATATTGATTATAGTATGTTTCAATTACGATTTATTTTTGTAGGTATTATATTGGCAATTCAGACCTTGATACATTTATTCAAATCTTACCTTAGAAGGCGGCTGTATTCTGTTCTTGTGTATGGAGGCGGGTGTCAAGAACCGGTTGTTCTTATTGCCCACGTAGTCTTTGAACGACGGACTCTTGTCGGGCAGCGGGTACGGATTCATCACCTCTGATAGGTACGCTTGTTTTGAAAATCTGTATAATTAAGAAAATATTTTTACATAACATACCATCACGCCTGTATTCCTCGAAGGTTAGGCAGAGGCGTACTAATATACACCCACAGTTTGCCGGTATATTTTAGGTCCCATGTAAGGGCGAGCCTATTGCCATTAACCGGGCACAAATTCCGAACTCCGAGCTGATACTGGGAATTTCATAGAAAAACCCAATAACACTTTGCTCGACCTGGGAATCGAACCCAGGACCTCTAACGTAGCAGTCGCGCTCGGACCACTAGGCTAATGAGGCAGTTAAAAGAAAATATTTTTATTACATCATACATCCGCTGAAAAACTATAATAAGCCAAAGGGACGAGAGGGAGACGAAAGTAAGAGACGTTAGGGTGGCCACCAAGCAGAGATCTCACGAGATCTCTGAGCGGCAGTGAGGAATAGTATTCTAGCCGGTGGGAAAAAGGGGAGTCTGAATATACTTACGCCAGGGTCAGGGTGTAGTCTCCAACAGTCACGTTGTTCAGGTTCTGGACGCATCTCTCCACGGAGACACCGTCACCCATCTGCACCATGGCCGTTCCTTCTTTTGTCTTCAAGAATTTTATCTGAAATAGAATAGAATATTCTTTATTGCACACCAAAAAAATTATGTAAAGTACAGTTTTATAAATCATCGAGTAGTACAATGGGCGGTTTTATCGCTTACAGCTATCCTTTACAGACCACCTTTGTATGGACTCGTGAGAAAGTGAGAGGTGATACTTAGGTAGTCTGGCGTACGTACGTTACTTAAATCATGAGTATATTTAAATTGGATTTAGACACAATTTTTCATAGTAATTTCGTGTTTAAATACAATTTAAACACCTTTAAGAAGTTGGTGCAAGTGGGCTTAAAACACAATTTTTACTAGAAGAATAAATACATACATATTTACTATTAAATATATAATTACACAATATATACATTCATAACTAACTACATAACTGCCTCAATAGCCAAGTGGTCCTGACCGCGACTGCTTCGCTAGAGGTCCTGGGTTCGATTCCCAGGTCGAGCAAAGTGTTATTGGGTTTTTCTATGAAATTCCCAGTAGCAGCTCGGAGTTAGGAATTTGTGCCCGGTTAATGGCAATAGGCTCGCCCCCTATTACATGGGACCTAAACATACCGGCGAACTGTGGGTGTACATTAGTACGCCTCTACCTAATCCTTCGGGGAATACAGGCGTGATGATGGTATGTTATATATACATTCATAAGTACTGAAAAATTCAACAATGAAGACACGAGAACATGAATATAGTTGGTGATTTATGTTTAATTGGCGCTGGTAAAGAAACCGACTACCTCGTCGGTTTAGTAATGCAAGTGCGGCTGAAAGTGAGATGCTACATCAGGACCCCAGTTCTGGCAGGATTCCCTCCAAGCTTTCGCGCAGCGGGGGGGCTTAGTAACCGTGGTTAAGTTAAGTAGAACCCCAGGGAGGGGCTGCTCCTAAGGACTTGGCTCATGAATCCGGGCGGCGGGGCTACATATCTGTCCCATCGCATAGAGGGCCTTGGGCGGCGGTTTCACGGCAATAGGTGCCTGAAAATACCGAGTCCGCCGCTCACCCCCGTCCACACCTCGAACTCGAGACCTACGGAAGACTAGGCTGTCCAATGACCATATCAACATTACTTACCCGATCTATAACCGAATTTATAACTAGTATACAAAAAAATATTAAATTCGCACTTACTCTAACAACGTTTCCATAGAGACAGCACAGGTTGAACAGCCGGTCTGCATTCACTGTCTGGGGGTCGAGCCCGTATACCATCATGACGGCGCCTTGCTGCGGGGGACCGCCCTGCGCCAGCAGGGGACACTTTAATGGTACCAGACAATTTATAAACAGTTCATTTAAATTTAGAAAGAGTTAATTTAAATATGGAATGTGTTCCTTTATTGACTTATAGAAAGAATTCGTTTACTTATAGAAGGTGTTTCTTTATTTAATTATAGAAGGGAATCATTTAAATATTGAAGGTTTTATTTACTTATGGATTGTGAGCCTTTTCAATATTTAAATGTACATTTTTAAACGTAGAAAGTATTCATTTAAATATTCAGCGGGTTTGTTTAAAGGCGGAATGAGTTTAATAAAAAAAAGCAGGAGATCATTGATGACGCACAAACAGAAATATGAAAAACTAAATTTAATTTGCTGTATTTTAATTAACTATACCTTCGTTCTTATCACAAGAAAATAAATGAAATAAATAATATTATGTCTGGTAACTATTTTGTAGGAAAAATATATTTTTGTCTGCCTTAATAAATTTTTGGCTTTAATTTGTATGAGATGGTAATGTGGCTAAGGTGTAATTACCTGGTTCTGTGGTGGCATGGAGGGATGGTGCATCGGAGGAGGCGGGACAAACCCCTCGCCGCCGTAGCCTTCAGGACCATACCCACGACCGTCGCGCTGAAATCAACAAGTTTTTTTTAACTCTCTTTGTACGAAGCAATTTCAAACATACCCTTCGGGGAATATATGTGTGATGTTATGTTATGTTTGACAGAAGATTTAAGGAACTCGGGCCTACTATTGTCGCTTCGTGCTCACAACTCATGACTCGTGCTGGCAATTTTCCGAAGGAGGCTTGAGTATTGCCCTGGTTTAAATAAAAAAGTTTAAAGCAATAGATTACCGGATGATGTGGAGGCGGTGGGCCGTGTCTGTCCTTCATCATCCCCGGGGGCGGAGGCCCGCCGCTGCCATAGTCCATATCTGAAAATTAAAAGATTAATGTTTAATTTACAAAAATAAAATAACTAATGTTGTATAGTGATCAGACAAAATCCTTGGCCTCCTACATCGCCGAATGTCTATAAGGATTCACACGAGTAAACATGCTCTCGTCAAACTATATAGTTATGTCGTGCCATTATCTCGTCTCGAAACAATAGAACTATGAGCCGTTGGCACGAGAATCGTGGGACAAAAATTCCCAATATTTTAATTGTATGATCTGGTTATCCACATATTCGGCAACTGTGAATTGATCACCAACATAATAAAACATTTTCACAAGTAATATAAAATTTAAACCCGTTAAATGTATTTGTTCTTAACATAATAAAGGAACACAATTCTTATACAGGAATACATTCAAGGTGCGGTGACATTCTCCTATTAAACACACAAGTGCTGTAGCATGCAGGGTAGGTAAGGTATTCAAATGAAAGTCCAGTGTTGTAATCAATGTATTTTATTGTATATTGTATAAAATGTATGTTTTACAATTATAATATGTAATGAAACTATGTGTCTATTTGAATGACGTAGCTAAGAATTATCCAAGTTTTGTTAATTGTTAAAATTCAATTAAAAATGATACTGTACTCCTATAATCAGTGTGCTAGCAATGTCCTTAATTAATGTAACTGGCCTCCGGCCGTTTTAATTAAGTAAATATAAATAAATAATTTTGAAATAGTCTTATAAATGCCGAATGGCTTGGATTTATAATACATTTCTCTTGATTATACTACTTTTAGAAACACTTTTACGTGTTAGATCGATTTTAATAATGTTGTGGTAACACGAGATTAAATCTAATAAACAGTAGAATTTTTTGCTTGAAATTGACAACTAATACCTTGTAAAGTATTAAAAATGTTTATATCTGAAAGATTGATGAAATACGTGAAAGTGTGATATAAATTGTGATCTTAGCTTACGGCAATATACTAAATGTTAATGTAAATCTGAAATGTAAATTATTGTATGAGTATTATATTGAACTTGATAAGCTACATCTTCAGATTAATTGTACATAAATAAGTGGATTTAAAACTATAGAAGTTATGTATAAAATACCGATGATGATGGTGTAGATACATTTTCCATAGACAAGACAGATACGTATCATATATGTGAATTGAAGGCAAAAACATTAGGGCTTTGTCTTGTGTTAACCGAAACTTAGTTAAATTATGAATGTTCAGCCATAAACTTTCAATGTAACTAATTATATTCATCAAAGTCAAAATACAAAATGATCAATGATTTTTACGTTAAATGTTGTTGTGATTTGATCTTACAGAATTTAGTTTAATAGGTAGGAAATAGTGTCAAAGTTATAATAAATCTAAGAATAACACAGATACAAGTTATTGGGGATAACAACATTAGTACTAATACAACATTTCAAAATAGCTAACAAATATACCTTACTTGAAGTTTATCTCAAAATATAGAACTTTAATCATAAATCCGACCACACTGATGCTGGGAATGAAAATAAGTTTGATGTTACTTTAACGAAAGGAAAATACATCCAAAATTCTTAATATCTTCGCAATAAACGTTTTCTTTTACTCAAGCAATCATCTTCAAGTAAGATTGTTGACAATTTAGATTTCCGTACACATAGATTCATTTCAAGTGTCTACTGTATCCAGAATGAAAGAACACTAATTGTTATAACCCCATAACATATAATTATAACTTCAATAACTTCCCTTTTAAGGATTATAAGAGACTTATTTGTCAAGAACTCAACATGAACCTTTGCGTACCGAAACCAATACTAAGATCATGCAGTCGTCTATATAAACGACAGAAATTCGTGTAAGTTTATTGGGAAAATTAGCTTGTTGTATACACTCAAACAGAATTATAGATCCAACCGAGTTTTATACACACCATTCTGCGAGTGTTCGCACGAGTGTTGACTGTGTTGGCTGCACGAGTCCTCACTGCACGATCTGGTGGTAGCCTGAACCGTGGTCGACGCATCTGTCGATGATCCGATGAATCAACCCGTATCCTTTGCACTTAGATCAATGTGTGATGTGTCTCTTGAATGTTGTAGACACATTTGAAAAGTTTTGTTTGCAGTATTTTATTAAAATAATCGTAACTATCATGATAAAATTTTGTTCCAATTAAGTAGAAAAGGTTACTGTTACGGTTGATTCTCTTTCAAAACTATGCCAATTTTGTTTTTATTCAAAACATGTACGAGAAAGCTTGAAAATATTAAATAATAAATATTTGCAGGCCAAAGAATTTTCATATAATGCATTTTATGTTTCACATCAAGCCCATTACCGGATATCAATAAACATTTTACAGGGACCCATTATGCGCGTAATTGTTTAAAAGCGTTGGTATTGCGTGTGGCTGCCGCAAATAACTGAAGAGTAATATAATTACATGTATTTTAATGGTTTTGTTAACGGTACTGCTGATGAGTTTATTGGGATGTGTGTTGTCAAGCCAAAGATCGAAGAAATAATATGTATTTATGAAGAAAACTGTTAAAACCTTCTTACTTATGTATGGTACAAGAAAATTTTATAATAACGATACAGCTGATAAATAAGGTCATATGGTTTGAGGTACTGGCATGTAAACCCATTCTCTTTTCAAAAGTTGTCAAAATGTGTTCACTGTGGTGGATCCCATTGATTCAGTATATTTGCTCGTCTGGTGTTACCGAAAATAAATTCGAGACTGAAATTTTAAATAAAATATAAAAACACTTGGAAATGAAAAGCTTTCAACGAAATAATACAAAATATTTCAGCGTAGAGGAAATAAAATATAATAAAAATGAAATGTTTTTCCGTGCATATTTTTCAATTTAGTTTCATATACGGTATAAGTCTGACGAATCCATTATTCAGTTTAATAAATTCGAGTTCCAACGGTTGTCATTTTTATAATTCCAAAGTACATTCCAAAATTCTGTTTTCAAATGTCTTCATTACTTTTTTATCTAAAAGGTGTCTGTTTTAACTTCTTATACATGTTTAAATTATTATTAAACACAAGTTTTCATAGTAAATTTGTATTTAAACACAGTTTGGACATATTCAAGATGGTGCAAGTGGCCCTTAAGGTTAGAATAATTTAATCAAAGCACAGTCAAATATAATATCTTGAACTGCCTCATTAGCCAAGTCGCCCCGGGTCGAGCAAAGTGTTATTGGGTTTTTCTATGAAAATTCCAGCAGCAGCTCGGAGTTAGGAATTTATGCCCGGTTAATGGCAATAGGCTCGCCCCCTATTACATGGGACCTAAAAATACCAGGGAACAGTGGGTGTACATTAGTACGCCTCTGCCTAACCCTTCGGGGAATACAGGCGTGATGGTATGGCGGTATGACTTTACGTTGTTTAAGATTTTAATTGAATCGCACATTTGAAAATCCGTGATTGAAAAACAAAAAGTAATGTAAGCGACAAGCTCATCCATTTTTAAACAACACACAAGCAGGTGTGAACTGAAAACGATGCAGTGTAATATATCCCTTATTTTATTAGGGTTGTATTCTTAGGCTGTACGATTGAATGTCTGTCAGAAAAACGAGGCAAGATAGAGAATTGAATTTTTCATTACAACCGAGATTTGTTTTGACTTTTATACTTAGCTTAAATAATTTATTGTTAAAATCCAATTTTTGCACACTTGCGGCCCAAACCGTATTAAATTAGATTACCATAGATTGTCTTTATAAAATCACAATTACCCAGACCAGCTTGTAATTGAATAATAAGTAGGTAATCAATATGCATGTTGTTTTGTCCACAGATGTATGCCTTTTCTGTAATAGTGTACCATTATTACCAAAGACTGTAATGCTCTCAGTTGTATAGTTGCAAGTGTGAAAAAATATATAATTTATAGTTTTTTTTTGTTTTTACTGGTTTTATTATTATTTAAGTTTGTTTTTATTTTATTTTCTGTTTTAGTTAATACTTATTTATTTTCTTAAAATGATGAGGCCATAAATTGATTATACGTAAATGCAGAACACATCAGAAGTATCATACTAGCTAAACGGCCTACCCCTTCGTAGTACTTACGCAAGAATATCGTCGAGGGCGCGCCACGAGCGGGTGGCGCGTTTATGAATTATTTAGAGCTAGCAACACTGGCACGTCACTCGCTGCTGGGGTTGCTATTTGGGTATCGATTTTGTGTGCATTTCGGTGTGTTGTGGGTATTTTTACAGTGATTTTGAATGCTTCTTAACATTATCAAAGAATTTAAAGCACATTATTTTTTATTAAAATAAGCGAAGACGTTTTAGAAGGCACGGAAGGGGCCTAATGTTAAGAATGAACACCCATCCACACACTGCCCGCAGCAAGCGCAGCTTAACCTTGCAGATCAATTGATCAGCTTACTTATTATTTAGCAACGAACTTAGCAATTTCCTACAATCTACTTTCAATCGACACTAATAGCTTTTCAGAATCAGATCCGATAATTTAAAAAAAAATTAAGTTTACCTCTTACATGGATTGTTAGCTTCTGCCCGCGGCTTGGTCTGCGTGGACTTCCGACCTAAATAAAAGTAGCATACTTATGTGTTATTCCAGATTCTAATGAATCTCTGTGTCAAATTTTATCCAGATCCGTTCAGCCGTTCTTGTGTGAAACAGTAACAAACATGTGTTACATGTTTGTAACTGTTACATTCCTACATTCACACGTTCATAAATCAAACTTCACGTTTATAATATTAGTAAGATTCCACTTTGTTTACCTACTTAGGTGATATTATGTACGACACTGCGACGATATTTTTTTAAATGATCACATCTACGCAAACGATGTCGTTGTGAAAGTTAGTATTCAATATATTCAATTTGAACTTTGCTCACTAAAATTTTCAGCACAGTCCAATTCAGTTTTCAGAACCCTCCAATACCTTTTTAATCTAAAAAAATACGGTATTGAATTCAATTTCCGCGTCGGGCCGGATTGAGCGCCATTTGTGAATCGTTTAAAACAAATTTCGTTTTTATTCAAAACGTTTGGTTCATTTGGTCACGTGTGATCTGACATCTTTTATGCATGAAATTATTCAATTCTGCACCAAATTGTATGGGTTACCGGCACGAGTTTTACGATTTTTATATAGTGTAACACGAAGATTATCTATATTTTTGGGATTCAGCGTTTAAATTTGGAATACTCCGCCATTTTATATTAGCTGTCTGTAAATTATGAATTAATCTCATGATTTATACTTTAGCATTTTTCCGTGAAAGTATAATATGGAAAATTTTGCGCGTTCGTTTTACTATATGGCGAACTTAATTGGGTAGGTTTGTGGCAGACTATAATGGGGATGTTGGGACAACAAAGCTGTACTTATTCAAACGTTTAATCGTAATCAGTGGTATAGAAACGTATAGGGACCAAACAATTTCTCTTTTTGTTTTTTCTAACCTAAACAGTCCTACTTCTGGGCAAAGATCTGCCCTATAACTTTCCACATCAATTTAACATAGCATAGTGGCACAGTGGAATAATTCCACTCACAATTGGAGCTGCCCGATTCGACAAGTACTATGCAGAAAATCGTAGCCAAATATCATGGCTCCGTGCTATGTTGTGTTCCTAACGGTGAGCAAGGACGCCAGAGCTCCGCAAGGAAGCGTTATGGGACCGGTGCAGTAGGGGGAGCGGTGGTGTTTAAGAATCACACTTATTGTCTCCTATGCTGCCAGCCCAACTATTTCTCCCTAATCTGTACCCTACCCTCTCAAAAATGGTGTGAAAAAGATTTTTAAAGGGTCGGCAACACGCGAGTGATACTCCTGGTATTGCAAGCGTCCATAGGCTACGGTAACCGCTTACCATCAGGTGGGCCATCAGACATTGTTGGCAACTTAGTGGTAAAAGAAACAACTCAATTTGAAAATTTAAATTCAGTAAAAATAAAAGCATCCAAAATGTACACAAAGTATGTTGAAAACATTATTTTAGTACAAACGTCATCTAGAATATTCCACCAGAATGTTTTCGGGAAATTCACAACCAAAAAGATGAATACATTAAGATATGTATGCAAAACTCGAGAATTTCACAGTGCTAACACTTTCGTTGCATGAAAACATTCACTGATATTTTGTCGACATATTTCCTTGCATTTTTTCCAACACTGGTTTTATAGTCAAACATCTGGGACAAAACTGGAAATGGTAAATGTTTAAAGAGGAATTATAAGGTTGCGGACCTAGTCTGTGCACCAAAGAGAACACTCCGTGACGGGGAAAGATCTAAATTGACGTAGGCCTCTGGTGTCTTTTAAGTAATGCGTAAACCCTACGGCGAAGTACGAAGGGCGCGAGGCCCCTCGCGGACCGCGAGGTCGTAGGCGGAAGCCCACTTCAGCCACGCGTTACGATGCCTCTGAGACCACTAAATCCTAGGAACTAAACAGGCTTAAAGAGACGACAGTACGTCACGCAATTAGAAGACCAATGCAGTCTACTCTCACTCTCAGTAACAAATGTGTACATCATTGCAGTTATATTGAAAATTGACTTAACGATGATATTTGTGACATTTATGACATTTCAAACTATATAAACATAATCAACCCATAACATTGTCCCACTGCTGGGCACAGGTCTCCTTGCTTGGATTCGAACTCGAGACCTTCGACTTGGCAGTCCAATGGTCATATCACTAGCCCATCACTGCTTCAAACTACATTAAAAAAAAATACTATCAAAATCGTGTTGCAACTTCCTTATTACCAGTAAAGGCATTTAAAAATAGAATGAACCAGAATAAAAATTTAAAGTTCAAAGCCTTCAGTTGAAGCTACAGACGTGTTAGAAGTCTTAAATTCAGAGCGCAACTGCGCAGGCCGTTAGCAGAAAGCATTTGCCGACGTCGACGGGTTTGGACGCTTTCTGGACTGTTGGATAACTAAACGTGGATATTTAGGATGAACACATGTCCGAAATGAAGCGGAGGCGGAAGAGGTAGCGTTTTATTAATTAACTAGCTTCCGCCCGCGACTTCGTCCGCGTGGAATAGTTACTCAGTCTTAGCGTGATGATATATAGCCTATAGCCTTCCTCAGTAAATGAGCTATCTAACACTGACAGAATTTTTCAAATCGGACCAGTAGTTCCTGAGATTAGCGCGTTCAAGCAAACAAACAAACAAACTCTTCAGCTTTATATATTAGGACCAGTAGTTCCTGAGATTAGCGCGCTAAAAATAAAGATTTCTAAATACGAAACGCTGCCGACATAGCTCAAAGGATCAGCAAGCTTAAGTGGCGGTGCGGGGCATATAGATCATAGAACTGACGGCCGCTGGGGCAGAAAGGTTCTCGAGTGGAGACCACGCATCGGAAAATGCGGTGGTGGCACGGCCTACAATGAAATGGGCTGACATATTATAACTGGTCTTTGTTGAAGTCTTTAGGGGAGACCTTTGTTCGGCAGTGAACACTTTCTGGGTTTACGATTTAAAAAGTTTCAAGAATCCTACCTACCCTATACCTTTTGCCCTTATTTAATGCTTGTAGGCTATGTATTTTCTGAAATATTGTGTATAGCGAGCGTCAAATAAGTTCAATAATGAATGAAAGAGACGGCTAATGCAGAATATAACACATTTCCATAGCCACCACATCTGTCGGAGAACCGACAATCGTTGGAGCAAACGAGTTCTCGAGTGGAGACCGCGATTAGGCAAACGTAGTGTAAGGCGCCCGCTGGACAGGTGGAGTGACGACTTGCGGAAGGCAGCTGTCAGTGACTGGATGAGGAAAGCCGAAGATCGGGCTCCGTGGCGTTCACTAGGAGAGGCCTACGTCCAGCAGTGGACGAATATAGGCTGATGATGATGATAGCCATCTCCCTTTGCTCAAAATCTTTGCCGGGCTCTAAAAATAGATTAAAAAAAACCTATTTTAAAATCTCGCTCTGCTATCTGTCGCACGTGTCCTAACCCTTTGATATAGAACTAAGTTTGATTGCTCAATGTTCGGGATTCATTGTCCGATGTTTGCCGACCAAAACGGCGAATGAAAATTATCGAAGTATTGATTTCTCTTACGGTGAAGGTTTTCTGAAGAAAATTTTGTTTAAAAATATTCAAATCCTCCTAATATAGGGATTTAATCAATTATCTATTTATACAAACTTTAAATAATCTTGAATGGAACTTGAAACGCATTATAAAGCCATGGTTAATAATAACTTCTAGGCGGCGTATCAAACGGAAAAGACTTGAAGTTGAACTTAAAGCAATACAACTTTGAAAACTGCATCCGTTTTTGTACAGTTGTTTTCCAGTGAGGAGCGGATATACAGAAAATCATACAAACATTTTAAAGAAACATTGTTTTGGCTTCTATCGTTCTTATAAGATCCCTCATATTATTTTTTCCTAATGTATATTTGAACTTCCTCATTAGCCTACTCGTCCTGAGCGCAACTCCTAAGCCTGTCCTGGGTTCGATTCCCAGCAGTGTTATTTCTTATTTCAAACAGTGTTATTGGGGTTTTCTATGAAATTCCCAGTAGCAGCTTGAAGTTTGGAATTTGTGCCCGGTTAATGGCAATAGACTCGCTCCCTATTACATGGGACTTAAACATACCGGCGAACTGTGGGTGTACATAAGTACGCCTCTGCCTAACCCTTCGGGGAATACAGGCGTGAAGGTATGTTATGTATGTTAAATTTGACAATCATTTTTGTTTGATCCCGAGGTGCTTCCATAATGAACTTTTAGAATAAAAACACCATGAGTTTACTTTTTACTACTTCAAGCATTTTGAAAATAGATCTATTTTAAAGCTGCCTTTTAGGAATCCCGAAAATGTTCATCTCGCGGAACATTCTGGAAACCGTGACAATCTAGTCAAAAGTTTGACGATTTGCGGAACTTTCGCAAGCACAGTTGAACTCGTTTCAGTTCTGGTGCATAATTGAGAAAGTTGCCTTAATCGTATGGTTTTTCGCATAAAAAAGTGGCCTAGGGGTGAGTGCAACTACTACGTTAAAGATCCTAGGTTTATTTCCTAGGTCGAGTAATGTTATTGGGTTATACTGATTTCTGGTTTTGTTCGATGCAATCATTACGATCGAACACGTTTTGCTGATCTAGCAATCCGACACCGCCGCCGCTGCACTAAAGTGCGATGCGGCCTCAGTGCATATTCGGACAGCAACCGGGTGCATTCGTATTAATTAGCAGCTCAATCAATCATAGCATCATATCATATCATTAGCATAGCATAGTAACCGTTTCGGCAATAAATCGTTTACAGTTTATCCGAGTGTTTAATTTAGCAGCATAACCGTCCATACCACAAGGTCGCGTCTCCTACAGGTTTTGTGTATTTCTTGTGGCTAACGCAAATGTTCCGCTGATCTGGCATCGTCATGCGACAGGTTAGATTGTGGTCGAGCTACACAATGACTGATGCAGGCGTGCCGTCAGCTGGGACTGGTCTACTCAAACCCGCTATGGCTCTTTCTTTAAAAGGCCATCTCAGACATTACCCTGCATTGTAACACTCACATACTGCTACTACTATGTCTGGACTTTAAAAGAGACCTTGATTCTCTGAGTTTGTTTCGGTGTTTCTTCTCAGAGGTCGTCAGGTAGGAAATGCCGGCGCCATTTAGTATTATAAAAATCATAAAATAGTCAAGTGTCTTTAAAAGATCTACTTATTTATAAAAAAAATAATCATTTATCATTTATTTATTTGAAGCTTACGCGAATATTAGACATAGTGAAATAACACAATTTTACGGATTATATCGCGTTATATTAGTACAAATCAAATCCCGACGTTTCGGACCCTTTACAGTGTCCATGGTCGCGGGCAGATGATAAAATCAGTAAAGTTGTTTTATTTCAATAGAGTTATTGAGTATTCTTATGAAATTCTTAGTAGCAGATCGGAGAGTTGGGATTATTAAATTTTAAACCTGCTATTTTTTTTAATTAATCAATTACCAATCAAATATCCAATTGATTAAATCACGTTAGGGCCGCGGGGAAGGAATAATAGATTTCGCATTAAGTCTAAATTCGTTACTTGACGCGCTAACATTAAGTACTGGAGTTAACTATGAAAACACTGCCAGTCCGTATAACTTACTTACTACAGATAGGATTTTAACATGTCAAAATCCTATCTCTAATAAGCAAATCTACTGACAGATTTTTTATGGGGAGAGGCTGTAAGCCGTCGAAATATTAGGCATAAATCGCCGTATGTTTTTTATTGCGTTGGTTTACAATCTTAATATTTTAATACCTCCAAGTGGCGTGGATCTAAATATTTGATATAAATTTCAACTTGATACTTCCAAGCGTTTTTGAGAAAAAGGTCTTCTTATTAATTCTTAATACCTAGTCGTACGATTGACAGCAAGTTCGCCTGATATTAAGCAACACTGCTATCTAGACAGACGGGCAACGTAATGATTCTGCAAGGTTTCCTTTTCCCCTTTTGAGGTCCAGAACTATAAAAAACCTTTATGGTTTTAGGCAACACCAGGGATGTTACCTAAAGAAGTCCTAGTAATATGACTATCTACATTACCCTTTTACCGGAACACAAGAATGATAGAGCACTGCTTAGTGTCATCGATAACTCCTGAAGTGTAGCAGAGTCCTACTAGTAGAAATTCGCGTATACTCCCAAAGTGGTACTCACTGAAAGGCTGCGGCCTGCCACCGGTGTACTGTGGTGACTGGAGAAGGGGAGCACTCCTCTGGACCGGCTGCACTTCCTCCGAAACTGGGGACAATGGAGATATACCATAAATACTGTGTTACCATTATCATGCGAGGAGTACAGGTCCGTCGAGGGCGGCAAAACAGGGAGAGATGGATTAAGCAGACTTAAAAAATATACCTGTCATTTTCAAGTGAGAGGACTTTAGAAAGACATCACGGCTGTTCTTCAAATGGTTAGGCAGAGGAGTAATCTTGCAATCCTAAATTTCGCCTGCGGTGTAAGTAAATATTGGCTTTTAGGTTCCATGTCATGAGGAGGTTAGATGATAGTATCGTCGTGTGTTCGATTCCAACCAATGGCAAATATTTGTGTGATCCACATGTAGGTACCTATTTGTTTCGAGTTTAGGTTTACTTTGTGAATGCATTGATATTTTTTTATAATTATGGGTGTGTACCTACCCGAAAAAAAATGGTTCATAGCCATAGATGGTCATGCCATGGTCGACATTAACACCACCTACCGGATCCATAGATGGACCGAGAAAAACCGTGGATGGGATACGAGCAAAACCGTGAGCACCAGCTGGTCTAAAAAGGTCTGGCGTAAATCGATCTAGTTAAGCCTCATTTCTGTGTCTGGACGTTTTCTCCATGTTATCACACTAAACAGTAACCTTGTATTGTCCAAAATATAGATCTAGTTACAGCATAGCTGTGTTTGTCCAGGCGCAACTTAACTTGAAAATTCACGTAGGATGCAAGGCCTTTTTTTGTGTGGTGTGGAAATTCCTCATGGACTTCCGCCACCCGGGGACGGGCCTAAAACCGACTAAAAACCACATGGTGTTCCTTCCTGCACGTTCTGCGTCGAGGGCTACGGGAAACAGAAAATTCGTCCGCGGCCCCCATCCATAGATTTGTATAGGAGTTTGACTCCCCCAGTCACAGAGGGGGGCGCGTGGAACACTACGCGCCCCCGCCTCGGGTCCTATAAGGGGGGTGTGGCGGACGTCCCCGAGGACGCGAAGCTTGGCCTCACCCCTAGAAAGGGTCTTGTGAAGGGGAGGCGATAGTCGGTACAAGCCCGAAACCATCCGAAACCCAGTCCATCCAAAGGTTGTCTGGAAGAGATCGCCTTGTGCGATAAGACCGCCTATTGTGCATTAACTATATTTTTATGTTCCTTCTATACCTATTTATGTAAACTTTGTGTTATTGGTGTGCAATAAAGTGTATATACTATACTATACTATACTTCCCAGGTGAGAATTCATGAGGATTTTTCGACCCCAAAAAAGGTAACCGCTACTTACATCAGTGCAAAAGTAAATTCAAAAGTCTACAACATTATTTTTAATATATTCGATACCTGTGTATATTTTGTTCAGAATAAGTAACTGAATCGATTCCAATAATTTTTACAACATATTAAATTTTGTCCCAAAAATATTTAAAAAAGTTACAAGTACAAAGTTTTTTTTTTATTTTTATTTATTTATTATGGCGCCACACTTTTTGTGTATTTGCCAGTGTCAAGTATTAGAGTAATCAAATTATATTTCCCACCATGGGATTGTATTATGGCACCACACTTTTTGTGTTCGCCAGTGTCAAGTATAAGTTGTTGAGTTGCCCCAATAAAACGGTAGAAACTTTATTGAGGCTTCGATGGAGTTTAGGAGTGAACCCAAAAAGTCACGATTTTCAATTTTATATCATTTGCCTACACTCTCACACGTTCACGAACACTTAATGTTTAATTATCCACCATAATTACACATTAAACTTCGGAGAAATTCAAGTTTTGAAAAATAATATAAAACCGACAATGTGCACTTTTCATTTTCCCGCCTAAACTCTACAAAGTTACAACATCGAGCGACACTAAGGGCCTGTTTCACCACCTCCGGATAAGTACTATCTACCAGATAAATTAAAATTTTGAACAGAATTTGTTTGAATTTTTGCGTCAGATTATTTATGGGGAATTCTCAGACGGCGGTGAAACAGGCCCTAAGTATCTTTTCGCTATTAGGTATACATGCATAATACAAATCACGTCAGATCATAGCGGCACTAGGCGCGGGCGCACAGCGGGGCGGGGGTAATAAGACGTATGTTTTTGTCTGAACAACCAGGTAATATAACAAGCTTATAACTTTGTGATTTTTCATGATACAGTTTTGAAATTTTCTACATAGATTCTTTACATAAAAATACTAGACACGTGTTTTGCATGAATACTAAAACTAAGGTTATAACTCACATGCAATTCGAAAACAAATATCCTTATACACTTCAATATTAACCCTCACATCGCCAGGCAAACTCCACATCACTCGATTAACCGAAATCGGTATCCAATTAGTCGTCTTGTAATACATTTTGTAAGACAATGATATGGAGGGCCGTCCGTCCGTTAGCTCCATTAGGCGAGTACTCGAGTACAGCGGTTATTACTAATTCAATCGACTTGCAATCGATACTGTCTATGTTTGGAATCAGCCTTCGATTGTGTAAACGGCAGATGTGGGGGAGTAGGTTAAGTTGGTTCAGATTTTGAAATCAGGATGTGTATGAATCCACGACGTGCCCAAGGTCCAATGTATTTACGTTTATAATTTTGTAGGATACGTTATAAAATATAAACCCGATTATGCTACTAAGGGGATAATTTCCCCTGCCGTAGATACAATGTTAACAACAATTTTTATTTAATAAAAATATTTAATTTAACAATTTTTGACGATTTCAAATTTAATTACCGAATGTGAAAATGAGACCATTTTTTTAAGTAAAAAGTTCGATAAAATTAGTTAAGACACGACAAATCGATGTAGTCTATCTGAAATAATAATCTGCGCTTGAGTCTGCCATTTGACGTATTCCACATTGGGCACCCGTTTAAATGGCACCTGAGTGAATGGCACCTGAGGTATTCCACATACGGAACCTATCAATATTTTCAGCAGGTGCCATTAGTGGAATAATTTATTCCACTTATGGCACTTAGAGATGAAGGGCAGGCGTTTTGGGGGCTGTCTATAATGTAAAAATGACGTTCACAAAGAACTACCTACTAGTTTGTATTGAATGAATGATTTTAACTTTGACGTGCAGAAGTGGTGTAACTTATGCGTCACTACATGGTGTAGATTATTTATTTCAGGTACTAATCTCTTCGAACGAAGCGCTTAGCATAATTATGATAGAGCATCACTTGGTGCCGTATGTGGAATACTTCAGGTGCCATTCACTCAGGTGCCATTTAAACGGGTGCCCATTGTGGAATACGTCTGCCATTTACGCATAAATGTCGCAAATTTTGCAAATACAATAGGTAGCAACTATTGTATTCGCAAAATTTGCGACATTTTTTCAGTTTTGAAATCGTTTTTTTTTTTATGAGATAGGGGGGCAAACGAGCAAACGGATCACCTGATGGTAAGCGATAACCGCCGCCCATGGGCACCCGCAACACCAGAGGAGTCGCTAGTGCGTTGCCCGCATTTTAAAAGGGTTTGGGCCTCCGGTAACCTCCTTCACTCGGCGAAACACAACGCAAGCGTTGTTTTACGCCGGTTTTCTGTGAGGCCGTGGTATCACTCCGGTCGAGCCGGCCCATTCTTGCCGAAGCATGGCTCTCCCACGTTAAGGCTTTAAGATTGCTATCGGTGATAAGACCGATCTATACTTCAAAAAATAGCCTTTACATTCGTTATTCTTGCTACACACTACATCAGGTGGGCTATGGGTTCGGGTGTATTTGTTGAACAAGAAAACCGAAGCCACCCAATAACTACATAAATAATTATGTATTCGTCTTGATCCGATTGGCTAATCGAGTACGTGCGCCTAAATCGAGCGTGCTGATTAATGCCGAGTGGATAAATATGTAAGCCAACCTAAAAAGATATTAAAAAAAAAAATCTCTATGGTCTGAATAACTGTGCGCGTCTCAAGTAGAGATAAAATAACGAAAACAGTAAAGACATCGTCATTTCGAGCCTTTTCCAACTATGTTTCAGTCTACCCAGAGTCTCAGATACGCCTGAATATTAGTATTTTAAGCCAAGCGACTGTCATCAGACTTCCGCAATCCGGTTTCTGGGCAATACCGATATTCAGAGGATAGACTGGTTGTTAGGCTTTTTTGGGCTTCTGACTACCACTAACAATTGTCATAGATAGTATGACAACCGGGATCAACGACTTTATGTGCTCTCTGAGGCACCTCCGTGCCTCAGAGAGCGAGGTCAGAGGTCAGAGGTCTGTGGTCACCCATCCACACACTGACCGTATCAAGTGCAGCTTAACCTTGCAGATCATTTATTTTGATTACTTAGCCACGAGACCAAAAAACATTTACTTCTATTGTCTTTACCTACAAATGCTTAATTTCAGACGCGTTCAGTTACTTTGACCTTACTCTAGGTACTTCAAATTAAAAATATAAAAGTATATCTAAAACTCACCGTGGTTATGGGACGTGCCTGCAGTCGCCCGTCGCGACATCCCACACCAATGCCTTTCCTGCACATATAAAAGACGAACACACTCTTTACTTCTTTCTCAAAAAAAAACTCAACAAAACTCTATGGTCACCACGCGTAGCGTTAACGGTGCATGCCAATTCGATTACAGAAAAAAAGCTACAAAAAAATAAACATAACAAATAAAATATTATTCTTTTTTCGAAAGTTTGAAAATCGATTTGTATATCGTGATTGAGACATTAATGTGTCTGTGTTTTTTGATTTTTCTGTCTGTCTGTTCAGTGGACTATTATCAAAACGATATACAAAATGTAAAATTAATTTTTTTTTCAGAGTGTGTTTGTCATTAGTTTTATATGTGCATGAAAGATTAATATAACAACATTAATATAGTAGTACAGTTGAAGTTGGAAGCTGACCGCTAAACGGCGACGACTTTTAGTCGCGCGACTTTTTGCGTGCGATGCAATCGCGATCACCAGACTGCAGCGCACGGCTCTGTCAATCAGGTCATCACAGTCGCTCTTATTAAAAATAGTTATTATTATAAATGTTTAATAGCAGATTAGTAGGTACTACTGTATATGAATAGTCTGAAAGCTGAATGAAGTAGCTGAAAAGGATTTAAAGTGGAATGATATCTAATCTGCAATTAAACCTTAGAAATTATAAAAAAACAACATGCGATTTTTAGTCGGATGCGATTTTATTGTCTTAAATTTTCGCGACAATTAAGCGGTCAACTTGGAATTTTCAGGAAGTGTACTTATGTATGTTAACAGTAAATATATAAAACAGTATTGTGGATGCATATAATAGCTTTTTTTACAATCAAAACCTGTCAAGCAACAAAGTTATAGACACACTAGGAAATGTAGTGGTTTCAAGCGTTCGAACACGAATGAGACTTAGGGTGGCCGCACATTTGACGAATTTTACGTCGCAGATCTTCAGTCGCGTAATTTATCCTAACATAACATACCATACCATCACGCCTGTATTCCCCGAAGGGTTAGGCAGAGGCGTACTAATGTACACCCACAGTTCGCCGGTATGTTTAGGTCCCATGTAATAGGGGACGAGCCTATTGCCGTTAACCGGGCACAAATTCCTAACTCCGAGCTGCTACTGGGAATTTCTTAGAAAAACCCAATAACACTTTGCTCGACCTGGGAATCGAACCTAGGACCTCTAGCGTAGCAGTCGCGGTCAGGACCACTTGGCTATTGAGGCAGTTCCTAACATAAACTTAGAAAACGCATCTTTGGTCAAATGATTGTGTGCGATGTGAAATATTTTATGGAATTATCCGGCGGTATCTACTACTTAAACAGTGTAAGTATTAGATACACTAGAATGTGGTCATGTATCGTGGATGCATTTACTAATACAAATTATCACATACACAAACACCCAGACACCCAGACACGGAACAGCTACCTGTAGGTCATACAGATATTTGGTAAAATATAATTCGTGTTCCAATCTTCGCAACGGCGATGTAAACTTCGTCAAATGAGCGTCTACCCTTAGCGAGTTAATGTAAGTAATTGTAAGCAATACGTACCAGTGTTGTTGTAGCTCAATACTCCCGTAACCCTGCTGAACAACGATGTGTCGTGTATTCGAGGAAACTTATCAGAAGCATGGTAGAAGGAAATTAGGTATTCTCTTTCCGTGACAGCTGGGAACGTCATTGAAAACCGTCGACGTCATCGTTTGTTAGGATATCACTATGTGTACCTAAATAAACTTGCTGATCAAGATGCATTTTTTCACTTACTTCGTTCTTGGATTTCATCGCAGGAAGAGAACATTCGGCGTATACAAAATATTGTTCTACCATGATCAGAAGTAACATGTATGTCGAAATTAAAGATGGCTGACTTTATAAAACTTTTATTCTGATAAATTTCCTTATGATTGTTTCGTGTTTTAGATGCGTGTCTTTGAGGATGTTTTTTTATAAAATGAGCCTGTTTCCTTAAAATATAAAGTATGTAGTTAGATAAAAATCCGTAATAAAACATATAAATCACAATTATTTAGAAATCTATATATTAACATAATAGTAATATTAAACCTTATAAACAGGTTAGGTACTTTCAAAAGTTACAGAAATTAAACATATTTTGTTGATTTTCTAATCAGTTTAGTGGTCTTGAGCGCGACTGCTACGCTATTCGATTCCCAGGCTAAGCAGTGTTATTAGATTTTTCTATGAATTTCTCAGCAGTAGTTCGGAGTTTAGATTTATGCCCGATAATAGTCTCACTCCCCATTACAAGACACCTAAACATTGTTGGTAGATTTGTTAGTAAAAATTAGTCCACTTCTGATTAACCCTTCAGGGACTAGGGGCGTGATGATGGTATATGTTGTATGTATTATATGTTGTAGTAAAAATCTTCTTTATACCAAAATTAAGACATCATTTCAAGTTTACTTCCCAAAGGCCCAACAAGACTGAAAAAATAAGGTAAAAACCATAGCTTGATAAAAACGTCCCACTTCGGGCATCAAAGTAAGAAGAAAATATAAATTATAAAGCTCATGGAAGAGCTGTTTGTAGAACTGGGAGGGGATGAGGAATAGATTATCTAGGGGAAGCACAAAAGATCCCATTGGGTCGAAGTGCACTGAGGCCTTGCTGCCTCGGCCCTACACAAGATAAGATAAGAAGAAAATAAACTACTACAACCATACTACAATGTTATCTCACCCGAAACCAATCGGTAGGACAGGCAAGGGTTAGGGAGCAAATAGCCCCGACTTATCTCGAGTGGAGGTAGGAAATATCCGCGCGTTCGACGGGTTGAGGGCCCTTGTCAGTGGTCCTTAGGGTTAAAATGATGCCGATTCGTTTAGGTTTCAAGTTGTAGATTTAGTGTAGTGGGTTTATTGTTATACTGCTTTATAACTGAATTCAAAAAAGAAGGTTTTCAGTTCGACTCGTATGTAACAGCACAGTTAATGAATATGTTAGTCTATACCAACTTCTAATTATGTGTGCCAGATTTCTTAAGTGTAGGTATGTATGTTTGTCCGCGCATATCTGAAATATATATTGCAATTGCAATTTTTTTAGATGGACTAGATAAATTCCACCTAAGAGAACAGCGCAAGTTTCGTCAAAATCAGTAACTTAAATAAAAAATGAAAAAGACAAAAATAATTTAAAAAAAACCAATAACACTTTGCTCGACCTGGGAATCGAACCCAGGATCTCTTAGCGTAGCAGTCGCGCTCAGGACCACTAGGCTAATGAGGCAATTCTATAATAATATAAAGTAACATAATCAACCCAATACTCTGTCCCACTGCTCAGGCACGGGTCTCCTGTCGGAATGAGAGGGATTAGGCTATAGTCCACCACGCTAGCCTAATGCGGGTTGGCAGACTTCACACGCCGTCGAGAAAATCTCTTAGGCATGCAGGTTATTCACGATGTTTTCCTTCACCGTTTAAGCGCGTCATATTTAACTATTAATACGCACATATAACTTCGAAAAGTCAGAGGTCTCGAGTTCAAATCCAAGGCACGCAGCCTTGGATTTGAACTCGAGACCTTTGACTTGGCAGTAAGATGGTTATATCACTAGGCTATCAATCAATAAGGAACATATTTTTTGCTCCCTTTGATACGGTGATAGCGAATTACCCATACATATGTAATACGATAATAAATCGTAATTCAAAGACAATTTAATCAAAGTGTGTTATTATTATTCAGATACAGATACTTATTTTAATTCAAAGACAATTTAATCAAAGTGTGTTATTATTATTCAGATACAGATACTTATTTTAATTCAAAGACAATTTAATCAAAGTGTGTTATTATTATTCAGATACAGATACTTATTTTAATTCAAAGACAATTTAATCAAAGTGTGTTATTATTATTCAGATACAGATACTTATTTTAATTCAAAGACAATTTAATCAAAGTGTGTTATTATTATTCAGATACAGATACTTATTTTAATTTTAGAATAATTAACTTATTAACTATAATTTTTAAATAATTATTTTTTCTATTTTAACTGCCTCGTTAGTCTAGTGGTCACAAGTGCGCCTTCTACGCTAGAGGTCCTGGGTTCGATTCCCAGGTCGAGCAAAGTGTTATTGGGTTTTTCTATGAAATTCTCAGTAGCAGCTCGGAGTTTGGAATTTGTGCCCGGTTAGTGGCAATAGGTTTCATTTCATTTCATTTATTTATCCAATAACAATTTACATTGTGTCTGAATTACAATATTTGATACATTTAAAATTATTAAGTAAATACAATTAAATTAAATTAATTAATAATACAGATAATAAAAGCCAACCAAATATACATTATCATGTGAGTATTAATCATATCATAATATCAAATTAAAAACTAAGTAAGTATTTTTAAATAATTACTACATGGACTCATATTTGCTTATAATGTTTTTCAATAATTTCAATTTACAATTCATCAACAGAATAGATACACTTATTCAACAAGAACAGCCTAAGTTTAGCGAGAGCCTAAGTTTAGGTTCGGGGAATACAGGCGTGACAAATTCTCTTTTTGAGAAATAAAGTTCTTTGATCCTAAATTCCGAGCTGCTACTGAGAATTTCATAGAAAAACCCAAACACACTTTGCTCTACCTGGGAATCGAAACCAGGACCTCTAGCGAAGCGGTCGCACTTGAGACCACCAAACTAACGAGGCAGTGAGACCCATAAATAAATGATATAAAACAAAATACAATGATATTGATACGTTCAAATATCGAATATCAAAAGCTCCAATACGTTGTCGAGGAATTCGATATGACACCGATTTTTTTGCTGTCTGTACTGACCCCATTTTTTCTCTAATACCGTATCTGTAACTCAATGCTGAATACGATACCTAATAGATGACGAATGTGTACAGATAGACAAAAAAACATAACAGCGCTTTGAGTAGCGTTAGCAAAAATATTTTACTGCTTTACACCAGAATTTATTTTGGACCTTGCATTTACGGAGACGATACTAGATTGCCTCATTAGCCCAGTGGTTCCGAGGGCGACTGTTAAGCTTGAGGTCCTGGGTTCGAATTCCAGATCCAGTAAAGTGTAATTGAGTTTTTCAATGAAATTCTCAGCTATTTCATTGTTAATTTCTTGAGAGAGATATTTAGAGATTTAATGACCGATTAGTGGCAATAGGCTCGCCCCTATTGCATGGGACCTAAACATACCGGCGAACTGTGGGTGTTCATTAGTACGCCTCTGCCTTACCCTTCGGGGAATACAGGCGTGATGGTATGATCTGATATTGGAAAGATACGAACAGAGCTATGAAGAACAAGTATAGCATTTCTCTGTGCGATTCAATCTGACATTGAGGAGATCTTATAAAGCGAAAGCTGTGTATATGTGCTTATATTAGATACTGGAAATAACGTCACAAGTTGAAAATATCTCATATGCCTAGATAAATTCAAGTGACTGAGTTGAATTCAAACTGAAGGCCCGAAGTTGTCATAAAAAAAACTCCCACAAATAACACTTAATATAAACATATAAGAATAAATTTAGCAGACAATATTTATCTGTGGGAGACTGGTGCCTAAACTAAGCCGAAGCCTGTATTTCAGGACACCAGAGACTCCCTCCTGTAGGATATAGTTCGCGCAAAATAACTTGACCCAGAACTAACGGAGAGGGGGAAAGTTTGCGCAGTACATTTGCGAGCAAAATGTACTAAAAATCGACTACTGCGCATCCGCCATTTTGGTTCAAGTAATTTTGCGCCAACTGTAGAAAGATAGCTTAAAGCAATCAAAGAAGCTTAGAAGACAACACAATTACAGCGACTGTATTGTATATTAGCTGGGTATGTGTTTTTTTAAGAATCAAAATTGTGTCAGCATTCTTATATTAAAAAGAATACATCTTTGTTTTTTTTTTTGTTGACTGTACACGAGTAGCTGTACTATCGATCGCTAGAGACGTATATTTTTGACACGTGATTTCGATATCATGAAAATATTGGTTGTTATTAAAAAAAAAACAATATTAAGTATATTTAGTATGCAAGTAATTAACCGTCTCAATACATTAGTCTAGTGGTCCTGAGCGCGACCTGGGTTCAATTCCTAGATCGAGCAAAGATACGATTTATAGATCATTTCGGTCCAGTAGTTTCAGAACCTATTTAATACCAACAAACAATCAAATCTTATCTTATGACGACACGTTTGGCGTAGCGGCTGAGCGATCGGCTTCTGCGACACGTGTTGTGGGTTCGATCCCCACACGGAGCAAATATTTGTATGATCTACAGGTAGTTGTTCCGGGTCTGGGTGTTTGTGTATATGAGAATTTGTGTTTGTAAAAACGCACCCACGATACAGGAGTAAATCCTAGTGTGGGGCAACGTATTTCTAAAAAAAAAACTTTCCTCTTTTATAATATTAGTTTAGATCAAATAGAAAGAAATAAAGAAGACAAGATCGAGTGAAACCGGGGTACAGGTAGTATAAATATAACGCAATAAAAGCTGTTAAGTGGTTTTATTTCAACACATCCCTAAAATGTATGTTTTTCAATATCTATTCATAAAAAGATTCCACAGGATTATTATTCCTCACATCGGAATTATCTTACCTGTGACAGCCCTGTATTTAACACTCGTGGCCCGCGGGAGTATACTCGCTTCCCTCATATAATACGTGACATGAAGTCGACGAGATTGACTCAAGATACGACATCCCGCGGCAGTATCTCGCATGCAGTTTGTTCAGAACTCCCCTGAGGCTACGAACAAGCAGAATACGATTTAGACGCGTTTAAAGTAGATTCACTTACACCTCGAGTGTATGTAATGCAAACGCGTTGAAATGTACTGGCGACGAGAAAGTTTTTTAGTTATAATATAATTTAAAATTATTGTTGACTTAAGCTGGTCCCACGTTGGGCGCCAATACGCTTCCGCAATCTATATTATAATATATAAAGGTAACGAGTTTGTTTATTAGTTTGCTTGAACGCGCTAATCTCAGGAACTACTGGTCTGATTTGAAAAATTCTTTCAGTGTTAGATAGGAAGGCTATAGCTATAGGCTATGATGATATATAGCTATAGGCTATATATCATCGCGCTAAGACCAAGTAACTATCCCACGCGGACGAAGTCCTTGACAGAAGCTAGTTTCTAATAAAATTCAATCGTATCAAATTACGATAGCTAATACTGATTACTAAAAATAAATAAAGATAATAAAAAAAACTGATTACTTTGTCAGCCATTTCATAACTCATTTGAATGGTATTATCAAATTATAGAAAGCAAAAGCTAAATTGAAGAAAAATATATAATTTAACTTCACATTTTTTTTAATTTCTCGGTTGTTTTTTTATTCACCGTCAGTGTAAGCTATTGGAACAAGTGAGTCCCACGTTGGGCGCCAGTTTGTTTCGACAGTTTTTCTATACAGATATACATACATGACATGGGTTTGTTGAAATCGGGCTCGAATCACCACATTTACAACGACTAGACTGTGTAGTGTGTGACTGTGGTAGGTAGTTATTTAGCTTACTTATTATAATATTTTTGTTCTATTACAATGTTTCTTTGTCAAACATTTTTACTCCCAAATTGTCACATAAAAAATACAACCCTCTATCATCCTCCGCGCCCTTTAGCAAGTCCATAAAACAGACCAAAGGTCCTAAGAAAACAATAATTGTCAATTCAACCCCGGAAAAGTGACGAAGGGTTGAATAACTGCGTCGCACGGGGTCAACTTCAAATAAATAATGCCATTAGGAAATGAGGAAACGCACCCTTAGGGTTCTGTAATGAATATAAATTGAGTGTCTTATCTATACTGACTTATTCTGTATTAGGTAAGCCAGGTGTTTTTTTTATTTATTTTAACATTGATATTGATTACTTTTCCTTTGAGTGGAAAGAAAAACTTGGGATAAAATGAAAACATGTTATCTTTCTCTCTCTTTCGTGGATGTTGAAGACAAAAAGGGATTTCAAAGAGAGAAGATACAGGAGTACGGTCTTGAGAATTTAAAATTATATTTTTTAAATGTTCAGCAATTTTTCACGTGGGAGAGCCATGCTTCGGCACGAATGGACCGCCTCGACCGGAGTGATACCACAGCCTCACAGAAAAACGCTTGCGTTGTGTTTCGCCGAGTGAGTCAGGTTACCGGAGGCCCAAACCCTTTTAAAGGCGGGCAACGCACTTGTGACTCCTCTGGTGTTGCGGGTGTCTATGGGCGGCGGTTATCGCTTACCATCAGGTGACCCGTCTGCTCGTTTGCCTCCCCCTATCCCATAAAAAAACAATGGACGTCTTTTGGCTGATATGATGATCAAGACGATCACATTAACGTACATCAATCTTAGTTCCTGAGTATGTTTTAGTTTACAAGATTATTTTTAAACTGTAGATTCCATTACCAGCTTAATTTGCTTTCGTTAAGTATTTGTGTCTTTCGAAAGGTACTTCGGGTTCAATTTACATGTTTACGCCAAGAATAGATTCAGTTCAATTGGCCTAGATTCCATTGCAATATCCTAAGGGAAATCATGAACAACGTTCACTGGAATATCTACTGTAACATATCTGATATCTGTCGACACCTCCTAAATCGTTGACACAGTCCATCCTTTTCTTAAAAAGCCAGCCCCAAGGTAGATGAAATATTCCTAACCACTATTGACCACATATAAAATCACATCTCTTCTCTACTATTATAAAATTGTAAAAAAGCTGTGTCTGTACAAAGAAGATATTTAAAAAAAAACAAGTTGGTTAGGGTATATAAACGTATCCGAACCCAAAAATGAGATTTTTAAAATTCTTGTCTGTTTGGTACGGGTTGGCACAAACACTAATGAATGGATACTTCTTATCTCAAAAAATTAAACGGAACCGGAGATACAGCTTGACCTCTCTAATGTACAGACACCAATTCAAAAAAGAGTTTATCATTGTTGGTTTTTGAGCTCCAAGTGAGCGAAGCCGCGGGCAGAGGCTAGTTGAATATAAAACTTAACAACTAAGATCTCAAGAAGACGACGTATACGTATTGGTAGACATCTATAGGCTGCGGTTGCCGCTTACCGTCTGGCACCTGAAACGCATTATGCTTGATCTTTGTATATTATTAACAAAAAAACTTTTCAAAATTATCAATATAGAATAAAAATAATATCAAAACTTCTTTGCATCTTATTAAAAAAGTACAGATCATCAGCCGAATCTTCAAAGACGTTGTAAGTGTGATCTTTTAAATTCTAACTTAAAATATTAATAGTTACTAGATTATCAGTATTGCACAGTTGTTCAAATATTCCGTTATGACGTTGATACCCTTTAGAACATTTTTTTTCCTACAAACAGGAAAACCAGCTTGATTTATTATTAACTTTTCGTTCAAACTTTCCGCGAAAAAACCGGTGGATTCATCGCGAGGTGTTGTTTCATTATAACTTTTTAATAAGGTACCCTCCGATCATTAAAAAATATTTATTTTTAAATTTAATGTTGGGTGTTGAGATGCGATATTTAAAGAAATTAATGTTATGTTTTATGGGTCACAGCTGAAATATATCTTGTGAACGCAAACGTAATTCTTTGTTATTAAGTAAATCAGTGTATTGAATGTGTTTTAATTAAGGCAATACTCAATAATAAGGAATCTCAAATACGACGATTTTAAATTGCTCACATTTTAACATCATTATATTTTCATTCTTACTTAAATCGCTTGTCCCACGTTGGGCGCCAACAAGCTTTGACATTTCTGTATCGTCTTTGTTTGCACAAATGTAAAAATTTAATTAAAGAGAACACATTTCCACCCCTTTTTGTCGTTCGTTATGTATGTGTTAATTATCACGTTGCCAAGGAAATAATCCCAGTTGGCTGCATTATACACAGATGTCACTCGAAATGAGGGTAGAAAAAGATTTTTGCGTGAATGAATACTTACGTAGAAAGAAAATATTGTGTTTTCTCCAAATAGAGTTACCGAGGATATAAAATTAAGAGGTAAAAATCGAATGATAAAACAAGAAAGGTCTCTGCCTCGGTGGTCTTGTCGTCGCGTAACCGTTAAGCATGTGACAGTTTCGATCCCTGGGTCGAACAGTGTAATTGAGTTTTTTGTAACTTTCAATCCAGTTAATAGGGAAAACTGTGAGTTCACATATTGGCCTAAACTTTGTTATCAGTGGTTTCGTTCCCATCCCAAAGAATTTTTGAAAACAAAAGGGTAGCTCATCTCCTTCCTTAGGATGCAATCTATCTCCTTGCCATATTTTATCGAAAGTTGGTGAACTTTCCGTGAAAACCGGTGGGTTTAGACGTCAAAATGTAACAGATTAACAGGAGTTACATCAGCATATATAATATTTATACGGATTCTATAGTACCCACAACTAGTCTCAATCCAAGCGGCGGGCATAGTAATGTTATTAATTAATTAAAATCTATTTGCGCAACAAATCTCAAGTGTGGTACAAAACAACGAGAAGGGTTTTGCTATATAATTGAATAAAATATGGAGGGTAGTGAGAGTCAATATCGACCTCGGACGGTTGCGCCATGAATACTAACAAAGCGGACACAATGTCGAGAAGAATGGCAAGCCAACATATACTTAGACTTTATATTGGGTGGAGAAAATCCACAAGGGTAGGCGGTATCGGCAGGGTATGATAAAATTAATGATCAAAGATAATAACTGTAATATAGATCTTTAAAAATACTTTTGCACGTCAAACTAGATGGTGCTGACCTTACTAACTGATAATCTCTGAGAAGAAGCACCGCAACACACTCACAGAATCATGGTGTGACGCATGCATCATTGTGTTGCATAACTATAACCTAGGGGGCTCAACAACTCGTCACAAAACTATTCCAGGTCAGTAATTTGAGTTTTTTTTTTGTGGGATAGCGGGCAAACGAGCAGACGGATCGCCCGATGGTAAGCGATCACCGCCGCCCATCGACACCCGCCACACCAGAGGAGTCACAAGTGCGTTGCCTTTTAAAAGGGCTCGTCCTCTTTTCTTGTAAGTTTGAAGGTCTTGAACCGATCAGAAACAGATCTTGTCTTCCTATACCATAGGGATGATCATGTCTTTAGGATTCCTAATATTGATAACGACCATGACAGGCTGTGGTCTAGTATAATAACCGGACTCCACCAGGGGGCTCGCCTGAGTAGGCCTCGCTTATATAAATGCGCGTATGGGACAAACACGCAATCGCTTAAGAGAATTTTCAGACAAAGACAAATGGAAACGCCAATTTTCGCCTAAGATGAAAGAAATTGAATTTTTCTTCATAACTTTCAACAGATAAAATTCATAGATTTGGCACAAACATTAAATGATTTATCTGATTTCCGTTAAAAGCTAAGTTGTGCTGGCTTCTATCCAGTTTGATTCCAGGAAGAAAAATTTAAAATAAGGCTCTAAGTAATGACCTGTTTGGATTTTTACGATATTAATACTCCTCTGTTCGCCTGAAGTTGGTAGCATCGCGTTCGCAAATAATCTGCCGCTAAGCAATAATGTGCTTTTTTTTCTAGTACGGAAAATCCTCATGGATCGTCCGCCACTTGGGGGGCGGCCGGGGGTATGTCGGACTCGTAAGTACCGACTAAACCGCACTTGCCTTCTCTTGCCCTACAGCCACGGTCATGGCATCAGTGACATGCACCACGACCGTGACAAGCTATGGTCCAGCATGGGCTGGACCCCTTCAGAAGGCGAGGGCAAGGCCTCGCCTCCTTTTCGACAGCGCGCGTGCACCGTACACGCGCGACACCTACTGGGGCCCTTGTGTGATTGAGCGACGGACTCCCCAAGTCAACCGCCCGCACATCACAGCTTATGGGGGCCGGAGATCTGTCTGCGCCCTCCTGCGCCCTGTTCGTCTTCACCGGATCGGGAGAGAGGTCGATAGTTCTCTCTCCTGTGCTTAATAATTGTGTTCCGGTTTGAAGGGTAGCCATGAAATTACACAAAACAACGCGAGACTGATGTCGCTGGCGACAGTACATTGCAGTTACCGCTCACACGCGGCTCCATGTGCTTTTTAGGTATCGTATAAAAATATTACGACAATCTCTACTATTATAAAATTGTAAAAAAGCTGTCTGTACATTGACGATATTTAAAAAAAACAAGTGGGATAGGGTATGTAAACGTCCCCGAATCCAAAATTTTGATTTTTAAAATTCTTGTTTGTTTGTTGGCGCGAAAACTACTGAATAGATTTTAAACATGTTATCACTGTTAGAAAGTATGTGCTCCAAATTTAAAACTAGTATACTTTTTATCTCAAATAATTAAACGGAACCTTAGATACAGCTTGATCTCTCTAATTTATAGCGACCCATACAAAGAAGAGATCATCACTGTTGGTTTTTGAGCTTCAAGTGAGCGAAGCCGCGGGCAGAAGCTAGACAAATAATATTATGCTCTCTTTCTTTGTTTAGAATTTTTCCTTAATAACCTTGGTTTCAAGTCGTATTTTTTAGACTATCCAACATTTCGCTACAACAACTTTTTTACATTGTGTACTATAATGTTTGCAACCGTTCGCCGCGTATATCGAGAAAATGTTTTATCTACATCCATTTAGCTCTTACCACATGAATTCCCGAAGGAATCTTGTATTTGTTCGGTTATGGGGTCAATAGAAACACGAGTGACAATCTGCTTAACCTTCATCTTGATTTTGAAAGATTTCCTAGCAATATTAAGGGTCGTTTATCTCCATAAAAACAAGTATAGAGTCATTTAGTTTGTTCATTAGTCTAGTGGTCATAAGCGTAACTGTTACACTAGAGTTCCTGGGTTCGATTCCCAGATCGGAATAGTTTTATGGGTTTCGGCTATGAAATTCTAAGTAGCACCTCGAAGTTTGGTTTTGTGCCCGGTTAATAGGTGGGGAAATAGCACAGACGCCCCCTCCCTATTTACCCTGCAAAAAAAGTTGATCAGAATCATATCCAACACAGAACAAACAGACAGCTGCAAGCCCTACTTCCAAAAGCACAAAATTCTCACCTTAACTAATATCTATATTTTAGAAATATGCAAATTTGTCCGTAATCACCCAAATTTTTATAACAAACGAGAGGACTTACAAACACAATATTCATTGCGCCATAAAAATAGACTAAATTTGCCTACCTCCCGCCTTAAACTTCACTCTTCTAGTCCGTATGTAATGTCAATAAAAATATATAATAAATTACCGGAATATTTAAAAAAAGAATTCAAAAACAATATATTTATAAATAAACTAAAACGTTTCTTAATAAATAAAAGCTATTATACGTTAGATGAATATCTAACTGATAAATTCCATCATTTATAAAAAAAAAAAGAGTATGCAATACTTTAAATACACAGTGGTAATCATTATTAGTATAAACACAATAATTGCAATATAAAATATTTAAGCAAAAAATAATAATAACAAATCTAAATAAAATTAATAATAAAATAAAACTAATAAGTACATAATTTAAATAATAAAATTATTAAATAGAAATAAATAATAATAATTACTTACAACACAAAAAATTCTAGTGAATAAATAAATATAAAGTAAAAGAATATAATAAATATTATTATAGAAGGATAAGGGAAAGTAATAACATAATAGATATTTTAAATATTTTACATTTATATACACTAATTACTATAGATTAATAAATGAAAACTTAAGGAAATAAGAATTAAAGAGCTCCTCCTCTCTCCTACTTAGTTATTATAATGTTGCTGTGTGTAAATTTGAATTTGGCGGGCTCAGGTGAACGATCCACCTTAACCCCTCGTGCTAAGCTAAAATGCTCGTGTTACGACTGGGTTTACGTCGGTAGTGCAATGGGTGGGTTTCGAACCGGCAACCATATGATTGCAAGTCCGGCGCCCTAGCCATTAGGCTACCGCCGCTTAAAAATAATAAAAAATGTATTTAATATGTCCACATTTCGTCGGTAGGTATGTTTAGGTCTCAGGGCGAGCCTGGTGCCCTTAACCGGGCATATATCCCAAATGCCAAGCGGCTACTAAAAATTTCATAGAAAACCCCAATAACACTTTTCCCTTAGAATCGAACCCAGGACCTTAAGCGTAGGTAGCGTAACTAATGAGTATTAATTAAGTAATTTGTCGCTTCATAATTCGTTTTGATACGTGCAATAATTCACAGGTTTCCTTAGTCATAGTTACGTTAAGAAGTTATTTCTATCGATTGTAAGATAATAAGGTCTCAATAGTCAAGTGATTGTTAACGTAACTAGAGGTCTCGGGTTAGATTCCCAGGTCGAGCCGAGAGAAAACTTCAATAACACTTATTGGAGTTTTCTATGAAATCCCCAGTAGCAGCTTGGAGTTAGGAATTTGTGCCCGGTAAATGGCAATGGGCTCGCCCCCTATTACATGGGACCTAAATATACCGGCGAACTGTGAGTGTACATTAGTACGCCTCTGCCTAACCCTTCGGGGAATACAGGCGTGATGGTATGTTATGTAAGCTAATAATGGTTAATATTTTTTGTTAACTGTTTCAATAGTTTAGTGGTTGTTAGCGTACACAGAGTTCTTAGGTTCCATTTCCAAGTCGAGCAGTGTTATTGGCTTTCTCTCTGATAGTCTCAGTAGCAGCTGGGAATTTGGATTTGTGTCTGTTGGTATGGCAATAGGCTCACTCCTACATGGGACCTAAACATTAGGCGAACTGCGGGTGTATAATAGTACTCCTCTGCCTTACTTCTGGGTATGCAGGCGTGATAGACGAATCCCATTAAGCATAATTTTCAGTGACAATGTCAGACGCAGGCTTGCTGTAGATACAAATCGATGAGTTTGTGTTTCATACCAATTTGTTGGTGCAAGTAATGATCAGCAACGCGATACTAACCATAGACCAACGTGTCGGATCGATTAATTGAACGGACGCATACCGGACGGATGTCGACCGCGCCGACCTTCGAATATCAGCAGTGCATTGCGAACATAACTTTATTTACAATTATCCGATCATATTCGATTCTATGGAAAACTTGCTGGGGTTAGTTTACAAAATAACATAACATATCATCACGCCTATATTCCCCGAAGGGTTAGGCAGATGTGTACTAATGTACACCCACAGTTCGTATGTGTGTGGTGCCATGTAGAAAGAGGCAATCCTAATTTGATGACTTTTTTTGTACCAGAGCGATTCTTAGATGTCGACATCCTTTTAAAAATAAATAATTAAAAAGTAAAGAACACTTGCATGAGTTTTCATAAATTATAAAATAATAAAATATATTAATTCCAAAGCCTTTATAGCTAAAAAACCGACATTATATCGCATCTTCTTCTTTATCAATCCGTTTTATAGTATAGCAACACACTTATTACGCAAACCACAGCAATTGCCAGCCCTTTACCATAAAAAAAACAAACGGCACTTCCCGCACGGCACCCGTGACGTCACGGCCGCCATTAACTCGTTGACGAGATCCCCACAATAACGTCGGATGGGTAGGCAATTTCCTGGCCTACCTGATTCACCTATTCCTTAGCACCATAACGCAGTACGTTACTACCCTACAACCGGAGAATTATTAGATTGTTTTGAGAAGATGTAGGTATTTATGTATTTAAATTCTGTTGCTAATTAATTGTAAGAATTAACATAACATACCATCACGCCTGTATTCCCCGAAGGGTTAGGCAGAGGCGTACTAATGTACACCCACAGTTCGCCGGTATGTTTAGGTCCCATGTAATAGGGGGCGAGCCTATTGCCATTAACCGGGCACAAATTCCTAACTCCGAGCTGCTACTGGGAATTTCATAGAAAAACCCAATAACACTTTGCTCGACCTGGGAATCGAACCCAGGACCTCTAGCGTAGCAGTCGCGCTCAGGACCACTTGGCTAATGAGGCAGTTAAGAATGAGGTAAGAATTAATTGCTAATTAAATTTTTTTTATGGGATAGGGGGGCAAAACCCCGGTATCCTGACTCACTCGGCGAAACACAACGTAGGTAATTGTTGTTTAATGTAGGTATATAAATATATTCTATAGTTTTACGACCTAAGTCACACACACTGTACAACCGTGCGAAGCCGGGGGATTTACTAGTGTCAGAAAAGCATGAAAATATGGACATACATATATATTTACCTACATAATATATGCAGGTAAATATATTATTTCTAAATTTTAGTGTATAAACACAATGTAACATCTGTAATAAAATATATACTTGTAATTACTACACATCTAAAATTTAAATTGACTGCCTAAAAATCTAAATAAAACAATAAAGTAACTAAATTAAAACTGAAAAAGTGCGCCAAAGAACTCCTCCCCGTCGCTATCAGCCGGACAAGGTATTGTAGGGAAGTACAATTTTTAAGCAAATATTTACCAATGATGCGATAACGTCTTCTAGAAACATCGGAAAGAATTTAATCAGGTAGTTATATACTCTCGTATCTGGCAAGTGGCGTATCTTAACTATGGCAAAGAAATGCCAACCAATTGTGAAATCGTTGGAGTAATTCCAAAATGGCGAAGAACACGGTTATCTCAACATGTTTAGAGGTTTATCTGAGCCAGATATGTGAATTACTGCTTATGCGTTTTCTTGTCCGGAAATCTTCTGGTATAAATTCTGGAAAATAATTTTAGAAGTCTTGTAAATATGCTTTCTAAGGGGAAGTTGGAATAGTGTATATAAGCAATATAGATTTCCGCGATTTAATGCTTGGTTACCTAAGCTGTGGCTTGATAGTATGGTAGAAGACTTGGAGGAAAACAAAATCGTATCACATGACCCTAATTTTCCAAACTGACTTAAAATTTAAAAAAAACTTTCAACAGAAAACTGCTATCGAAATTCTTATAAAAACCTAAATGTGCAGAACAGTTTAGCACGTAAGAAATAATTTTTGACATCAGTCCACAATTAACGAAAACATCAATGAACATACCTACATAAAAATATATACAAACGAACATTGAACCTTCTACTTCTTTTGAAGTCGGTTAAAAAAGGCAGCTGGGAAAGTGATCAAACAGTTGGGTTTTTTTATAAAATTCTCAGTAGGAGCTCAGGAGTTTGGATTATAATCCAGTTTACGGCAATAGGTTCTCTAAATATGTAATTTAGAGCCCTAAATATACCTGCGAACTGTGGGTTGCAGTACAACCCTATCCCTTCGGGGAATACAGGCGTGATGATATACTTGGTACTAAGAAAATACACAGAACAAGCCGTGTCTTTCGCTTATATTTCAAAGAGACTTAAATTGCGCTAAGTGGTGGAAACAGAATTAAGTATTCAACGTAGCGCATAAATTTTACTAACTACCCATTCGCAATTAATCATTTCGTATACAGTATTACTTCCTTCTTAAAGAAGAGAGGGAATTCTAATTAAGTTTTAATAACGAGCGCATGGCTCTTATCTTTGAAGTTAATTCTTTAAGGAGAAGTACTCGGAGGTGTTGAAACTTCACATGCAAAGAAGTGCGGAGTGCTAATATTTTTATAATATTATTATATAATTATATTTAGAAAATAAATTAAATTAATAAAATAAAATTACACACACTACGATGCGTTTCACACACTGACACGCACCTTTTGTTTATGGTTAATGTATGAAGGTTGAAAGTATGGAGTATTTTATCGTCAAATTTCGACCACCAAGCGACCACTAGTAGAAATAACATTGTGCGCAAGATATTTTCAACCTTTAACTAGTTTATTAGCCGTACATAGGGAACAGCTGGAGTTGAATTTTGCTAGGTTGATGATGAAATGGCCATGGGCTTGCCCCTAATAACATGGGACTTAAAAATACCGATAAATTGCGAGTAAGTATATATTTATACACCTCTGCCTAACCCTGCGGGTAAGACCGGTGATTTCTATACTTATATTATAAAGAGGAAAGATTTGTACGTATGTAACGAATAAACTCAAAAACTATGGGGCCGATTTCAAAAATTCTTTCACCATTTGAATGCTACATTAATCCAGGCGAACATAGGCTATAGAATATCTTGAAAAAAGGTAGGGATTTCTCCATCCATGCAAAACCGGGGCCGGCTACTAGTGTAATATATTTTTTATGTCCACCAATCCCGTGTTCATATATGCAGTTATTTTTTTTAATACTAACCGTGTGGGTCGCACTTAACTAGTATTCTTGTTAACCCCTCGTGCTAAGCTAAATGCTTGTGTTACGAGGGGGTTACGTCGGTAGTGCAATGGGTGGGTGAGTTTTGAACCCGCAACCACATGATTGCAAGTCCGACGCCCTAGCCATTAGGCTGCTTTATACCATACATAGGTTTATGTTCTACCCATTTCACTATTATCTCTTCAGGTCAAACATATGATTTCCAAGACGACACATAAACAATCATAACTAGTACACTTGGCAAGCGGTCTTGTTTACCGTAGGGTATGGGATTCACGATCAAAATATTTGTTCTGCACTCGGCGTTGCCTGGATTTATTGAGCTTGTTTCGTAAATACTTCGCATATAATAGTTATTCGGGACCGGAATGCGTACAGGTAAATAAAGGGTTTATTATGAATAAATTGTTAGGTAGGTATTTTGTTGCATCTGGCTTGAATATTAGGACATTCTAGTATCTACACAAAGGAAGGTTAATACTGTTGTAATCAGAATTTAGATGAAATAAAGGATACTAGATTAAAAGCACTAACAAACATCTGTTTGAACAGTTACTAATGAAAATATCTAGTCCCACGTTGGGCGTCAAGATAGTGTTCTTCAAAAACAGTATCTATTACATTATTCAGGGCAGTGGTACTTTAATTATAAATCTATAATAAGCTATAGTAAACAAATATAATTATATCTATACTAAATAATTACAAAGCTGAAGAGTTTGTTTGTTTAATTACTTGCGCTAATCTCAGGAACTACGGGTCCGATTTGAAAAATTCTTTCAGTGTTAGATAGCCTGTTTATTTAGGAAAAGCTATCTAAGGGGGCATTTCACGTCAAGCGGACAACCTAAAAAAAATGAGGTCGTGAATTTTGTTTAAACTCTGGTCAGTTATACTTCTAGTAGACGTGGATGTGTACACCCAAATTTTTTTTCGTATGATGCCTTATTGCTGAGTTATGCGCTTTTAAAAATTTACTAAGAATGAAGTCATGAATTTTTGGATGCTTATTATCAGTATCAATTAATTTGTAAAAAAAACTAAAACGTATTGTTTCATATAGTAAATAAGTTGAAGTTTTTATTTTTTTTGTCGAATTCTAAATTTGAATTTTTTTACTATAGTAAACCGGAAGTGAAAATTTGAAATCGATGTTTGAGTAACTTCGACACTTTTCTTTTTTAATTTTTTTAACTTGAATTAAAGCTTTAAATGTACTTATTCTTCACAAAAAAAATTAAAACGTGATCGCCAATAGTTTAAGATTTAGAGCACATATAAAGTACCTACATACACATAGCTATGAGCACTTTCTAATCAATCGGGTTTATACGCTAACATGCTGAAATACTACGCTATTAATATTTTATTCCTTCATTCTTACATGCAAATATATAAAAACTAACATTTTTTTTAAATAAAATATAATTACGCATTTGTTATAATAATGACAAGTTCAAACAAAATAGTAATTTCAAGTGTATGTACTCTATGTGCTCTAAATCTTAAACTATTGGCGATCACGTTTTAATTTTTTTTGTGAAGAATAAGTACATTTAAAGCTTTAATTCAAGTTAAAAAAATTAAAAAAGAAAAGTGTCGAAGTTACTCAAACATCGATTTCAAATTTTCACTTCCGGTTTACTATAGTAAAAAAATTCAAATTTAGAATTCGACAAAAAAATTAAAAACCTCAACTTATTTATTATATGAAACAATACGTTTTAGTTTATTTTACAAATTAATTTATACTGATAATAAGCATCCAAAAATTCATGACTTCATTCTTAGTAAATTTTTAAAAGCGCATAACTCAGCAATAAGGCATCATACGAAAAAAAATTTGGGTGTACACATCCACGTCTACTAGAAGTATAACTGACCAGAGTTTAAACAAAATTCACGACCTCATTTTTTTTTGGTTGTCCGCTTGACGTGAAATGCCCCTATAGGCTATATATCATCACGCTAAGACTAAGTAACTATTCCACGCGGACGAAGTCGCGGGCGGAAGCCAGTACCATAATAAAGTGAAACGTCTGCTCTAACAACCAAACTGGGGAACTTACAAAACAAAAAAAATACACGAAAGTAGAAAAACAAAATAACAATCATAAAAAAATATTCATGTAAGTATAAGAACACCACAAAACAAAAATAAAATCTTCGAACACAATTCTGAAGAACAAAGACAATTCTGAAGTCCCACGTTGGGCGCCAAGAACTGCACAAACCTAGTGCATTAGATTTGTTGAAATGAAGATAGTTCCAACAAACCAGAGATACGTATAACAATGTATTACTGAAATGACTTCTCTAACGACCCGCGAGGGGCTTCCTTCATCCGCCGTGCGAGCCAAATCCGACCTAAGGGATGTGGAATTTAAAAAAATCTGGACTTATTGTGCTTTTGTCCTCTATCAAATATGTAGGTATATATTTACAGTTTTTTTTATTCATTATTTTGGCAAACGTTCCGAGGCAAAATCATCAAGCTATCATAGAATATTTATGTCGTTTCAATCTCATACCGATTTAATGGCCACAGACGAGATAATACAACGACAATATTATCTCGAGGTATGGTAACACTGATGATGTATATTTAATACTTTATATAAAAAAAAACTAACAAGGCCTTAACTGACACTATATGGTACTTTCACAAAAAGTATGTTGCAATTCTTTATGGATTTCATTGCATCGCAATAACTTTGCATTTCCTTAAAAAGATTATTCAACTACCGTTCAATTTCTTTTGATGAAGTTTTCGTTTGATTTCTGAATGCAATGTTCTCATTTTAATAGAAGTGCCCTGAAACTTTATTTTCAGAGGTTTTCAGAGCTATTTGAATCAATAGTCGGTTCCGTTCATTAGTAAGGTGAGGGATACTCTTTTTATATTTTACTGTGTGCTTTGGGAATTCTTTGAGCAATAATCTGGCAACGATTGCAAGTCTATCACGGCTGATTACTAATATTTTTTACTACACGAACACTTACTTGTAAATATGTTAGTAAGAGTTTAGTCTAAATCTATAGATATATACTAATATATAAAGCAGAAGAGTTTGTTTGTTTGTTTGCTTGAACGCGCTAATCTCGGGAACTACTGGTCCGATTTGAAAAATTCTTTCAGTGTTAGATAGCCCATTTATTGAGGAAGGCTATAGGTTATATATCATCACGCTACGCGGATGAAGTCGCGGGCAGAAGCTAGTCTGTCATAATAATTAACTCTAAAGCCGCAATTTACTATGTCAGAATAGCCGGTACATCCCATATTAAATTAAAGTATGTAATGGTTTTTTTATGTGATACGTAGGCGCAACGAGCAGACGGATCACGTGATTGTAAGCGATAACAGCTGCCCATGGACACCAGTGGAGTTACAAGTGCGTTGACGGCCTTTGAAATTGCTTTAGGCCACTCCCTTACCGAAACACAATGTAAGCGTTGTTTCACGCCGGTTTTCTGTGAGGCCGTGGTATCACTCCGGTCGAGCCGGCCAATTCGTGCCGAAGCATGGCTCTCCCACAGCAAGTTTTGGTGTTGTATGATAAATTATATTTATTTCTGTAAATAGATCTTATAAAAGACACTTTTAAAAGTCCATGATATATTTTTACGCGCAAGATGGCGCTAGCACTAACTAGCTGACGACCTCCGCGAAGAAACGCCGAAACAAACTCAGATAATCATGGTCTCATTTAAAGTCTAGATTAATAGTATCAAAATATGTGATTGACACAATGCAGGGTAATATGTGAAATGGCCTTTTGAAGAAAGATCCACAGGCACAACTTCTTAATCCAATTATGTCTAATAGACACAACCATGTCTCATAGACGAAGAGTAATCTACTGGTCTCGTTAAAATTCATAACCACTGTTTTTGCAAAACTAGATAATATAAAAATCTCATGCTCACTACACTCGACAACTCGTAAATAAAACTAGTGAACATTGAGGTACTAACGCAATTCTCTATAACTAACACAATTCCTTTTGTACGAGAGGAAACGAACTGGATGCGGGAATTAGATTAGATAAAACTATGTATGTACGCAGTCACGAGAATGAATATGTATACACTTAAACATTTGAAAGCATAGCTCTTTGTATTTTTTTTTACATTATAAAGTTATTTTAGTGAAAGAAGCATTCGACGCGGGCACCAGATAAGATAAGCCACCGCGAGTACCACCCGCCAAGTTGAAATTTGCTTTCACATTCAGAATTTACGTCTTAAATGCGACGTCAGTGACAACTATTGAAAAGCAACGAGACCACGCAGGTTCCTGCCCGAATGCTGCCCGAAAGTATTTTTTTCATGAAATTACGATGGCAACCCGGAGGTTACACCAAGGTTACTATGAATATATGTGATCGTAACACCATACAATATCAATTAATATTTTAAAAGAAAAATAAGTAACAGTTACTCAACCTTTCATTTCGATTTGTCGCATGTTTTCAAAATCAACCTGTATATTCTCAATGAAAATATATTACCGATCCTCTTCGATGGAAGAAAAATGCGATTACCATAGTCCGAAGGGACTCGGTCCAATAAATGATTTAAATTCTCGGCGAGTGAAAATTTATGCTAAATGCGTCAACATTCGGCACTCCCCGTTGAGATTTTTAGAGTTCTGCACCCACGAGAAGAGTTAAAAGCCTTTTGTTTGATGTATAAGGAGATGAAGTTGAAAAAGTAGTCATTTTGACTTCGTTGCAACAGTCAAGGTTATGAGTATTATCTATCTATATCTTTTAAAATAATAATGATTACTTAGTTTTGTGTTTCGTAGAATTCATGTAGGTTTGGATTTTTTTTTAATATTTAACATCAATCACACTTACTCATCATCACATACGAATTACGATAAGAAATTAATTTAATCTTTCAGAGACAAAATTTCTATTTTTCTGTTGTACTTAGTATTTCTCAATAACTGAAGAGCGATATTGATTATGTTGATGAAAATTATGCTTTTCTAGTACCATAAAAATAAACCTCAATGAATTCTTGGTCACAAGCTCATTGCCAATTTCAAATTGGTCTCTTATTGGCTGTTGAGCGTGTAGGTACTCTCGGGTACGCTTCCCAGGTTGAGCAGTGACTGGAATTTTCTATGAAATTCTAATTAACAGATCGGAGTTTGGATTTGTGGCTGTATTTGGTAAACATACCAGCGACCTGTGGGTGTACATTAGTATACCTCTGCCTATTTTTACAGGTAGTAAGATAAAAAAAAAAACTTTAAAATATGTCAAGTATTTTTCCCATTAAGCCATGATAGCCTAGTGATATGACCATTGGACTGCCAAGTCAAAGGTCTCGAGTTCAAATCCAAGGCACACACACACCTCTGACTTTTCGAAGTTATGTGCGTGTTAATAGTTAATTATCACGCGCTTAAACGGTGAAGGAAAACATCGTAAGGAAAGCTGCACGTCTGAGAGATTTTCTCGACGGCGTGTGAAGTCTGCAAACCCGCATTAGGCTAGCGTGGTGGACTATAGCCTAATCCCGCTCATTGTGAGAGGAGACCCGTGCCCAGCAGTGGGACATATAATGGGTTGATTATGTAAGTATTTTTCCCATTACAATGTTACCCACGCAATTCTCTTTAATCACAACTAGAATTTACGCAATCACCATGAAAACAGCGCCAATATTAAGTTCGAGTTTTCCCAATGATTAATAGCAAAGATGTCGTATTTGCGAACAGTTTTCTGCATTATAAAGACGTGATTAATTATCTTATTTTTCAAGTCTCCAAAGAGGTTTAATCGAGACTTTTTACTACAGTAAATTTTAATTTAGTTATGGTCAATCAAAAAGTTTTGATCTTTATCAGAATATTATTTTTGAAATGTTAGAACTTGATGCCGAAATTTTGGCTTATCTAATATTCTGGTGTTAAGCTATACAGTGTTAAAATGATTGCGTTCCGGTTTAAAGGGTAATGTAGCCAGTGACATTAGGTACTGGACAAATGAGTACGTCCGAAATCATGAAATTCGGCCTTAGTATCTATACTCTATATACTAATATATAAAGCTGAAGAGTTTGTTTGTTTGTTTGTTTGCTTGCTTAACGCGCTAATGTCAAGAACTACTGGTCCAATTTGAAAAATTCTTTCAGTGTTAGATAGCCCTTTTATTGAGGAAGGCTATATATCATCACGCTACGCGGGCAGAAGCTAGTCTAATATAATACACTAGTGTATAACCACATCAATAATCGGAATATATAGTGCCTTTAGTAAGCATTTCTCCGCTTAAGCACCTAGGTCTAACCAAACGAGTCCTCACGTTTCTGTAGATAATGCTTCCACAGAACAGACGAATGCAGAAGATACATTACAAAAAATAAACATCTAGTCAACATTTTACATTTTTGAAGTAAGTACTTGATGGTGGCCTGTATTTTCATGAATTAATCCTTTTATGTTTTTTTTTAACATAGCTAAGTACTGTTCACACATATGAAACTTCTATACTGTACAGAGTGGTACTTTGGGGCTAAATCTGTGATGGTACGCGGGTCGTGCGCTTGAGGTCGTAGTGGACAACTTTCACTGAACGACGCTCCGGTCGCAATTTCCTTAGAACATGCTCCTCTTCGTTACGAAAGGGAAATTCATTGTATACAGGTTATAACTTTGCATTAGTGTGTAGACTTATTTAATAAAAATATCAGCAAGCTCTTAACTACCTTTTTTATCTTTGATATGCTTACAATTGACCGCCAATTCGGTTGATTTTAAGCGACGTTCTTGCCGAGACCAATTCACTCTGTGATTTAAAGACGTCCAGATTATATCTATCGGGGAAGACCCACTCGGGAAGAGCATTCCACATTTCGGCGGTACGCATGATAAAATGGAAATTAAGCGTTTTGTTAAAGGTTATTCCGAAGCAACCCCCTCCTCCTCCTACCGCCATGAATAAGTCTCATTTTTGGGCTTCTGGAATAAGATTATGGAGATCTGAGATAAAATACCGCTTCAGTGTTAAAGCTACATCGTTTCTCAGGCAGAAATATAACTACATACATGTCTACATGTCAGTCTGCTTATTCCGGCTAATCACCGAAAAGGCTGGACTTTCACTGGGGATAGCTGATTTTATAAGGAGTGGCTTAGATTCTTTTACAGTACGTAAATTTTTTGCGACCCGAATGAAACCGTGGATAAACGCTAGTTCAGGAATACAATAATTTCTTTTGATTTATCCTCAAATGTTACCATACCATTAGGAATACTATTGATCACTGTTCGTAGGTCATCACATTTGATTTCCGATTGTTGTGACTATTAATGATCTATCCCGAACGAGGTGAATGGAAGACATTAATCATATGAGGACATTTAATGAACATTGCTACAGGTATTATACAGGTTGGCCCATTTATAGTAGCGCAAAACATTATATTAGGGTGCGCCCCCACCCCTACCAAAATTCTAAGGATTCATCTGAAGGCTTACTTTATAGGCTGTTATATTTTTCCCCTAAAATCTATCCCCTAGTCCGGAAAATCTGCACTATTTTTAATTTTAAATAGGATAATTAAAAATACATTTCTTAAACGTCAAATTTAAATTAAGAAGGCAACAATAAAAGGAGCTGCTACGTTTTTGTAATAAAAATAACTTTCCAATTCAAACTTTAGAATTCCAAAATGGCGGTGTTCCTTTCGAGACCGTTACTTGTTGTTGCTCAGAGCTGGCGGTAACCGGATAGATCCGGTTCTTTTGCATATGAAAGACGTCTTTTAGACGTGCTAACAGCCCTTTGTGAGAGCTTTAAGTTGGTTTTCTTTAATATTAAAATGAAACACGCTTCCATTGTGATAACGGAATAATTTAAGGCAGTAGTAATTATTTCAATCGTTAATTAATATTGAAATATTGGATCTTATGGCTTAGAATCGTGTGAAATATGAGCCCTAGCGATTTATAGGTCAAATTTTACGGAAACAATTATATCTTTTCGTAAGATATTCTTAGATGCTATAAAAAATATAGTATTTTTGTAGGTACGATAAGTATGGAATGTAGAATTAAAGAAAAATTTAGAAATGTGTGTTTGATTCCTTACGTAATAAATATGTTTGTAAGAGTAGACAGTAAAAAGAGAAGTAAGAAGAGAGAAGAGTAGAAGAAATGGACGAAGGGTAGTTCAGCCTTTGCCCTGAAATCGACAAATGTCTAAATCTAAACAATAAAAAAAGTAGTCACAGTTTCATGTATGCCTACTAATCATGCAAAAACGCACATGCCTTAGTTTATATTAAATTAAACACGAATAAATTTCGAAAAGTTCGCTGCAATTTGAAAAAAAAAAACGAATCATATTTTAGCCAAAATCTTTTAGTATAATAAATATGGTTTTAGTTGATCGAGTTTGGTTGAATGTGTCCTAAACATTAATGTTTTAGTTTTAAAACGGTAAATACATAGAATAGAATATTCTTTACTGCACACCAAAAATTTATGTATAGTACAGTTTTATAAATCACTAGCTTCTGCCCGCGACTTCGTCCACGTAGCGTGATGATATATAGCATATAGCCTTCCTCAATAAATAGGCTATCTAACACTGAAAGAATTTTTCAAATCGGACCAGTAGTTTCTGCGCGTTCAAGCAAACAAACAAACTCTTCAGCTTTATATATTAGTATAGATATAGATAGAGCGGTACAATTGGCGGTCTTATCGCTAACAGCGATCTCTTACAGACAACCTTTGGATGGACTCGTGTGAAAGGAAAGGTGATACTTAGGTAGTCTGGCGTACTTTAAAAGAAACCGGATACATAATATGTATTTACCGTTTTAAACGCTTATAAAGTAATTATTAACCATACTATTGGTCTAATACTCGCAAAAATTTCACTCCTAACAAATACAACGCGAACGCAATAATGCGTCAACGCCTGCAATGCGTTTTCGTATATTTCATTATATTTTATTGGAGTTTTGTGTTAAACTTTTGGCAAAAGATTAAGTTAAAGTAACTTGAGTAACTGTAATGGGGAGCAGTTAATGTGATTATGTATGTTCATTGTCGTATTTTGGCTGGAGATCAATCTGAAAGTTATTTTATCTGCAGTATAACACATCTAATAAAAATTCACACTGCAAACGCAGAGTATTTTAGAGAAACGCTAAAAGTGCTTTTGATTTAAGGTTCTATTTCACCAACTAAAATATAAGTTAAATTCTATTCTACTTTTGAATTTATTCGGTGACTGTTCTACTTAGATACCTACGGTGAAATAGGCCCTAAGAAATACAAATTCTGTTAACGCATTGTTTTTCGAAACACGCACTTTGGTGTTTTTGCGTACATCCGACCTAGCATTTCGACAACGCTTTGCGTTGCTTACTCACGTAAGATGTGTTACTGTACCTAAGTGTACATTAAAATAAAGTAACAAAAACGGTATGAAGAATTCTGTGTGAATAGATTTGAAGTGTCAACATTATAAAGCCGACGCCAGACATGTCAGCAAGGATTTGTATGAATCTTTTCCAGTTATTTACATATGTTCCAGTGCAAACAAAAATATGTAGCTGTTACATTTTCTAGCAGGTAGCTTTGAAAACAACGATACGGGTAAGGTGCAAATTTGTGTAGGTATGTGTGTAACTAACTTAAAGTTCATCAAAAAATGACACAATTTTTTTCATTCATAGGTCTATTTAACGAGAGGTAACGACAGTGAAAATTAATACCAGCACGAGTTTGTCCTTAATGCTGGCCGATGATTCGTGCTCGACTCGTGCAGATGGTTAATATTTGTACCTACACATGTGTGGCGCTGGGTTCAGAGGAGTAAATGTTGGGAGTAAAGTGTTTTTTGACACTAAATATGATAATTGTAATAGAAAATGCACTTACGTGTGTAATCCCAACTGTCCTGGTCATTTTTGAACACGTTCAATCTTTCAGGCTGAAACAAATAAATGAATATGATTAAAAAGAAGACTGTATTCGTTTTATATTTAACCGTGGGCACGAAAAAATAAAGCCACAGTATAAACTCTAAACCAAGCCATAAAAATAATTCCATCACTTTCTGAAATATCATAAGATAGGGTTATTTTTTAACCTATTTTTTAAAATGTTGGTAGGTTGATGGTTTTTTTCTTGAATTGTTGTTCAGATTGTCAAAGATCTGTATATCTATCTGTAGGTATTCCCCGAAGGGTTACGCAGCGATGTACTAATACATACACCTTAAAGAAGATTACATGTTACACGTTACAGAAAAACCTCTAAACTCCACGCTGCTACCGATATTGTCATGGAAAAACCCTATAACACTGCTCGACCCGGGAATCGAACCCAAGACTCGAGGCAGTGTGGAAATTGCACTCATAACTAGGCTACCGAAGCAAGTTTTTTTTTGGTTTCCGATTTAATTTCAGGTTTTTTTATATGTAAGTATTATATTTATTTCAGCCCCCATTCCATTACAGATTTTATTCAGTACAAAATTAAGATTAGTTTAAAGTAATGTTCATAGATATAACGGAATACTGTGGGTAGTTACACATTGCGATGCAAGCTATTTCAATATAGTGCGTCTTGTGGCGTCTGCTGGCACCAACCTTTTCTACTTTGGGCTTTAGAGTAAGCGAGTTTATAGTGGCGGAGGCGGGAGCGAGAAATAAAATAGATACAGAACCGAAGTTGATGTGCAAAATAAATGTCAACATTATCATTAGAATAATCATCAACATTAACATAAAAATGTCAATATTATTTTATGTCAACGAGCAAAAGAGCTAAAATCTTAAAATTTAAGCACTGGTTTTTTCCATAATATTTTTGGGCCATATGGAAATTTAGAAGCTTACAAAAATGCTTACAAAAATTTGTTAAATTTCTCTTTGTACCCAGTTCTAAGCTAGCATTTTGTAAGCTTCTAAATTTCCATATGGATATAAAAAAACCGTTTATTTAGACAAATTAGAAAAAGCAGTAATAAAGCATGTGTTTCACGACTGGAATAAACGGGTCTCAAGATTAGCAATATGTCAAGTGAAGTCCTACTCATTTTATTAACGTGAAAGTTTATAATGTATGGATGTTGTTTACTCTTTCACGACACGCACATATATAGATTATAGTCTGGAATAACACATAGGCTACCTACTTTTTATCTTATCGTCTTAGTTTAATAGATGGTTGTCAGATAAATCGCTTACTCTATGGCTGAACAATGACAACTTGCCAGAAACTATAGAAATTTCAGGTTGGCTGGTTACGCATGGGATTCGAACCCGCCTTTATTGTTTTACGTTCCACGCAGCGTGACCGTTGACGCAATGCGACCGCGGTTACCAACCTTTGACTACTTGGTAATTTAACCGGGTTTTTGTTTGTTGTTTCTGTCAAAACCATTGGATTTTTTGGCGTAGCTACGCAAAAGCTTTCAAAGCTTTGAAAGATTTTGATTTCAGTTTTTGTGAATGTAATTTCTAACTTTAACATAATTTTTAGTTTTTTTTTTTGGTTTTGTTATACAGGTAGGGCCTCTTGGGGTCTGATTGGTAGACGAACACCGTCACGTCGAAGTCTATCGTTAAGAAGCTTCGTGTGTTTTTCGACTTATGCGCGTAAGAAAGAGCCAGTTTTCCTTCTCGGTGCTGCGGGCTCTAGCAGTCTGCAGTTCGAGGGCTCTTAAGGCTCGGAAAAGCATCAGCAACTCCTCTGGTGTTGCTGGTCTATGTGCGACGATCCCTACTTATCACCAGGTGGCTCGCAGCTTCTTTGCTGACTTGTAAAAGTGTAATAAACCCGTATTACACTTTACAGCTGCTCGGAGTTTGGATCTGTGCCGGGTGAATGGCAATCATACATTGCCATTAATACGGGCGAACTGTGGGTGTACTTTACTACACCTCCAACTAACCCTTCGGGATATACAGGCGAGATAGTATATTATGGTTAACGACATTTAGGGTTTTTACGAACATTTTGAAATACGAAGCAGCCAAATCTGTCCAGCCATTCTCAAGTAACGCGCTTACAAAAGAACAGCATTGCATTTTTAACCGATTTCATAATTGATATAGAAAGATAGTATTAGGTATCTCTCGTATCAAAAACAAAACAAAAACGGGATGTGTTCTCGTCTGCCGCGCCTGTGAGCACCCGACTGTGAGACAAAGAGGTAAAAGTATCCAGTGCTTACCGCGAGTGCTACTTTACACTCCAGCGAGAAGGGGAAATGGCTTGGTATCACTAGGTACATTCGCCACTGATGTGAGTTGAGAGTCTAAGCGATTTTACCACTTTAAGAGCGGGAATTAGGCATGGAATATTTCACAGATAGCATGTGGAAAAATCACATAAAATACTCAATACTCAATATTTATTGCATTCCAGAATGTAGTTAATAAAATCAGATGGTAGTTTTAACAATAAAATAGTTCATTATGTTATTGTTGTATTATAATTGTTCATTACCCTGTCGGGCACGCAATGTAGGAGAGGGATTATTTAATATTATAATATACTAGCTTCTGCCCGCGACTTCGTCTGCGTGGACATCAGATAAAAAGTAGCCCATGTGTTATTCCAGACAATAATCTATCTCTGTGCCAAATTTCATCCAGATCCGTTCAGCCGTTCTGGCGTGAAAGAGTTACAAACATCCATCCATCCATCCTCACAAACTTTCGTATTTATAATATTAGTATGATAGGATAGGAAGTAGGATATATTTAATTATTTGTGTTCTTGTGTATTTATGTATAACGTTAGATTAATTAGGGAATAATACTTATGTATAATGGTCATTATTGATGTTATGTCATTGTAGGTATTTAGATGTATTTCTTTTAAAACATAAATAATTTTTCATATGTCACCCCTGTGACGTTTTTTGACACAGTCTGCTCAAAATCAGATTTCAATGAAATCGCATTTTGTGCAAGTGTGTGGCGATTAATGATTTTGAATGAAAATTCATTGCGGACAAGAATTAGCAGCCTGCGAAATTTTGCATGTGAAACCGCTGTGAAAAACTTCGTCCGCGTAGCGTGATGATATATAGCCTATGTCCTTTCTCAGGGTCTAAAGATTGTCTGTGCCAAAATTCATCAAAATCGGTTGAGAGGTTTAAGCGGGAAAGCGTAACAGACAGAGTTACTTTCGCATTTATAATATTAGTAGGGATGAAATGAAAATAAATGAAAAGTAGCAATCATTTCCATGCCTACCGGGAATATAGGTAAGAAAGAAAGAAAAAAAAAACACATTTATTGAGACAAGGTCCGCACAACACACAGATAAAATATAATAACATATCAATACATATCATCACACCTGTAGTCCCCGAAGGGTTAGGCAGAGACGTACTAATGTACGCCCACAGTTCGCCGGTATGTTTAGGTCCCATGTAATAGGGGGCGAGCCTATTGCCATTAACCGGGCACAAATTCCTCTGAGCTGCTACTGGGAATTCCATAGAAAAACCCAATAAGACTTTGCTCGAGCTGGGTCCAAGTGGTCCTGAGCGCGACTGCTATGCTAGACATAGCAGTCGCGCTCAGGACCACTAGGCTAATGAGGCAATAATTAAAAAAACCCGACTGCAAAAAAGACAGTTCTTAAAAAGTTCTTAGGCTGCAGTAACAGCTTACTAACAGGTAGGCCGTATACTTGTTTGCCACCTAAGTAGTATAAAAACGGGTTTTTAGGTAAGTCTATATTTTACCGTAGCACGAATTTTTATTCACAGTAAAAACAGCGAAAAAGCGCCTTAAAAATAACTTATTCGTATGCAGAGGTCGCTAACGTTTCGAGTTCATTTAGAATTTTAACATGTAAACGGCATGCCTCATTTGTACCGAGGAAGAAACATTCAAAATAAATAACTGATGGTTCCGTATGGTAATAAATTTAGTATTACATTGGTTTTTTTATGAGGTATTTCTCGGGTAATGTTTTTTTTATGGGATAGGAGAGAAAACGAACAGACGGATCACCTGGTGGTGAGCGATAACCGCCGCCCAAGGACACCCGCAACACCAGAGGAGTCACGAGTGCGGTGCCCGCCTTTTAAAAGGGTTTGGGCCTCCGGTAACCTCACTCACCCAGCGAAACACAACGCAAGCGCTGCTTCACGCCGGTTTTCTGTGAGGCCGTGGTATCACTTCGGTCGAGCCAGCCCATTCGTGCCGAAGCATGGCTCTCCCACTTTAACAATTTTTGTATAAAAAAAAAAAAAATTTTTTGTTGAATTGTAGATTTTCATACGTGTGTCCAACATGAAATAAACAAGTATTTTTTAATTTTATTTGTAACTTAAGACGGCGCAATTAATACATCGGAACGGAATAAGGAAAGGGAACTAAATTTGTATGCTCAAAATATAAGTAGCTGACATTATTATGTCAACATATTATGCTGTATTATTTATTATGTCAACCACTTATATTTTTCGTAGGTATACTTTTTTCATGGTCTTACTGCTCCTGCGTGCGGGGTTTCTATAAACTGATCCGATACAGAGAAGAAGGAGCAGTTCTCTATAAAATACATTTTGAAACTAACCAAATATTTCGTCACGGAACCCTTCCGACAAATCCCCCGCGAAGCTTACGTGTCCGCCAGTCGGAGCTGGCTGAATTCTTTTATTTCAACTTAATCGGATGTTAAATAGTCGCGTTTTTCGTTCTACCCTCTTTTCATGTTTTAAATGTTATCCATTTATCTTTCAGGCGTTTTTACTTTATGCAGGCTGAATTTTTAAGCGGTATTAACGTGAAGTGCAAATGTTTTAAGCTTGAATGTCAACTTAGACATGAGTAGGGTAGTACCTCCTACTAATCTATAAAGCTGAAGAGTTTGTCTGTTTGTTTGCTTGAAAGCGCTAATCTCAGGAACTACTGGAATTGAAAAATTCTTTCAGTGTTAGATAGCCCATTTATTGAGGGAGGCTATAGGCTATATATTATCACGCTAAGACCAAGTAACAATTCCACGCGGACGAAGTCACTGGCAGAAGCTGGTGTGTAATATACAGAACTAGCATGGTTAAAACAGGAGTGGCCAACCTTTGAAGCCATTGGGCCACATTTTGTAAATACAATTTCACGTCAAGCTAGATTTCGATTCGATTTTAAAGATGTTCTTATGACAACCGGCACCGACGGCTTTACGTGCTCTCCGAGGCTCGGAGGGGTTTCGATGTGTTAAGAATGGTCACCCATCCACACACTGACCGCGGCGAGCGCAGCTTAACTTTGCAGATCAGTTGATCAGCTAAGTTATTACTTAGCCACGAGCCCCTCCCTTAAAAGGGTAGAACAGTGAATAAAAAAATCACACGTACAATAAAATGCGTAAAAAGTATAATCCTTCTTTAAATAACTGTGTTAAGGGTGACCGGGGGTCAAATTACAAAATATTAACAAAATCATGTCACGTTCACGTCAACTACAATGTAATACTGAAAAAAAAAATACTATACACCCCAAAAATGCCATTAAGACCACCCCATTGATGAGGGATGTCACAATAATAGATCGTTTAGCAACGCATTGTGAACCCTATTATGTTGTGTACGGAACAGGGATCGATTGTATGTCGGTCAAATTGTAAGGGCTGGCACGCGTCAAAAAGTTATTATATTTTTTTTTAAGCAGGTACCTTTTTATAATATTTATACTGATTAATTTACTTAAAAAGCAATGAGGTTATAAAAATAAAAAATAATAATATTTTTATATGTATAAAAATAGGAATAAGAACATACATAATATTATCTTGTATGTTTGCCATATTAATAAATACTAGAAACTGCCTCATTAGCCAAGTGGTCCTGAGCGCGACTGCTACGCTACAGGTCCTGGGTTCGATTCCCAGGTCGAGCAAAGTCTTATGGGTTTTTATATGAAATTCCCAATAGCAGCTCGGAGTTAGGAATTTGTGCCCGGTTAATGGCAATAGGCTCGCCCCCTATTACATGGGACCTAAATATACCGGAGAACTGTGGGTGTACATTAATACGCCTCTGCCAAACCCGGGGAATACAGGCGTGATGGTATGTACTTGAAATTGCCTGAGAACCCCTTTATCATCATATATTCACGTGGGAGAGCCATGCTTCGGCACGAATGGGCCGGCTCGACCGGAGTGATACCTCGGCCTCATAGAAAACCGGCGTGAAACAACGCTTGCGTTGTGTTTCGCCGAGTGAGTGAGGTTACCGGAGGCCCAAACAGTTTTAAAAGGCGGGCAACACACTTGCGACTCCTCTGGTGTTGCGGGTGTCCATGGGCGGCGGTTATCGCTTACCATCAGGTGATTCGCCTGCTCGTTTGCCCCCCTACCACATAAAAAAGAAATCAACACACTGTCTCACAGCACGGGTCTTCTCTCATTGTTGACGACCTCTGTGGTTTAGTGGTTCGAGTACCGGACTGCTGACCATGAGGTCGTGGGTTCGATTCCCACAGGACACAAAAATTAATGTGATGAATATAAGTGTTTGTGTTCGTCTGGGTGTTTTTTATGTATTAACAAAAAAAAACTCTGCTTAGTTTGGGACTAGATGGTGCTGTGTAAAATGTCCCTGAATATTTATTTATTGTATCCATCTACCCAGGGTTAGCAGATTTCAGATACGGTCGAGAGATTTTTTGCGCCATTGAAATATAAATTACTGAATGTTGAATGCGTTATAACGCGTGACAGCCCTATGGTGGAACAAGAACGTGCTCCTTACGAGCCCTTGACGGCGAGAGCTTTTAGCAACTTGTTACAGCAGGTTAGCGACACGAAAACTGGGGATTTCGGAACATTTCGGAATACATTTTTCGTAAGACTTGTCCTCTTTTATTTTGTCTTGTATCTTTGGAAACAACTGAAGATTTCCATTAAGTTGGCATTTCTCATCCACCACATAAAACTGTAACAATCGATCTGTCGGCTTTTTTAATAGGCGGGAAATTCATTCGAATGATGATGCGAATAAATATTCATTCATTCATTCATTCACATAATTATACAATATCATCCTGAGTTTTGACATCTATATATATAAAAGAAAGTCGTGTTAGTTACTTCATTTATAACTCAAGAACGGCTGAACCGATTTGGCTGAAAATTGGTGGAGAGGTAGCTTAGAACTAGGAAACGGACATAGGATACTTTTTATCCCGTTCCCGATACTTTTTATTCCGCGGGGGCGAAGCCGCGGGCAGAAGCTAGTAGTTTATAAATTCGACTGTTAAATAAAGTGCCTCTTACTCGTTTTTTTAAGTTTCAACATGTATGTATTAGTAATCACTGCTTCAGGCCTTAGCAAATCATAAGTGCGACGTCGAAGAATTTTTATAATTTAATGACTTAATTTTAAATTACAAGCTTACATAGCATTAGTCACCAAGTTACTTCGCATATCGATGAAAGTTTCAATCGATTAATCATATTGCTCGTTATAATAAATCTCATTTACAGTTGTTTTAGAGTTGAGAATTTGCACTTGAAACTCAGCGATCGAACAGGGAGGAATAAATCCTAATATTTTTAGCAATCCGTGTTTTACTTAAGTTAACCAGCTCTGGTTCATCAAAATGAACATGGCAACCTTACTAGATGCTATGTTGTAAGTTATAGGTACAGATTATGCAGTAAATTTGTCACAAGTCCCGACTTATAGTATCCCCGCAGTATTTTGTCAGCATATCCGTACACGTGAACATTATAACCAAAAAATGATTAACATTTTGTGACGTCATAGCGATAATAAAAATAGCTTTTCTTTGTGTTTCATGAAAAGGAAAAATTACAATAGGGTGCCGTTTTATTGTACTGTGTTGCTGCAGCAGAAAATGAATAAAACTGAATATAATCGGAACGATAATGGCGAGAAATGATATTGCAAGAAAGTAGTTAAAAGATTGTTGTTTAGTACGGCAAGAGGGACAAATTTAGGAAAAATAAAAACGTAAATTTATTTCAGTTATAGGGTGTCCATGAAAACGGGACACTTACTAATAGTATAATGTGAATTGATTAATAGATTAATATGATTTATAGTTTTTTTTTCTGTAGTATGTTATGTAAATCTTTGTGTTTTATAAGACTTTTTCAATCCTTTAGTTTACAGATTGCAGCTGCATTTTCGTGTAATAAAGGTGATTAGTATACATAAAATTTTAAAGATTTTAACTAAAACGAAGAGTATCTGTTTGTGATTTTTTTGCATTTTTCATGCTCAGATTATAAAGTTATTTTAGTGAAGGAAAAATTCGACCTGCAGGCAGGATTCGAACCTGCGTCTTCTGGTTTGATACAGCAGACGCTATGACCACTAAGCCACCGCGAGTTCCACCTGGCATGTCGAAATTTGCCTTCACATTCTGAACTTACGTCTTAAAGGTGACGTCAGTAACATCTATTAACAAGCAAGTTACTTTGCCTCTCAACTGACATGACTTACCTTACCTACGGTTAGTTCTATGTCGTACGATGCTACCATACCTTTTAACTATCTTTTTGTGATTTTTTTGCATTTTTCATGCTAACATTATAAAGTTATTTTAGTGAAGGAAAAATTCGCAGGATTCAAACCTGCGTCTTCTGGTTTGATACACCAGACGCTATGACCACTAAGCCACCGCGAGTCCCACCTGCCATTTCGAATCCTGCCTGCGAGTCGAATTTTTCCTTCACTAAAATAACTTAAAACGAAGAGGTTTACTTCAGAAATTCTTTTTGTGATTGAGTATTAGTATTATACTCATTTATTTATTAATTTCATACATTTAAACAGGTATAACATTGTTAAGTACGTCCTGTAAGTATCTACATTTATGTCCATACAGAATGTCGTTACCATCAAATCGTATCTTTTCTGTGAAACGATTCGAAATTTAAATAAAAATGCAAAATTTAACGGAAAATTCCAATTCTTAAAAATGTATACGATCGCGACACACGTTCAAATAGTGCGACGGTTGTCAAGCAAATAGCGAGCTCGCATTCGAAATTCGAATCGGAACGACTTTTTTCATTGGATGGCTGCGGCGCGCGTGTCTGTAAACTGCCGAGATCTTAATTTTTTTGAATTGCTAAATAGGATTGTATTGTGTCCCGTATCAATTCGTTTCGATATTGTTTCGAATAAAAATAGAGTTCGAATTTTTTTATTTAAAAACTGGAGCAACGAGTAAACTATGGTATTGAATATTGCATATTCTTGTAGGCATTTACCTACACTTATAGGAACATTTAATTAGCAAAGCGTAAGTTTATTTACTTACTTTTCCCAACACTAGGATTTCGTTTAACTGCCTTATTAGTCTAGTGGTCCTGAGCTCGATTTCTTGCTACGCTAGAGATCATAGGTCCGATTCCAAGGTCGAGCAGTTTTATTGGCTTCTTGCTATGAAGTATCATCAGTAGCAGCTCCAAGTCTGGATTTGCGCCGGTTATTATTTATTTATTGCAAGGAAGATTTACAGACAAATACCATCAGTAACATTGAAACATAAATAATCCAGTCCCAATAAAAAATCTTCACAGATAAATTACAAATTGAGAAACAACAAGAGAGCAGTTAACTATGTAATAACATAACTTAATAAATTATAAAATACAGTATGTGCAGTATCAAGAAAGGAATTAAATATCAAGGAATCCAATTAGAAGTGCTTGTTGTAATGATCATTCAATCAGTTTAGGTTTATTAGAAATAGATTTGCCCACTATTACAAGGAATCTAAACATACCGGCGAACTGTTGGTGCACATTAGGACACCTCTGCCTAACCCTTTGGAAAATATAGGCGTGATGGTATTTTATATTATACAAATACATACGGGGCACAAGAAATTTCTCTGCCAAAACGCCCGAACCTGTCTAAAACTCAACATACAGATTTTACATATCAAAAGTAAAAAACAGGGATCGCCAACCCTTAATTAACCAACAAACAACAATTGGACATTTTATTCAATGAACCTCAACCCTTTTTCAAATCCGAACCCTGAACTTCAAAAATCAACGGCAAAATTTCACCCAAACATAATTACTGTTTCTGCCTGTCGCCTTATCAAAACACAAAGGGTATGATTACGACGAATGTGAAACTTTGTCCCTGCCTTGCTTTCCCATGGAGGATACAAATCGAATAAAAAAATTGACTATTTCGAACAATGCTGTCAAATGAAGCCCGTACCTAACCGGTAGGTTGACCATGAGCTTGACAATTTTAGGATATATTACACTCAAGAGTCATTTTATAATTTCCTACTTTAAACTGACCTGTGAGTAAGCAAAGGATGATTAATTGTATGATATGATAAAATTCACAAATTATTGAATAGTAAAGTGCAAATAAAAAAAATGTGACAAATTATTCGATTAATTCAAGAATTCCCAGCTCTTTGCTATGGAAATCGAGTATTCACAGTACTATGCTTAACATAATTCAATTAAGCATAATGCATTATGTTTAACATGTCCAAGACTAAAATCGCTGATTACTAATCTTAATTTGAACGTAACTATTTAAATCTGTTTTTATCTACATAAAAAGTGTCTAAGAGTTAAATTTTCTGCTACACTAATCAACTATATCTACATTACTCTTCAAAAGTACCTGTTTCAATGAACTTATTGAAATAAAACAGTAAACTTTGATTTTGAAAACCTTTTCTCATGTTAACCCTGCTACATTGTTTAGAACAAATATAGGTAGGTTAAAGGTATAAAACTTTGATCTCGACTTGAGCGAAAGCGAAAAAATGTTTTGTTTTCTCTCTTTGTCGAGAGAAAACAAAACATGTTTTCTCTCTCATATGACCTAAGACCTAGACCTATGTCTATTGCTAGAAAAAATATATAATATTAAAAAATATTTATAAATATATGTTCTACTACAGGACTATCCCAAGGAATACATGGTCAGCTTAGCTTACCAACCCTATCATCCACCGCTACACGTCGGAGCGGTGCAACGGTATTTTTTTATTTCTCGCAAATTTCTCCGCACAAAGTAAAGGGGCGAGTAAGCAAAATTTTCCCGAACACCGTTACTTCGCTTGGACGGTAACTAGTTCTGATTGGTTTTGATTGTAGTTGGAGTCAGGGTTGTAGGTTGTAGGGATTAAAAAGATTTCCCGAATTCAGTTTCATAGGAGCTAGCTAACTTAGCAGACAAGTAATGACTACGCTCAGTGCTGATCAATCAATATGCAAGTTTAAGCTGCGCTTTCCGCGGTCTTTCTATTGATGGGTGATCATTCTTATCGCGTCGAGACCCCGCCGTACCTTGGAGAGCTCTTGTCAAGCCGGTAGATCCCGGATGTCACATGATTGAGTATTCATGATGGGCGGCACGCATTAGTGGAGGTCGGAACCCGAACGAAAGCCTGACCACCTTACCAACATTTTACCCTTAGAATATTGGTACGTACATACATACCATCACGCCTGTATTCCCCGAAGGGTAAGGCAGAGGCGTACTAATGTACATCCACAGTTCGCCGGTATATGTTTAGGTCCCATGTAATAGGGGACGTACCTATTGCCATTAACCGGGCACAAATTCCTAACTCCGAGCTGCTACTGGGAATTTCATAGAAAAACCCAATAATACTTTGCTCGACCTGGGAATCGAACCCAGAACTTCTAGCGTAGCAGTCCCGCTCAGGACCACTTGGCTAATGAGGCAGTAGGAATGAGTTAGAATATTGGTTTTGTCTAGAAATTGGGTTGTGGAAGTCTAATAGCAATCACTTCGTGTAACATACAGCCGCATCTGAATGGTTCGCAAGCAACCGCCAACTTTCTAAGCCTTTTTCCCAAGTTCAACCAAAATCATTGTCACTTGTAAAAGTATAGGGTAAGAGCACCAAATCTCATCGCAGCCAATAAGTGGTAGTAACCTAACACTAGAGTAAACGTTCCGTTCTTGAGAGCTCACTTAGCGCCCCCTAGCGGATAAAGTTACTGACCGATGGACGCGAATTGTGTGCTTACCTATATTGAATATAGATGCGCACCTAGCAGAGTACAAAATATAACGCAATATCTATCCATGCCGATGTCTGTAGATTATATATATTAGAGGGGGATCTTTATTAGAGTAACAGAAGCTAAAACAACATTTTTTTGAATGATTTATCCGTACGCATCACGCAAAAAAAATCTGCATGGAATTGAATGAAATTTTCACCGATGCTTTGCTAGAGTTCTAACTTAAAATCTGGTGCATGTTTCATCTTGATATGTTGCTTAGAAACTGACTTATATATAGTAAGTTAAGCCTTACAGACTTAAAACAATAAATGTTGAAGATAGTATCTAAAAATAAGTAAGTAACACACACTCACCTTTGCGAACTCGATTTTCAGCGTGCAGCACCCGGAGTATATGTCGCAGCCGTGTAGCGCTTCCTTAGCTCGTGTCGCCGACTCTACGCTTTCAAACTTGTGACCAAGAGTTAAGGAAATCATTCGGCTAATATATAGAAAAAACAACAATACAATTTTACAGAGATCAGGGCCCCAATTCTACTACGTATTTTATTGTGTGAAAATCATCATGATCGTCAATTGTTGATTTCTTAGTTCTTATGTCATTTAGAACCGTAGGAAGACCACTCTGACACAATTGAAATAGGAGAATTTGGACCCTGGAGAGCTTAAGTGATAATTTCTAATGAATCCATAACATGATTCACACAATATAGCAAAATTTACAAGAAGTATTAAATATGGTTATTGAAAAACCTTATAATATTTGCCTGCGGCGAGAACTTCGCTAAATAGAGTATACATACAATTAAAAAAATAATTAATTAAATTCACATTATATTGTTTGTATATTTACCGATTTTATTACAGGAAAAAAAATACGAATAGCAATGGACCACTGCTCTTAATACCCATCTCGGTAATAGTAGATATTTTTTAAAAATGTAAATAAACTAATGATACCTACTAATAAATCATAAATATTGAATGTAAATATTTAAAATAACATAACTCATCTCAATCGGTTACGGTTATTTAAATCGCATCAATCATATCACAATATGTTTTAAATAAAATTACCCACGCTTGCATACATATTTAAACAAGATAAAAATGGATTCATTTGAACAGTGAGGCAACCCTACCTGTACACGCACACATATGCGAGTGTACTGTACGTCATCTTGTTTATGTAGTTGTAGTACACACCAGTGACGTAGCTAGGGAGGGGCGCCGGGGGCGACTGGTACTCAAATCGGATTACATTTCTCATAATGTTATTGAACGATTACGTCGAAGAGACATCGGTATTATTCAAATATCTTCAGAATGAACGCCATTTCGTGTTATAAAGATAAGGGTGCTTCGATAGTGATAAGAGCGAGCAGGTAAAATATATCTGTAAGTCAAAGTCAAAATGTTTTATTTCAATTAGACCATTAAAGAAGTTACTTTTGAAAAGTCAAAACTAGTTGCACAATTCCAAAAAGTGGGTCTTATGGAGAAGAGCCGGCTAGAAACTCCATAATACTGTACTATTATATTATTTATACTGTACTAATATATCATCGTAAAAAAAGCTGTGTCTGTACATTGAAGATATTTAAAAAAGTAGGTTAGGGAATATAAACATGACCGAACCCAGATTTTTGAAATTTTAGTCCGTTTTTTACGGGTTGGCGCAAAAACTACTGAATAGATTTTAATTTTGTTATCACTTAGAAAGTATTATTAATAATATATCAATAAATTGAGATTAATTCAGTTCACCAGTTTTTAAGTTGGAACTTAAAAACTGGTGAACTGAATTAATCTCAATTTATTGAGCAGATCCCGAGATACAGCAAGACTTCTCTGATGTATAGAGACCCATACAAAGAAGAGGTCATCACTGTTGGTTTTAGATTACATAATTTTTAGGATCCTAATACAGATTCGCGTGAGCGAAGCCGCGGGTGAAAGGTAGTCTAACATATTTTTATAGACTATATCCTAACTCTGCTCACTGAGAGGAGATAGGTCCACCTGTCCCCGCCAAATATTTCTAATCTATCTATCTGTAATTTTGACAGACACAATAGGAAAGTATATTGGTCTCCTATAGCCTGTGGGTTTTGTCTCCCATAGCCTTAACGTTTACAGTTCAAGTTCAAATGTTTTTATTTCAAAAAAGCTTTATGGTACAAGGTTTATGTCCGCTTTTATGATATATTTAACTAGATTTCAATAATTCAGTTATTTCAGCTAACGAGGTTGATCATGCGAGGCTGTGAACATCCAAATTAATTGATTTATCTGCCAATTAGCCCCGGTAAGAACTGATGGCTCATATAAAACTCAATTTGCAACGCAATTTAGTATGTGTTGCCATTAGAATGGCATTTCTTGAAAATCTAATTAGATTCTTGTTTTAATTGTATTCTGTTTTATTGGATTGCAACACGGCACCATAAGTCTGACTAACGGTCAGGGGCTGAAGTATAATCTATACTCTATCTATACTAATATATAAAGCTAAAGAGTTTTTTTGTTTGTTTGTTTGTTTGCTTGAACGCGCTAATCTCAGGAACTACTGGTCCGATTTAAAGCTGAAGTTTGTTTGTTTGCTTCAACGCGCTAATATCAGGAACGACTGGTCCGATTTGGAAAATTCTTTCAGTGTTAGATAGCCTATTTATTGAGGAAGGCTATAGGCTAACATCATCACGCTAACGCGGACGAAGTCGCGGACAGAATCTATATATGATAAAACTGTCAAAAATCAACTATTCTAGCGTAGAGTCTAACTAGAAGTACGATTTTGACTTTACTTATGTCAAAATCCTACCTCTAGTAATCAATTCTACCGACGGATATGTTATGAGGACGTGTTGGAAAATCTCACACGATTGGCTCTCCTAAAGATCCTATAGGTACTGCAGAAACCAATTATCTTCAATTATTTTATTTCATCATCAAATAATATATATATTTTTTTTTTTCATTCTATATTTTTTTTAAAACTGCTTCATTAGTCTCGTAGTTATTAAGCGCGACTGCTATACTAGAAATCTATCCTGGGCTCGATTTCCAGGTCGAGCAGCAGTATTATTGGGCTTTTCTATGACAAGATCTTTAAGTTTGTTTCAATGTAGCTAGGAAATGCCGGCCACCAAGTGTACAAAATATAAAATATTGCCTCGTGAAAGTGTTTTTAAAAGTTAAAACAGAAATAAATAATCTATACTAATATATAAAGCTGAAGAGTTTGTTTGTTTGTTTGCTTGAACGCGCTAATCTCAGAAACTACTGGTCCGATTTGAAAAATTCTTTCAGTGTTAGATAGCCCATTTACTGAGGAAGGCTATAGGCTATATATCATCACGCTACGCGGACGACGTCACGGGCAGAAGCTAGTGATTTATAAAATTCTGATTACAATGTTACCTCTATCTAAGCAGATATTAATGCCCATGATTATTCTTCAATAATCGCTATTCTCCCCTCTAAGTACGCTACCCAAAATCACAGACGTCGCTACTTATATTCCAATTTTGTCGGGAAACTTTGAGCTCATTTGAATAAAAGTCCCTTTGGAAAAAATATGAGGAAAGTGTAATTAAACAAAGATTTCATGACGAATACTACTCCACGGCTTCGTTGTTCGACTACGAGATTCAGGAGGATTATATTTGTAAGAGTTTTTTTTATTACTAACTTTACTTTTTATTGCAAATTTTATTGAAATTTTATTCCTATTTGTAAGAGGGAGAGAGAGATGGGAAAGGCCTATGCGTAAATTCAGCTGTGGACTGTAACAGCCTGATTGATTGACTATGTCAGACAGAACAGTACTAGATCAAGTGCCCTCGAGGGGTCGAGAATTCAAATCCACTCCAACACGTTGTGTACCGTTTCATCTATCTTAAATGTTTTAATATCATACAGGGCCAAAACCAGCTGTTTGGAAACCCATTATAGAATCTATTAAACTCTAAATCCAGGCTCAAAACTGTAAGACCAAAAGGACACGTTGAGCACATTCAGCGTAAATCGGATCGCTAATAATTAACAAAAAATGTAAGGTAGCTGTTGGTAATTTTAGCATAAAGACGTTCAACACCTCAGTCTACCCTTGACCATGGATGCTGTAAAGGATCCGAAACGTCGCGAATTAAATAATATCAATACAACGCCATTAAATGCTTGAATCGAAATCTTAATTGTGGGACAGCCATGGCACGAATGGGCCGCCTCGACCAGAGTGATATCAGGACCTCACAGAAAAATGGCGTGAAACAACGCTTACGTTGTGTTTCGTCGAGTGAGTGAGGATGCTGGAGGCCCAAACCCTTTTAAAAGGCCGGCAACGCACTTACGACTCCTCTGGTGTTGCGGGTGTCGGCGATATCGCTTATCATTAGGCGATTCGTCTGCACTTTTGCACTCCGACGCCATAAAAAAATCCGTAAAAAGTAGTAATTCAATTTTATTCGTAGTTTGTTTCAGCAAAGACCATCATACCGGATTTTATAAACGATACTATTACAATAGTGTGTTATTTTAAATGTGTAGGTTGATGTACTGGCGGCCTTGTGAATGATATTGTTCCTTGTAACACACTAATGCGTAACATAATGTTCACTAATGTGACATTCCAATTCGTAGAATGAGTAATGTTTACAATGTGTCATTAATTACGTTTACAAACATTCGTGAATTGAATTAAACAGTTTACAACTCCTGAGCCACTATAGCGTGTGTTTACGAGTGTCAAATAAAACTAGAATGAAATTATGTTTCATTTTGTTTTTAAATATCAAATCTAACACGAGTTCTCACGGATAATTGAGTTATTTTAGTGAATATTTATTGCGAACTCATTTAAAGAAGTAAGAATGATTTTATTAACGGATTTTTTCAGTGGTATCTACTAGATTTATTGATTGTTGTCGTTAAGAGCGCTCGCGCACTTGTGATTTTTAGTCGGGCGATAGTTTGATCGTTCTGGGATTCACTATGGAGTTATATGGCAGTGCGCGCATTTGACGATTATAATTCAACATGAAATTATACACGACTACTACAACGACTAAACTATCGGTAGACTAAAAATCACAAGTGCGCGTTAGCCCTAGGAGTCGGGCCGGACCGAAATTCCAACTTCATACTAAAATCAATCGTAATTCCAACACAATTTATAATCTAACCAAAGTGGATTAATGATATAATAATCCGAATAATAACACAAATTGATAAAATATTGTTTGGATTACGATTTATTTTGGTATTAGTTACGTTTTTGTGGGTAATTTTAGCTCAGCTGGAGCCTTAAGACACAAATTAATTTCTATTAAATACCTACTACCTATTTATTACGCTACGGTGTAACACGCGGCCCTGTCAAAATCCCCGCGTGTTTTTAATAACTCATTCAACATTTTCTCGTACCGAAACAATTTTAGATATAAATCATCTACATTTCAGTGAACCGTTTATTTATATTTTTAATAGTTTTTAATATTCGGCCGGCATTTTTTAATGGAGTTGCCAGTCGCGAGAAATGTTTTAATAATATTAAACACACTGTATACAGATAACTGCAAATATTAAAATGGATTTTATTTTATGCTAGCTGCTTCCCGCGGTTTCTTTTGGGATAGTGACGTTATGTTTAACTTGATAAACAATATAGCCTATGTTACTAATTTAGCATATAATTAGATCAAACATTTTTTAAATCGGTCCAGTAGTTTTTAGTTCATTACAAACAAAAATACGAATCTTTTCTCTTTATGAAGTAATAAATCTCTCTTTATTTTCCTCTTCCATAACTGCTTCATTAGTCTTAAGCGCGACTGCTACGCTAGAGGTCCTGGGTTTGATTCTCAGGTCGAGCATTGTTATTGGGTTTTCTATGAAATTCTCAGTAGCAGCTCGGAGTTTGAGATTTGTGCCCCAATAATGGCAATAGGCTCGCCCCCTATCACATGGGCCCTAAACATACCCGCGAACTGTGGGTGTACATTAGTAGTACACCTCTGTCTAACCCTTCAGGGAATACAGCCGTGATGGTATGTTATGGTATTGGCTTTTTCTATAAAAGCTCACTTGCAATTGCACAATCGATTTCAAAGCAAACATCACGTGTTAAATGAAACATAACATCACAAATATTATCGTCCATTTCGCCAGCTGACAACCCTTTGAAACATAACCCGGTATCAAAGATGCTCACAAAACAACTCGTGCGCAGCGCCGGAATATTTTTCAAGTTAAAATAATCCGAATAGACGTCATTAGTCATCGTTATAATAGATTTCTCAAACGATATTTCCGAACGATGATATTTTTATAAATCTTCGGCGATCGGCCGTGATAATTTATTGGCTTTGTGTGGTTTCAATCGTGAGTTGTTGGTATGTATTTTTATTTCCAAACGCTGTTATTGGTAGGCCGTAGTAGACCAGCTGTACTGTGTACTGAAACTAGGCAAGTCTACGAATTCAATTATATCAGAATGGTCTTTTAACGGTTCTTAATGCCAGAAGAAACATTGAAAGGCGAAAAGATTTTATACGTGGGAGGGCCATGCTTCGGCACGAATGGGCCGGCTCGACCGGAGTGATACCACGGCCTGACATAAAACCGGCGTGAAACAACGATAACGTTGTGTTTCGCCGAGTGAGTGAGGTTACCGGAGGACCGAACCCTTTTAAAAGGCCAGCAACGCGCTTGCGACTCCTCTGGTGTTGGGGGTGACGCACTTGCGACTCCTCTAGTTTTACAGATGTCCATTGGAGCCAGTATCGCTTACCATCAGACGATCCGTCTGCTCGCTTGCCCCCTATGTCATAAAAAATATGTATATCTATCTACTCACAGTTTGCCGATACGTTTCGATCCCATGTAATAGGGCAAGCCTATTGCCATTACCGTGCCTAAATCAGTATCAGTATAGTAGTATTCAGTAGGAGTCGCACTTAGGCTAAAGGAGGCAGAAATTTCACTGGAAATATAACTCTTCAAACCGGAACAATAGTGTTAGCACATTATTATTGCTTAGCTGCAGAATATTTGGCAATGTGGTGGTACTACCCAGGACGAGGTCAGCATCGGATTTCACCACCTATAAAAACCTAGTGATGGGGTCGGCCCCCTAAAACACGTTTTTTTTTTAAACTTTGCCCCACGTTAGGATTTATTCCTGTATTGTGAGTGCGTTTATAAACACAAACGCACAGAGCTGGAACAACTACGGTCGTACCGATATTTGATCCGTGTGGGGATCGAAACCACAAAACGTGGCGGACGCCAAACATATTTATTTATTTTATTTATATATTTAAACTTTCTGCATCTTAAAAAAAGTACATTGGCGGACTTAATGCCTTCTCCACCAGTCAACCATAGGGTGGTGCAGATACAATGAGGCAGGTGTAAACGTTATATCAAAAGGGAGATGAAGACTTAATTGCTAAATTAAAGAACATAGGTACCTACTTAATGTTATTATTATATAAACTAAGGTACACCATAAATATTTACGCATATATAGAATAAAATATTTATCAAATATACATTCATATCAAATATGTATTTTTTTTAAAGAAAGTGTACTAGCAATGTGGGTCACACATTACTTGTTAATCCCTCGTGCTAAGCTAAATGCTTGTGTTACGAGTGGGTTCACGTTGGTAGTGCTATGGGTGGGTTTCAAACCGACAACCACATGATCGCAAGTCCGTCACCTTAGCCATTAGGCTACCGCCGCTATAATGTGGTATTTCTATATTATAATTACAAACGCGTGTCATATTTACGACGGACATAACATGTTTTATGTATGTACAGGCGTTTTATGGGTTATTATGAGGGAACCATAAACTTATAGGGTTTTTAAATTAATATTTTAATACCACCTCATTACTTTAATGGGTCTTCCACGTGCTGGTAGGGAGACCGAAATTAGATATCCAGGCGTGGTTGGAATTTTACTGTTTTTCGCCAAAATCACGTTTAAATTGCTAATTTTTAAGCATTTTAAAAACCCTTTTTAAAGAACTTCACTTTTAAAGCGCATAATCATTTTTAAAACAATTTACTATTTTTAAAGCACTTCACAAATAATAAATCACTTTTAAAGCACTTTGCTGTTTTTAAAGAAGTTTGCTACCTATAAGGAAACTATAAAGACACTTTTTCGAGATTGATATATACTCGGAGTTTACTTACAATCATATTTATATACCCACAAGGATCATGTAAATTTACTAAGTACATTGATTGATGCTGATTTATTACCGCAATTATTTAACTACCAGAATAAGGACGCAATTCACCAACACCCGAGTAGGTTCACGTCAAATTACTTGACAGTTATGTTTACATAACATAACATACCATCACGCCTGTATTCCCCGAAGGGTTAGGCAGTGGTGTACTAATGTACACCCACAGTTCGCCGGTATGTTTAGGTCCCATGTAATAAGGGGCGAGCCTATTGCCATTTACCGGGCACAAATTCCAAACTCCGAGCTGCTGCTGAGAATTTCATAGAAAAACCAATAACACTGCTCGACCTGGGAATCGAACCCAAGACCTGTAGCGTAGCAGTCGCGCTGAGGACCGCTAAGCTAATGAGGCAGTTATGTTTACATAAATAAAAATAAATTGCCACATGTATTTGCTCGGTGGTAGGAGCTCTGGGTCTGACTGTCTGGCGACCACCCTTACGTCGGAGTCTGTCGTAAACCACCTTCGTCTGTGTTTCCATTTTTGCGCGTAAGAGCCAGTTTCCCCTCGGTTGCTGCGGCTCTGGCAGTCAAAGTCAAACTCAAAATCATTTATTCAATACTAGCTTCTGCCCGCGGCTTCGCCCCCGTGGAATAAAAAGTATCGGGAACGGGATAAAAATCCTATGTCCGTCTCCTGGTTCTAAGCTACCTGTCCACCAATTTTCAGCCAAATCGGTTCAGCCGTTCTTGAGTTATAAATGAAGTAACTAACACGACTTTCTTTTATATATATAGACTAGCTTCTGCCCGCGGCTTCGCCCCCGTGGAATAAAAAGTATCGGGAACGGGATAAAAAGTATCCTATGTCCGTTTCCTGGTTCTAAGCTACCTCTCCACCAATTTTCAGCCAAATCGGTTCAGCCTTTCTTGAGTTATAAATGAAGTAACTAACACGACTTTCTTTTATATATATAGATAGACTACCAGGTAGTACTTTTTGAACGTATTTTTTACATAATAAACAGCCCCCAACCCCCGATCCAGGTATGTCAACCTGAAAGTTACGTTCACATTAAGAAAATAGTAGGTAGGTACCACCTACCTACTATTTTCTTTTCATATTTTCGTTATCTACTATTTTTTTATGGGTAATAATTTTAGAACTACTATTTTTGACCGATAAAAAGTTGGCAACGCTAGTAGGGGCTCTTAAGGGTAAGCAACGCGTAAACAACTCCTCTTGTGTTGCTGTTGGTGCTGACTACTACTACTACGGCAAAAAAATGATGATATTCATGTCATGCAATTTATGGATGAATTCATGGATGCCCCCTAATATTAAAATAAGGTACATTTATATGCGTTTTGTTCTATTTTAAAGGATATTCAACCATAGCCTGGACTCCATTTTTCTTGAACACCACGATCCTCTGTACTTGTCCGTGTGGTGTGCTGATTGTGTGTATGACGTCCTGAAACAAACAGACAAACTTCATGTTAATATACATTAATACATAAGTGAGCGAAATGGAAGGAAATGCAGGAGGCTTTCACCGCCAGAGCGGTCCTTTCAACAAAACGCGTAAACAGAGTTTAATAACATGTACTAACAAACTAGAAAAAGTATAAGACTAACACTATAAATAATGTTTATAAATAATGTATTTAAACTATGTGTAAGGAATAAATAAAGCTTATTATTCCATTCATTTATTAGTTATACTTATTTAAATATATTTTTAAAATATAAAAAATAGTAGTCCACCGGTATCGGGAACAGGGTCCAAGCTACCGGCGGTCAGGGCCCCAGAGAAAGGAACCTCCTAACAATACGCGCCGTATCCAGGAGTACCGCTTTCTGTATCAGGCCCTTAACCCAGCTGCCTAACGAGAGCCTCCGCAGGTGCGAGTCGAGGCTCTTGGCTATTAGACCATTGACGGTCACAACTATCGGTACAATGACTGCTGAGTCAATATCCCACATGTCAACAATCTCATGCGCCAAGTCTAGATATTTAAAAATAAAGCTTATTATTATTATCAATACAAAAGTAAGGGGAAGTAGGAGTGCCTACTTCCCCAGGTGGGATACGAAACCAAATGTGTGTTCCTAGTTTTTGGAAGAAATACATTCGTTATCTTCATCATTTTTAGGGTTCCGTACCCAATGGTTAAAAAGGGTCCATAATTACTAAGACTCCGCTGTCTGTCCGTCCGTCGTGAACATAGTTAGACAGTTGAAATTTTCGTATTTCTGTTGCCGCTATAACAACAAATACAAAAAAAAACAGAATAAAATCTATTACTAATATATAAAGCTGAAGAGTTTGTTTGTTTGTTTGCTTGAACGCGCTAATCTCAGGAACTACTGGTCCGATTTGAAAAATTATTTCAGTGAGATAGCCTGTTTACTGAGGAAGGCTATATATCATCACGCTACGCGGACGACGTCGCGGGCAGAAGCTATAAATAATATTTATATTATAACGCACTTGGCCGTTTTCTTTTTTAGTTTAAACAAAGAAAAAAACATTCTTGTTAATCCCACGTGCTAAGCTAAAGTTGAGTGGGATCACGTCGGTAATGCAATGGGTGGGTTTCGAACCGGCAACCACATGATCGCAAGTCCGACGCCCCTAGCTACCGCCGCTTTTAAATCCATTATTAGTCCACTGCTGAATATAGAAAACTAGCTCCTGCCCGCGTCTTCGTCCGCGTAGCGTGATGATATATAGCCTATAGCCTTTCTCAATAAATGGGCTGTCTAACACTGAAATAATTTTTCAAATCGGACCAGTAGTTCCTGAGATTAGAACGTTCAAGTAAACAAACAAACAAACTCTTCAGCTTTATATATTAGTAAATAGATTAGAAATATACAAGAAATACATTAGTTTTAAGTATTTAGGGTTGCCATTATACCGGGTTTCCCCTTATTTGTCCTCGTTTAGAAGTCTTCCGGGGAGTGTACGAGTGGGGTTTCATTTGTAGTCTGGGTTTAAAGGTTCTGAAATCACCTCTCGCCACCACGAAGCCACGCCCCACCGCGCGCCCCATCCATATCCAGGTTCTAAGTTCCAAGATGTGAATTTCACAGTTCTTGTTCTACCTACCAGATTATAGAGGTGGCAACCCTATATTTAATCACATCAATATCATTGTTTTAGCCAGAGTATAAATAGTCAATAAAATAATTTCAATAAAGTCATTAAAACGAGATTCATCGTAAATAATACCAACTTATTAATTGAGTCGTAAATTCGCGTCAGTGAAGGCTGGTCATAAAATTAATATTATTGATTTAATGTTTTGAGTTGCGTGAGTAATGTATTATATTTAAAGATCCTTGATAGTGCTTCTTAGAGTTAAGCTGGCACCACTCTCGCGCATTGTCTGGGGCCCAAGTCTGCTAATTCAATTGTACTAAAGTTGTGGTCGTTAAATTGCACTAAATTTTAGTGCAATTTAACGACCATTCTGATCATCGCAATTGAACGACCATCCATTCATCTCATTTAGAAAGAAAGAAAGAAAGATAATTTATTCCGGATTCGCACAGGAAATTAACACTTAAAACATAGGTAGGTACCTATTTACATTAAAAAATAAAATAAAATAAAACCTGCACGTACCCAGAAAAGGCCCCTATCTCAGCATATTGCTACAACATTTAAAAACTAAAATGTCGCAGCGCTGGTTTTCAGATAGGTCCATCCCAGTTGTAATGCCACGGTCAGTTAATTAATGTAGATACATTAAAGAAAATAAATAAATACTGTGTGTACTTTAAAAAAGGAAATATAATTATATAAAAACTGTAATGTTAATGTGCAGAAAGTGTTGAGATAAATAAATATTTTTATAAAAACCATAATAATATAATCGCCAAACGCTCCACATCATTTGTCTCTTTATTGTCTATGACCACAATCTATGACAAATAAAGGGACGCTCAGGCGCAGCTGTCAGCTGTCAGGTGTCAGCCGTCAAACCACCTATAACCAAATGAATGATTACCGATGGAGCCAGAACTTTAAAAATATAATAGAATAGAATAACCAAATGATATGTGAATGTGTAAATAATTGTAAACATTTAAAAAATAGTGTTGATTGTAATGTTTATCTATTGTTCAAAGTGTAGTGTAAAATTAATTTCGTAAGTTATTCATCTACTGCTGCCAACCACACATAGACTACAAAATATGCTGCCATCCTCTGACAAGACAACTTTTATCAAGAGTATGCACAGTTCAGGTAAATTATTATTTATTTTGTTTTTGAAGGTCTAGTAAGTATTTTTTATAATGTATTCTAAAAGTACTAACTGTTTTTATAGTGCGATAAGGAGGTGGAAGGTCGTTCCATATGCGACTAGCAGCAAACTTAAAACTCCCTCTGAATGCAGCAGTTTTATGCCTAGGGGTAATTAGCAGGTAAGCAGATGCTCTCGTATTTTTTGTATTATAATCTCTTGACCACGATAATTTATTATACAAATACTCTGGTTGCCTGGTCAAAATAGTCTCAAAAAGTAGGGTAGCCAGATGTAGGTTTCTGCGGGCAGACATCTTCATTAAATTTCCCTTGTTTAAAAAAGGTGTGACATGTGACCGTGGCGGGACATGGAAACAGAATCTGGCACAAGCATTTTGCACCCTCTGAATCACCTTTTCAGTTCTGCTGAGTATACAAGCACCATACACAGTGTCAGCGTAATTAAGCTTGGATAGAACAAGGGACTCACAAAGCATAACACGCATATCCACACTTATGTAGGGACGAACACGGTACAAAAGCTTGAGTCTATAGAAACAGTTCCGCACTGCCTCCAAGATATGGGTTTCAAAATGAAGCTGGCCATCAAATACCACCCCAAGATTTCTGGCTTCATTTACCCTCTCAATGACACAGCCATCAATCAAAATGTCCAAATTATATGCAAGGGTCTTGCTCATAGAATCCCTTGACCCCAGGACAAGAAACTTGGACTTATTTGGATTTATTACCAGGGAATTTCTTTTTGACCAGACTGCAATCTTATCCAAATCCTCATTTATTTTGTTTACAGCCTCTATTGCATTCAAGGGGTGGAAAGGGAGATATAATTGCAGGTCATCTGCATAAAGATGGAACTTGGTGTTAACTAAACAGTTGGTAATATCTGCACTGTACAGGATGAAGAGAAGTGGGCCCAAAATCGATCCCTGAGGAACACCCCTGCTCACCTGCTTGGGACTAGAAGTTAGATCATCCCCATTACTGTCACTAGTCAACTGAACGAACTGAGAACGGTTACTCAGGTAACTATCAAACCATTTAATTGTCTTAATATCACATCCATAGAAAGATAATTTGGAAAGAAGGAGTGAGGTATTTATTGAGTCGAAAGCTCGCGAAAAATCCAGTAAAACAAGCAACGTTCCCATACCCTGATCTCTAGCTTCCAGTATATTTCCAACAACATCAAGGAGAGCTGTAGCCGTGCTATGTTTCTTGCGAAATCCTGACTGAGCCAAAGGCAATATTTTATAGCGCTCAAGGTAGTCCCTTAGTTGGTTGCAAACAACCTTCTCTAGAACCTTGGAGAGACAGGGCAATAGGCTAATTGGACGTAGGTCCTTTACCCCAGTTGGGTTGGTCACTTTTGGAATCGGTCTAATTTTTGCCAATTTCCACAGGTCGGGGAAATAGGAGGTAGCTATGGATTTGTTAATGATGGATGTTATTGCCGCAAGTGTTCGGGGTAGAACATTTAGTGACTAAATGACATAAGGATTGACAGATTTCGTAGACATAACTGTCAAAAATTAACAATTCTGAAGCCATTGAATGACGATTTTGTCACAGTAAAATAGCAGACTTTGGGCGCTGTTCACTTGTGCAAAGAGAAATATGTGACAATACACAGTTCGTCTTCTCTACCAAACAAAATGTATGATTTTCATATGTCAAGCAACTGTGGTGTCCAGGGGCCCAAGTCTACTATTTCATTTATGTTACAATGGTTGTCTGATGGTTCTAAATGACGTAAGAACTGACAGATTTTGAAAGAAAAAAAACCGTAAAAAATCAAGAATTCTGTAGACATTAATGACCTATACAATAAAATAGAAGAATTGGGGCCTGTAGGTACCAACTTAACTACAATTATGTCACTGTTTCTAGACAATTAGGAAAATGACAAATTTTTACTTTTTAGTTTTTTAAGCTTTGTTTTTTTAATCTGTAGTTTTTGTCTCCTTTGATATCCGCTACTAGATGGCAAAGGGCAAAGGTTTGCACGGAGCTTGTTACATTTGATATTATTATTCACGTGTGTGGAGCCAGCTTTAATTAAACCAATAAACGTAAATGTCAGGCTATTTTAGATCTACTTGCTAATTGTTTCGTAGGGATATTGAGCGTAACAATTGTCTTCATGACAGACATATACAAACCCACTTATTACCACTGCCAAAAATATCGCAAGATATATTGCAGGGAAATTTTATATGATGTAATTAAAATTGTATGTAGATAATAGATAGATATTAGGTAGGTACTAGATCAAATATATAAGAAGATAGATGATAATTTCATAGAGAAACCCAATGACACTGCTCGACCTGGAAATCGAACCCAGGACATCTAGCGTAGCAGTCGCGCTCAGGACCACTAGGCTAATGAGGCAGTTCTATATTTAAAAAAATACAACGACTAACTCAAATAGAACACGACCTATAAAATCACAACAAATAAACCAAGAAAATAAATCAATTTACTTTCAACGACAATAAAAAAAGTAAAGAATCTAGCTGAACCAATATAAAATCTATCACTACTTTACAATGCAAGGCAGTGTATAAGTATACAGTGGAGGCGCAATATCGATACCCACTTGTTGGAATTGAAAGCCTCGTACACTGGCGGCCGTAATAACATTTTGCATTTGACATTAGACGCCGCCGCGGTAGTTTTAATAAAAAGATATAAATATATTCCACGCGAGTGTAGTGTTTGGCTGTTGATATTGATAGGGTTGTCTCTTTTGTTTCCATTTGTTGAAAAAGACAGGAAATACAAATTCATAGAATTACATTATTTTTTTACAATCAACCTTCTATGTAATTTTAAACAATTCGTATTTGTGAACAATTTTGTTCACAAATACGAAGTACTGTGTATATATAGACAGCGGTGTACTGATGTACACCGAACATAATTTGCAATATGACTTAAACCCAAACCCAAATTTTAATCTGCCAATGAAAAAACCACGAGATTAAGACATACATTTTATTGTTTGATAAAAACGTTGCACTACTGGGAACGGGAATTGAATTCGGGACCTGTGGAAATTAAGCAATAGAGTATATGCCACGGGTGCCTCATAGAGGCCCCCTATTCCAATATAATAATATGATAACAATATGATAGGATACAAGGGATCAAATAAGGTACCTATATAAACATTGCTCACCCATCCAAATAACTAAAGACAGATAAAAGCATCCGAAAATAATATAAAGTCTTGCTTCAAAAATATCAACGCTGAAATATAAACTCGCTCCAAGTAAAGTTTGCCAACTTCAAGTGTCCCAAACAATTTCGTTTGAATGCAGTTGCAGCAAGATTGGTTGTATTCTTAAATTTGTCGGACTGCAATATTGTTGAGCACTGTACTTTATTTAAAAGTATCTTCCAACAAAAATAGCACTTTAAATACCCGAATACCGCGAAAACAACACGAACTTAACCAAAATAATTATAAAGCTTATTGCAATAATTAATTTCATCTCCCCGCAGTGAAGTAGGTAATAATTAAAATCCCGGACGGGCGCTCCCGGCGTTTTTTTAGCTAACAGCTAATAAATATTAAATTTTCTATCTTACACACGGAAAAAAATATGAGAATACCCACGTGTTTAAAAGGCTACGGAAAGTATTTTAGTATAGTTCGGTGTAGTTCGCACTACGTGGCCACCACCTCGTTTAGGGTGACCACAAATATCTATATCTATACTCTATTACTAATATATAAAGCTGAAGAGTTTGTTTGTTTGTTTGTTTGTTTGCTTGAACGCGCTAATCTCAGGAACTAATGGTCCGATTTGAAAAATTATTTCAGTGTTAGATAGCCCATTTATTGAGGGAGGTTATAGGCTATATATCATCACGCTACGCGGACGAAGTCGCGGGCAGAAGCTATCTGAGATAAAAATGACAAAATCGTCCCCACAGACAGATTTCCGACGTATTCCCCAATGGGCACCCGTTTAAATGGCACCTGAGGTATTCCACATACGGCACCTAACAATATTTTTCGCAGGTTCCATTAGTGGAATAATTTATTATTTAAAATTTTATTCCACATTATGGCCCCTACGGATCGGTAAGTACTAGTGTTGGGAAGTATATTTTTTAGGATGTCTTACCACTAGAGATATTCTCACCTCTTACGAAATGCCTAACTGAATGGCAGTGAATTCTATTCTATTCTATTCTATTCTATAATTCGCAGTCAATTCAAAACAGCACCAAGAGTAAAGTTTCTACCTTTGACGCAAACTCTACGGCACTTAATTGTCTCCGAAACTGACGTCCGCACGGGAGTCAAACTATTAGCATGACACGGCGATATTCGAAAATGTTAATAGTTCAGTTCACAGTTGATAATTACTGGAAGGACTAGTTTAATATTAATTATATTATTGAAATATATAAGCTATGTTCGCTAATGCTGTTAAATAAAAAATATTCGAGTGTTATTTATTTGCGTTGTGTCCGGCAGAGCTTGAATTGCCAACCAAAACGTAAAACCGAAATAAATCGTAATCCAATTTTTTTCTATCAAATTCTGTTATTATTCGAATTGAGATACCATTAATCTAGGTTTATTCCGAATAATTTTGTCTACTACTACTTCACTGGAAATATAGGACCAGAAAATACATAGTTCCAAACTTGGTAAAGTTTCAAGAATTAAATAAATAAAAAAATATTGTTATTTAAATAAAATAAAATAGAATTGCATTCGCTTACATTTATTTCCAGTGAAGTATTTTGAACAAAATGGTAAAGCAGAAACCTAGATTAACGGTATCAAAATCCGAATAACACACATTGAATGAATTGTGTCTGAATTACAATTTATTTTGGTATTAAGTTTGTATGGGAAAATCGGTCCTCAACGGTACTTTTTTTATTTTTTTTATGGGATAGGGGGGCAACGGAGCAGACGGATCACCTGATGGTAAGTGATAACCGCCGCCCTTAGACACCCTTAACACCAGAGGAGTCACAAGTGCGTTGCCCGCCTTTTAAAAGGGTTTGGGCCTCCGGTAACCTCACTCATTTGGCTAAATACAAAACAAGCGTTGTTTCACGTCGGTTTTCTGTGAGGCCGTGGTATCAGCCGGCCCATTCGTGCCGAAGCATAGCTCTCCCACGTGAATTCTCAACAAGAAATCTGATAATCATGGAAGTAGGTTGAAGAATCAATACGTCTAGTTAATGCACATGTACCTCCGTAGCGTACTGGGTGCATGACAAACGAGCGTGCGTCAGTACTCCCCCAACTCCTCGCACTTTTTTAAATGGAAGTTTGCTAGATGATAGGTTGTGCATGAAGGTCGTAAGGTGCAAGACTCAGGAATAATAGGCAAGCAACTAAAATGTCCTATAATATTGTTTTTGATTGTGAATGTTATTAAAATTAAAAAGAAAACAAAAAGTAAAGACACAGTTTATAATCTGACCTTATTTATGTAATCTTACTTCTCGTTCTATAAATTTATTTATATGAATGAATGATAAAGATGAATGGTTTTCTTAGTATCATTTATTTATATTATGAGTAATAAATTATTTATAATTTAAAATCCAGAATATATCATCGTTTCTATGTCTATAATATTAATAATATAAATAATAAATACTGTTGGTTTAAAAGCCAAGAGCCTCGACCAAATATCTAAGGAGATTCTCATTAGTGGCTGAATCAAGAGATTGATACAGAGAGCAGTACTCTTAGATATGGCCCGTACTGATAAGAGGTTTATTTTACAGCCCCCCCCCCCGACCCCCCGACCGGCCGTTGCTTGAAAGTTTTAAAAAAGTATTTGTATTTTTTAATGTTATGTACTTTTTTTCAAATAATAAAGAATACAACCTATCAGACCACGTTCACCTAGCCATGGTCACCCTACCAATCTGTAGCTATATTTAGCGTAGCAGGCTCGCGGGGAGATGATACCATTTGACTAAGAAGGGGTAGTTTGGAAAGACGTACGATGCTTAGTTTGCACAGAATAGATGACGATATAATGTAGCTAGTCGGTGTTTGTATGGATGATTTTCCTTTGAAATAGAGTGAATAGTTTTATATACACATCACTAAAATGGAAAGAAAGATATGATTAGGCAGTGACAACGGACAGAAATGTGTCACTGGTTTTGATTTGTTTGTTAAAAACGTTGCTCGACACTACTTTCCCCACTATCGTAGGTGCACTTACGAACACAAATTCTTAATACACAAACGCCCAGGTCCGGAACTACTATCTGAAGGTCATACAAATATTTGCTCCATGTGGGGATCGAACCCACAACTCGTGACGCAGAAGCCGATCACTACGCCAAGCGTGTCGTCTGCTGTGAGTTCGCGCTTCTTTTTCCCACTGAAAACTCTAGGCGGGAATTTTGGGGGCTGTCTGTAATGTAAAAATGGCGTTCAAAAAGTAGTACCTATAGTATTTGACAGCCTCATAGTTTGAGGGCCAGCCTACGCTAAGAAATCAAATTCGCTTTCATCCAGTTGATACACTCAAATCATTGGACTAAAATCATCATCAACCCATAGCATACCACGATGGCCTCATGAATGTGGGTTGAAAAATATTCACACGCCCTCAAGAAAATCTCTCAAGCATGCAGGTTTCCTCACGAAGTTTTCCTTCAGCTCTTAGCTCATGATAATTAACAGTTAATTTTAATTAATTTACTAAATTAATCTACAAAAGTACCCATCCAGTCGCCTGCCCTTCATAGATCTATGAACCTGGAATGTTATCAAGTTACTTCAACATCACTGTAAAAGCATACTTCGGAAGGTAAAAAACACACTTCAGTAATTCGAAGACTGGGAACATTGAGATCAAAGAATATACGCAAGGGCGTACTACAGTACAGTCAGCAGAAAAAATATATAATAAACAAAATATTCTGAGTCATGCTTTCGTTTCTTTCACAGTTGTGAAAAATATCATGAATTGAATTCTATGGCCGTGACTATAGGGGGAATCGCGCACGCATAACAAAAAATACTTTGACAAAAGATGAAAAAAAAATGTAATACATAACCCCATGCCTTTTATCACAGGGCTAGGCAGAAGCTATGAAAAGTCACTTGCTACGATTCTTGCATACTAGGTACTTTTGTTTCGTCCACATTCATACATTTTGTCATAGGTACTTCATTCATTCATTCATACCATCACGCCTGTATTCCCCAAAGGGTTAGGCAGAGGTGTACTAAGGTACACCCACAGTTCGCCGGTATGTTTAGGTCCCATGTAATAGGGGGCGAGCCTATTGCCATAGGTACTCATGCGCACTACGCCAAGCGTGTCGTCTGCTGTGAGTTCGCGCTTCTTTTTCCCACTGAAAACTCTAGGCGGGAATTTTGGGGGCTGTCTGTAATGTAAAAATGGCGTTCAAAAAGTAGTACCTATAGTATTTGACAGCCTCATAGTTTGAGGGCCAGCCTACGCTAAGAAATCAAATTCGCTTTCATCCAGTTGATACACTCAAATCATTGGACTAAAATCATCATCAACCCATAGCATACCACGATGGCCTCATGAATGTGGGTTGAAAAATATTCACACGCCCTCAAGAAAATCTCTCAAGCATGCAGGTTTCCTCACGAAGTTTTCCTTCAGCTCTTAGCTCATGATAATTAACAGTTAATTTTAATTAATTTACTAAATTAATCTACAAAAGTACCCATCCAGTCGCCTGCCCTTCATAGATCTATGAACCTGGAATGTTATCAAGTTACTTCAACATCACTGTAAAAGCATACTTCGGAAGGTAAAAAACACACTTCAGTAATTCGAAGACTGGGAACATTGAGATCAAAGAATATACGCAAGGGCGTACTACAGTACAGTCAGCAGAAAAAATATATAATAAACAAAATATTCTGAGTCATGCTTTCGTTTCTTTCACAGTTGTGAAAAATATCATGAATTGAATTCTATGGCCGTGACTATAGGGGGAATCGCGCACGCATAACAAAAAATACTTTGACAAAAGATGAAAAAAAAATGTAATACATAACCCCATGCCTTTTATCACAGGGCTAGGCAGAAGCTATGAAAAGTCACTTGCTACGATTCTTGCATACTAGGTACTTTTGTTTCGTCCACATTCATACATTTTGTCATAGGTACTTCATTCATTCATTCATACCATCACGCCTGTATTCCCCAAAGGGTTAGGCAGAGGTGTACTAAGGTACACCCACAGTTCGCCGGTATGTTTAGGTCCCATGTAATAGGGGGCGAGCCTATTGCCATAGGTACTCATGGGTAAATATTTATTTAGGATCTGCAATTTAAGATATACATATAGAAGCATAAATATAACAAGTATTTTGTAAGTGTACTCCTTAATACAAACTAAGTAATACAGTTAAAAAAACCTTAGTACAACTACGGTGTTATGAAAAAAAAAAAAATAATACACGAATACAATAAATTCTAGGGCGTTCTCAGCGGCGCTTACGCTGACTAAAAATACATTATGTTTATACTTCGAATAAGAAAATTTGGAAAGAAATAAACTGGACTTTATTCGAACTATTTTACAAACCTTTAAAGAAAAAAAAATAACATAACTACACAGTAGTACAGATAACAACCCAGTTTTTTTCACTTATAACAACTAATCGCAACAATGAATGTTATTCGCAAAAATCCACAAGAAAACCGCTAAAACCAATATGGCCGCCATTTCCATCAACTTTCCCCGCGATTTTTGTTCACGCCACTATTTCCACAGAAATACCGCGAGTGCTACAATAAACTAATAAAATTAAATTGGTGAAGCACTTGAATTAATTTGCTGTCGGTACATGGCTACAGGTTAGCTGCGGGGTTGCCAAATTGAGTCACTTGTATAAACAAAGCTTTTTATATTTCGTGGGGTACTCAACGATATGTCTATGGGTTTAGACTGTTTTTATTGGAGTTCCTTAATTGCATTTGTTTCTCTTATATAATACTAGCTTCTGCCCGCGCCTTTGTCTGCGTGTACTTCATAATTAGGTAAGTAATTGAATAGTGAGCTGACCGCCGATATTTACTTGTTGGAACTTCGATTCATCTTTATTTTTTACACTTATATCTACATAGTTGAATGTTAAGTGTCAAAGGGATCTCCATAATAACCTAAATTTTCTAACAAATAACAAAATGGCAGCGCACGTCAAATAATGACTTTTGTAGGCACATGTTTGATAACTTGGGTGACATTATCGTAATTTACGTAGGGATGAAAAAGAATCAAAAGAAGTATGTTTAAGCGTTTAATCTAGCATTCTAGAGCCCCTGTATTCAATGTCCAAGAGAGCAGAGTTCTTGGATCTTTCTAACAAATTCTCAGAAGCAGTTCGAAGTTTGAAATTTGTATATGGAGCCTAAACATACCGACGCCTATACTTTAGTACCCCTCCGCCCAACCCTTCGGGAAATACAGGCGTGATGGTATGTACAACGTATGTCTAACATAGCACGTTCCACGTACTTCAAACAATAGATGAGCAGAAATAAAAAAAACGCTTACCAAGAATTGCCAGCCCTAATGTTAGGGTCATCGCTCAGTATTTCGGTGCGGGCTCTAATTTGTGTTTTAATTATTAACACATATTTTTTGTTTCGTTCCTGGTGGGGTATCCGTGAAACGTGAAAAATGTTTGGGGATTTGTCTTTGGCTTTGTTTAGGCAGGCAAAGCACAGTAGGGCCTCACCGGTTCATTCATTATATTGACGACCTCTGCGGTTTAGTGGTTCGAGTACCGGACTGCTGACCATGTGGTCGTGGGTTCGATTCCCACAAGACACAAAAAATTATGTGATGAATATAAGTGTTTGTGTTCGTCTGGGTGTTTCTTATGTATTATAAGTATGAGTTTACAAAAAAAAAAGTATTTAAGTATTATATCCATTGTCTAGTACCCATAGTACAAGCTTTGCTTAGTTTGGCACTAGATGGTGCTGTGTAAAATGTCCCAGAATATTTATTTATTATTTATTAGAGATCTCGGAGCCTCCTATGGATGGCCGTGTGCTTTTAGTTCGTAGGAGTCCGACATAACCCTCCACCGTTCCTTCCGAGAGACGGTGGGCATCCATGAGAATTTTCACACAGAAAAATATTGTCAGAGCAGCCTAGTGATATGACCATTGGACTGGTCAGTCAAAGATCTCGAGCTCGAATCCTGTGCGAATTAATAGTTAATTATCACGCGCTTAAACGGCGAAGGAAAAGATCGTGAGGAAACCTGCACGCCTGAGAGATTTTCTTGATGGCATGTGAAATCTGCCAACCCGCATCAGGTTAGCGATGTGGTCTATAGCCTAACCCCTTTCATTCTGAGAGGAGATCCGTGCTCAGCATTGTTATGTTAGATAACTAATTTTTTGGTATTTACTTTAAAGTTGTTATATCAAAGCCTAATAGTGTCAGAAGCCAAGATGTTAGCCGCTTAGAATATCATGAATTTTATAATTATTTATACATAAATATTTATCTAAATACCAGTTTTTTTTAAAAAACAATGCTGATAAAAAGAAGTACAGTCACGTACAAAAAAAAGCAACACATTACCCAAGTTCTTTGCAATCAGAGTACCTACCTACAATTTCGGAATCGGTTTTTGCGTATAAATTTTTCACACAGTTTCGTTTTCCAGTTTCATTCTCACAGTACCATTGTTTCATTTCGTCGCGATTAAAAAATTCACGCACTACGGAGGCTTGGAGCCGGATGAAACCTGATAAATAAATAGAAATTGCGTTTAAATATTTTCTGTGTGATTGTACTTTGGGCGCAGCGATTGGGTTGTTTCAATAGCTTTTTTTTTTTCATTGTTGATTAGGGATGTGCTGACCTAAGCAAAAACAATTTTTATTTTAATCGGGTAGTTTTTTCAGTTTTCATATAGAAATTTGTCAATACCTCAAATAAAATAATATAACTTAATCCACATTGTTGGCTCATTATGACTTTAAATCAAATGGCCAGATCTGTACCTACCTCTAAACATGTATTTAATTTTATGTACTTACATACTTATGTCGAAGACTTAGGTGTAGTTCGTCCGAATGCTAAGGTCCTAATGTAATAGAGGGCAACCCTATTGCCATTAATCGGGCACAATTCGAAGCTCGAGCAGCTACTGTATCCTACTATATCCTACTATAATATTATAAATGAGAAAGTTTGTGAGTATGGATGGATGTTTGTTACACTTTCACGCCAGAAAAGCTGAACGGATCTGGATAATATTTGGCACAGAGATAGATTATAGCCTGTAATAGCACATAGGCTACTTTTTATCTAGGTCGGACACAATTATGTAGTCCACGCAGACGAAGTCGCGGGCGGAAGCTAGTATATTAATAAATAAAACCTCTAAACTGCCTCATTCATTAGTCTAGTTTTTATCCCAATCGTGGCTGCTACGCTAAAGCTCCTCGGTTCAATGTTTAGGTCGAGTAGTGTTATTGGGATTTTCTATGAAATTCCCAGTACGAGTAACAGCTCGGAGTTTTAGATTAGTTACTAGGTCTAAACATACCGGCGAACTCCAGATGTACAATTATACATTAATACGCCTCTGCCTAACCTTTCGGGGAATACAGTCGTGATGGCATCTATTTATCAAGTGCTCATGAACCTAATAAATTCCTAAACACATTTCAAGTCTGCTCCCATCTATAAAACCCTACAATTTTATTCCTAGTGTATGCCACTATTTCAAACTGATCCCCAGGGCGGCCGGATTTATGAATATTTCTGTGAACAGTGCCTAATGTGGCGGCAAATTGTATTTATATCATGCTGAAGTAGTTTCGCCTATAAACTAAATTGGGATTGATATTGGAAGGATGAAATACTGAAGTTTGTGGAAAAAGTTTGCATACACACATCAAAAAAAGTTTGCGATCACTAGCATAAGCTGATATATTTTTTTTAATATTTGGGATATGCGGGCAAACGATTAGACGTATCACCTGATGGTAAGGGATTATCGCCGCCCATGGACACTCGGAACACCAGAGGAGTCTCACATTCTGAGAGGAGACCCGTGCCCAGCCGTGGGACAGAATAATGGGTTGATTATGTATGTATATAATTATGTGCTTCGGCACGAATGGGCCGGCTCGACCGGAGTGATACCACGGCCTCACAGAAAACCGGCGTGAAGCAACGCTTGCGTTGTGTTTCGCCGAGTGAGATGAGGTTACCGGAGGCCCAAACACTTTTAAAGGCGGGCAGCGCACTTGCGACTCCTCTGGTGTTGCGGGTGTCCATGGGCGGCGGTTATCACTTACCATCAGGTGATCCGTTTGCTCGTTTGCCCCCCTATCCCGTAAAAAAAAAATGTGTGATTGTGAATTATTAGCAATAGGGGTGTCCCTTACATCAAAATTTAAGCAAATAAATACATAATATAAGCAACTAAAAGACGTAGTGCCACACGAAAAAAAATTGTATAGCCATATTTCATAAAGATTGAGATTAAAAAATTCAGGCCCATCACGTCTTACGACGGCTTACGACTACTTAACATTTGGCACAAGACGAAAATTTATCTTACTTATTACAAAAAACCCTTCAACATCGTATCTACTAAAAAAATCTGGACAACTTTTCATCTGCGAGGATTCTTAGTGCTAAAAGAATAGAGCTTAAAGTCGTTCGAAATGACGATATGTTAAATTGTAATCGTAAATCACAATCGGCTGACGCATAGCTAGCTCTGTAAACGTCAAAACATAGGTCACAGATGTGTAAATCAAAGATTTCACGAAATGCCACAGTTTTGACTTTACACACGCTTAAATTCACTTCACAAGCCAATTTCAAAGATCTTAAGACTCATTTTCGAATAAATAAGAATTATCGGGTTCCAAATTTGAATTTGTCGTTGCAACATCTGTTGGCTGGATAATTATGAAATGCGTTTACGAAGCTAGTGTTGCGTAGATTTGTGTGACATAATTTTACACGTGTTTTTGTCGCGTGCCACGACTTTCAGTGCGTTTGTGACGTCATTTGTACGGATTGGGAGGCGCGGGTGTGGTTCCAATTTGACTCAAATATTTCTTAACGTGATTAATTTGACTTACAAAATGAAGAGAGTTATTTAAGGTATAGGGGATTCCAGTATCTATTTTTTTACTTTTATTAGTACATTGTTCTTGGGACTTTACTAAAAGATCATCCAGGTTCGTGGAAAATATTTGTGGAACACACAAATCGAAAAAAGACGCATCTGAAAAATCTAGTTGCAGTACAAAGCTTAAATTTAAGTGAAAATAAAGCTTACTATCAATATGAGTGTAGGTCGAACAGTACTAGTATTCTTGCTAACCCCTCGTGCTAAGCTAAATGATTGTGTTACGAGTGGGTTCACGTCGGTAGTGCAATGGTTGGGTTTCGAACCGGTAACCGCATGATTGCAGCCTGCAAGTTCGACGCCCTAGCCTTTAGACTACCGCCGCTTTCAATACCGTTTCTCAACTACAAAAAGAAAGCACTTAGGTACTGATTTTTAGGACATACGTACCTGAATGTTGGACATCTATACTTAATATATAAAGCTGAAGAGTTTGTTTATTTGTTTGTTTGCTTGAACGCGCTAATCTCGGGAACTACTGGTCCGATTTGAAAAATTCTTTCAGTTTTAGATAGCCCATTTAGTGAGGAAGGCTATATATCATCACGCTAAGACTAAGTAACTATTCTACGCGGACGAAGTCGTGGGCGGAAGCTAGTATTGAAATAACACCACAACAGATTATTTCGCGTTATATTAACAAAATCTAATTTCGGATTTTCGGACCCTTTAAAGCGTCCATGGTCGCATTGACGACCATAACGCGATAAAATCCGTATAGGGGTTTCATTTCAATTGTCCAAAAAGACAAAGAAAGTCATAGTCAAAGCTATCCATCACTTTAGTTAACTTATTTCTGCATGTAATTATGAAATAATAAACTAAATTTCGTCTTATTTTTCCAGAAGCTCTTGGGATCTGTCGAAATATTTGGCCGGGTTCGGGAATCGAACCCACGACAGCCAGCGAAACGGTAGTGGCGAGATCACCTTAATCTTTATTTTTCGTCATCTTATCTGATCCCATCTAGCAAAACAAAGTCAAAAATAATTATCATAATCATCAAAATCTCCCAAATCCGAGCTCAATAAACAAAAACCCGACAAACTTTTAGCACTTAACGGAACAACTTCACAAACTCGACTTTTAACTGAATAGAATTTTGGACATCACTTGCTGCTATACCTATTCAAAAACCATTCTTACTACATTAACTTAAGATCGAAAGTCTCCTAAATTAGGGTTTAGGGATGGGTTCTCAAACAATCAAATGGCAATTCGCTCCGTTAGAGTTTGGTCTCAATAGCAAGTGTTTTCAACGGCTGTACTTAATCGTCAAGTTTCGTAGTCAAAGATATGTTAGACACCCCTAGATTCTTTATTGCGATGCTGATTTGAAAATGAAAGGAATATTTTGTCACTGGGCTAGGTTCGTATGGAAGTTGCGTCTTGTCCTAATTAACAAATTATTATTAAACAATTATCTAAAAAAAGCAGTGAATACTTAGTGATATGATCATGGGACTGTCAAGTAAAAGGTCTCCAGTTCTAACCCAAGACACCTCTGAGATTCTAAAGTCATGTGCGGTCGGAATTAATGTCAATTATCACGCGCTTAAACGGTGAAGGAAAACAACGTGAGGAAAGTTATTTTAGTGAAGGAAAAATTCGAATCGCAGGCAGGATTCGAACCTGCGTCTTCTGGTTTGATACACCAGACGCTATGACCACTAAGCCACCGCGAGTCCTACCTGCCATGTCGAAATTTGCCTTCACATTCTGAACTTACGTCTTAAAGGTGACGTCAGTCAGTAACATCTATTGACAAGCAAGTTACTTTGCCTCTCAACCGACACGACTTACCTTACGGTTAGTTCTATATCGTACGATGCTACCATACCTATTAACTATCTTTATGTGATTTTTTCGCATTTTTCATGCTAATATTATAAAGTTATTTTAGTGAAGGAAAAATTCGACTCGCAGGCAGGATTCGAACCTGCGTCTTCTGGTTTGATACACCAGACGCTATGACCACTAAGCCACCGCGAGTCCTACCTGCCATGTCGAAATTTGCCTTCACATTCTGAACTTACGTCTTAAAGAATGTACGTCTGAAACAAAAAGATAACGTGAGGAAACCTGCATGCCTGACAGATTTTTTCGACGGCGCGTGAAGTGCGCAGTGGGCTAGCATGGTGGACTATAGCCTAATCCCTCTCATTGTGAGAGGAGACCCGTGCCCAGCAATTGAACAATATAAAGGGCTGATGGTGATAATGGATACTTTGGAAAATCTTTAGTCAGCGCCTGAAAAAGTCTAAAAAGCTGTTTATCTTCAACATTATCCTTTCGTATTTACCAGATTAATTGTGAAGCGGCGGTAGCCTAATGGCTAGAGCCGACTGGCGATCATGGTTTCCACTTGCCGGCTGGAAACCCACCCATTGCACTACCGACGTGAACCCACTCGTAACACAAGCATTTAGCTTAGCACGAGGGGTTAACAAGAATACTAGTAATGTGCGACCCATATAAGCTTTTCTATAGACTCAAAACGCAATACACCTCCTAGATCTTAAAGAGGAATCATTCTAGCGAATTCTCTATTCCCAGCGGTATCCAACATATTGAAAACTCGGACGTCCGACTATAAACGATAAAACCTATCTGCAATAAAATCCACAGACTCCAAAAATCCAGCCATTTACTATTTGATGTTTAGAGGACTATAAAACACTGCATGATTTTTTTTTAATTTGACATCTATCGATACCGAACTCGGATTCGCTTATTTTTTTACTAAAAAGAAACTTACTTTTTTTTTCAATAAAGAAGTTTCTATGTTGATCTGTTTTTTTTCTGAATGTTCGACCGTTTCGTCGGTTGTGGCGATCCTATTACCATTAACCGGGCATTTATTGAGTTTTTCTATGAAATTCTCAGTAGCATGTTTGGATTCGTGCCCTATTACATGGGACCTAAAAACGAACCTCTGCCTAACCCTTCGGGGAATACAGGCGTGATGATAATTTAATGGAAAAGCATTATATTACAAAAAAACTTCTTGGCATGATACACAAGTATTTACCTACCTATTAATATAATCACAAACCTAGTAAAATCACAGAGGAGTCTCGATGTATTAAGAATGGTCACCCATCCACCGACTGACCGCAGCAAGCACAGCTAACTTTGCAGATCGGTTGATCCGCGTAGTTATTACTTATAACCATGAAGCTTTCCGACGGACTATAAACAAACTGGAATAACTTTTAACGCGTATAACCTAATGCTTTGTCAGCGGTACCCAGTATTAAATAAACTTGTGGGGAACTATGAGGTCAGTATTGTGGGCATCACGTCCGGGTCGTTTCCCGACAAACTTGCACTGTGGAAAACGATATTGTTTTCAGCTAGACACAAAGCGGTAGCCAGGAATTCGCTTGGGTGAGAAGGAATTCAATAACAATTTTGCTAACGTAGTATATAGTAATTACTAGCGACCCGCCCGCGGTTTCACCCGCGCTGCCCCGTTCCTAAGAGTCGTAGCGTTATGTTATATAGCTTAAAACCTTCCTCTTGAATCATTCTATCTATTAAAAAAAACCGCATCAAAATCCGTTGCGTAGTTTAAAAGATCTAAGCATACATAGGGACAGACAGCGGGAAACGACTTTGTTTTATAATAAGTAGTGATAGTGATAGTGATTGTTATTAAATGTCTCATTAGCCTAGTGGTCCTGAGCGTGCCTGCTACGCTAGAGGTCCTGGGTTCGATTCCCAGGTCGAGCAAAGTGTTGTTCGGGTACAACTTTAATATTATACTCTTTGGTTGTTGGTATTTTTTTTATGAAATTCACAGTAGCAGCTCGGAGTTTGGAATTTGTGCACGGTTAACGACAATAGGCTCGCCCCCTATTATATGGGACCTTAGCCGGCGAACTGTGGCTGTTCTTTAATACGCCTCTGCCTAACGTTTCGGGGAATACAGGCGTGATGGTATCATGGTATGGTATGCTATTCAAATACTGTGTCTCTACATTGATATTATTTAAAATAAAAACAAGTGGGTTAGGGTATATTAATAAACGTCTTCGAACGCAAAAATGAGTTTTTTTTAATTCTTGTATGTTAGTCTGTTTGTTACGGGTTAGCGCAAAAACTACTGAATAGTTTTTTTTTTGCATTTATAAAGCACATACCGCAAATTAAAAACTGGCAAACTTCCTATCTCAAATAATTAAACGGAACCTTAGATACAGCTTGACCTCTCTGCTGTATAGAGACCCATACAAAGAGATCATCATTGTTGGTTTTCAATTCTTTTTGGAATCCATTTCTAAACAAAATATAGCTTCAGGTGAGCGAAGCCGCGGGCATTAGCTAGTGTTTTTATATTCATAGTGGAATAAGCTGTGGTATTGAGACAAGCATTGTTGCGGAAGGCCGGAGGCTGTGTCCGGCCGCTTCCTCTCAAACTTACACATCGGAAAATTACACTGCTTGCTGCTGTTCACGCTATGACTGTTGAGCTTTTCTATTGTTTTATGAGCTCAACTCATTTGTAATATACCACGGGCTATATGTGTAAGGCTCACTTGCACCAACTTCTTAAATGTGTTTAAATTGTATTTAAACACAAAATTTGTATGAAAAATTGTGTTTAAATATGATTTAAATACATTTAAAAAGTTGGTGCAAGTGACCCTTAGAGTTGGAACGCAATCTTCGTTTTATTTATTTTGCTATAAAAAGACTTGTAACACTTTTGCCTAATTGCCTCATTAGCCTAGTGGTCCTCAGCGCGACTGCTACGCTTGAGGTCCTGGGTTCGATTCCCAGGTCGAGCAGTGTTATTGGGTTTTTCTATGAAATTCCCAGTAACAGCTCGGAATTTGGAATATGTGCCCGGTTAATGGCAATAGGCTCGCCCACTATTACATGGGACCTAAACATACCGGCAAACTGTGGGTGTACATTAGTACGCCTCTGCCTAACCCTTCGGGGAAAACAGGCGTGATGTGTGATTTTTAAAGAATGGTAGATAACATACGAGATAGGTTTATGTCCCACAGACACAGTTCACTGTTATGTTTTAAATCCCATGTAAAAGGAGGCGAGCCTATTTCCATTAACCGTGCACAAATCTCCAACTCCGAGCTGCTATTTATATTTATAGAGAAAATCCCAATTACACTGTTCGACCTCAGTACCTCCAGCGTAGCAGTCTCGTTTTGGACCACTACACTAACAGGCAGTTTTTTTTTCTTAAACATGATGAATCCAGAATAAGATTTTCATCGTACCGTGGGAGAGCCATGCTTCGGTACGAATGGGCCATACCACGGTCTCACAGAAAACCGGCGTGAAACAAGCTTATATTGTGTTTCACCGATTGAGTGAGGATACCGGAGGCCCAAACCCTTTTAAAAGGCCACACACTTGCGACTCCTCTGGTGTTGCGGATCATCATCATCATCATCATCATCATCATCAGCCTATACTAGTACACTTCTGGACGTAGGCCTCCCCCAATATGCGCCATTTCACCATGTCCTCGGCTTGTCGCCTCCAGCTTCCGCCAGCAACCTTCGCAAATCATCACTCCATCTCGCCGCAGGGCGTCCTACGCTACGTTTGCCGAGTCGCGGATAAAAAAAACATAATTCTAAATTTTTCTTAAACATATGACAAGCCACTTTCAACCTAGGCGCGGAACATCTCATAATTCAGAGCATGTAAAACTTTCCCAGCCACCGGTTCTCAATCTTCCTGCTAAATTACTCACGGTCTCTCAAACTTGTAAGCAACGTGTCTAGAATGATGTATCGTTGGTAGCTAAAAATTAATCCGTTAGTAACTCAGCCGCGGAGAAAATATGAAGAATATTGCAGGAGAATACCGAGTTACGCTAAGTCAAACTTATCTAGACATTATACATAGTTTTTATTAGGCTATTTGGAAGAAAAATAGTACTTTCAAGGGTTCGACCGAAATCTAAGAAAGAAAGAAAACCAATTTACTCCTTGCGAAACAAATTGAGATAGGTAAAAATAAGACAGCATATAAAATAATAAAAAAAAAAGTCATGCTTCGGCAAGAATGGGACGGCACGACCGGAGTGATACCACGGCCTCACAGAAAACCGGCGTGAAACAACACTGATGTTGTGTTTCGCCGAATGAGTGAGGATACCGGAGGCCCAAACACTTTAAAACACCGGGCAACGCACTTGCGACTCCTTTGGTGTCGCGGGTGTCCATGGGCGGCGGTAATCGCTATCCCATAAAAAAAGAAAACACAAATCACACATAATGCGATACGAAAAGTGATTCTCATTACGCTTCAGAAACAAAAGACATGAATGATCATTTTTACACAATAAAATATCAAGAACCTTGGGGCCCCAATCTCAAATGTTTTACGACCAACTCCTTAAGATCTGCAGACTTTAGTAATAACAAACTAAACTAGAGTATAGTAGAAACACAAACACTCACCTTTTATTCCATACCTTTAGCTACAAAAGTTGGGAGACCGTCTAAACCTTGCTTTGTCTCTTAACCACGAAGTATCACAATGTAGCAAAGTGGAAAAGGTTTACTATATACAAAGTATGAAAAGTATGTTTGGCTAAATCTATACACAACATAATGATAAATTACAAATATCTATTTCATTCACTATACATACCTACATATATATTGATATTGATGTCTATAATTATACTGATCTAATACTGTAAAATGTATGATGTATGTATCTATAACGTTTATTAATATTTATTTATTTTAGTAAAATCATTATATTTTTATCCTTTTTACGCACATCAAAACTCATACATGCTATTAAAACTTGTTTGCTTGGGACGCCTCAGATATTGAGGCTCAGTTCAAAATCAGCGCCAGGCACTAGCTGCCTGGCATATGCTGAACGGGGCCTATTCTCATTTTTTTTGTTTTCTCTTGTAAATGTGCCTTGACTGTGTCAAATAAACTTTATTTCTTTCTTTCTATGCGAGAATAAATTGCTTAATTAGTCGCTATGTATTTTTTTTAATTCTTGAATGGCTTACGCTTGATCGCCAGTTCGCCTGATCGCGACACTGCGACCTAAGATGGAGCGCGCTTGCCTAGAAGAAACCAATTCACTCGTGATTTAAAGACACCCAGATTATATCTATCGGGAAGACCCACTCGGGAAGCGCATTCCACATTTCTGCGGTACGCATTATAAATGTGTAAGTACTTAAAGCGTTTCGTTCGGGTTTTCGGGATATCCACCATGAATCGAAGTCGCTTTTTTTGTGCTTCTGGTCGTCCGAGAGTAGGAAGGGCAAGGGGGAATAAGATAGTGGAGATCTGATGCACATTCTCCGAAAGTTAAAAGTTATTATACGTTAGCAATTCTAAGAATTCTACACATAATTTAAGAGAGAAAAGGCTCCAATTTTTTTTTGGTAAGATAAACGAACGCCAGCGGGACGACTGTAATGTAACGATACAGAGTCGAGCATTAATCAGTGAGGCAGGAGAACCGAGCAATGTCTGTAATATTTTGATACAACTTGTAACATCAATGCGCACTTGTAATTACAAGCACCGCATTACAAGCGAATGTTCATCGGTCAGGGTACTGTAACGTAATCCTCAAAGTCTGTAACGTTACATTACAGCCGAATGCTCCTGACGAGAGAGCTTCTAAAGATAATTTATTTCCTTACATTTTAATGCGTGGAACTTCTGTGGCTTTCCTTTCTACTGTTGTAAAACGACTTTAGAATTTTCGAGATGTTTGCTAACGTCTCAACTTGTGAATGGTTTCCTCTTAAGTTTAAGGTGGATGACCATTTAAATTCGGGCTGTGTATAAAATGTAATATTGACCTACTTTTAAATGAAGCTATTGTAGTAATTGTTAATTGCTTACAGGCGCGCTTCTGCCCGTTTAGGGGATACAATTTTCATGAATTGAAATTATAATTATGTAGATTCTATAACGTCATTTCGCAATGATTTGAGTATTAATAAATTAATTACATAACATACCATCACGCCCGTACTCCCTGAAGGGTAAGGCAGCGGAGTAAGTTTTAATGTACACCTACAGTTCGCTGGTATGTGTAGGTCGCATGTAATAGGGGGCGCGCCTATTGCCATTAACCGGGCACTAATTCCAATCTCCGAGCTGCTACTAGGAGTTTCATAGGAAAACCCAATAACACTTTGCTCAAACTGGGAATCGATCGCGGGACCTCAAGCGTATCAGTCGCGTTTAGGGCCAGGGCTAATGAGCAGGGTAATAATTTATAATCTATACTAATATATAAAGCTGAAGAGTTTGTTTGTTTGTTTACTTGAACGCGCTAATCTCAGGAACTACAGGTCCGATTTGAAAAATTCTTTCAGTGTTAGATAGCCTATTTATTGAGGAAGGCTATAGGCTATATATCATCACGCTACGCGGACGAAGTCGCGGGCAGAAGCTAGTATTATATATCTATACTAATATACTTAATTATATAAAGCTGATGAAGAGTTTGTTTGTTTGCTTGAACGCGCTAATCTCAGGAAGTACTGGTCCGATTTGAAAAATTATTTCGGTGTTAGATAGATATATATGAATATACCCCATTTATTCATATATATCTTTCATTCATTCATATATATCACGCTAAGACTAAGCAACTTTTCCACGCGGACGAAGTCGCGGGCAGAAGCTAGTAATTTATAATAATAGAAATAAAAAGAAAGAAGAAAAAGGAGTTTATTTGGCCATAATCGAGAAAAACCAAACATATATAGAGATCAAACTAAAAATGTCCAAATTATCTAATGTAGTAGCGAAACATGTCTCTCACGGCTGGATCTAATAATGATGGGTGTACTAGTGAGCCGAGTAACGACTAACTGTACCTTTGACTATCTATCTATAAGGACCCGCCTCTCATGATCATTCCCCTCTGTCAAGGTAGTGGATTAAAAAATCTAACGCGTTTATCAAAACTGTTTCCGAAATCGATTTTTCATTAACAGAATCGTTTCCGCTCAGTAAGGTCATCATAAATGCTCCGTGTAAATACCGATATACGTGCAGTTAATGTATGAAAAAAATATCTAATATCTTATTTAGTTAAAGATGGAGTTATTTTCCGTATGTAAGTATTAAAGTTCATTTATTTCTATTTAAATCACATAATACAATTTATTAATAAAGATCGAGGACGTTACCGATTCAATAATCGAGTATAAAATAATCGTTTAGTTCAAGCATGCACTCCCCACGAGACTACCCGCACTCCCCACGAGACTATCCGCACTCCCCACGAGACTAGCAAATTTTTTTTACTAACAATATCAGCCTTCTGCTAATACACGTAAGATTTAAATTTGAAATATCCATCAAAATGTCATTTTTTGATTTCAATTATATATCATCCAATAGGATGTCACCATTTCTGATTTCCAATTATAGGTCTTAATGCAGAATTACCGTTTTTTGGCAATTATAGGCCTTATATATATTATGACATAATGCATAAAACTCGATTTTTAAAAAGTGTAGCGAGACTATGTCCCTCTTTTGTTTTGTCATTTTAATTAATGATGTGATAGTGTTTGTTTACGATTTCGAATCGATATCGATATTATTTTCGTGTTCAATGTAAGACCAAATTATAATAATTGCTAAAGATCACTAAAGATGAATATCATGAATTTATGATATCACTATATTTTAATAAAATAACATTTTTGGAAATTACGTAACTAAGATTATTGATTATTTTTAATACTGGATGTATTAGATATTTTATTTGTTACTTTTTCAGATCTACAAAAGACCTTCATTTAAAATGATATAGGTGTGATTGATAAATAATAGCTTAAGCCGTTGCGGATAAATTTGTTGACAAAAGAATTTATAAATTAACATATTTATGTATGGTATGGTTAGAAGGTCTGGGGTTTCTTTTACCGCTTAGGTGGAAAACCAGCACATGTCCCGCCTGATGGTAAGTGTATATATAGTGTTAATGTACCCTATTATATGAACGCTTGCAACACCTGGGGTATCACTCGCCCGTTGCCGAACCTGTAAAAATCTTTTCACACCCGGTAGACAACCCACAACACCGGTACCCCCACTGCCAACATAACGCTTCCTCGCGGAGCTCTGGCGATCTTGCTCACTGTTAGGAACACAACATAGTACAGTCACAGATAATAGAATACTAGTAGTACAGTGCTATGTTATTTCGCTACTATTTTCTGCAAAGTGTAGGTGTTTCCCCAGTTGGGCAGCTCCAATTGTAAGTGAGTTATTCAATTCCACTATGCCCTGCCTCTCGGGGTGTTTCTTCAAACACATTATGTTCTTTTTTCGATATCCGGCTCAAAGAAATAACGAGAGTACGGAACATGACATACCATCACGTCTTTATTCCCCGAAGGGTTAGACAGATGCGTACTTAGGGGGCGAGCCTATTGCCATTAATCGGGCATCAACCCTTAATTTTATAGAAAAACTCCAATAACACATTGCTCGACCGGGGAATCGAACCCAGGACCTCTAGCATAGCGCTTCTGTTCATATTAACGCGCGACATAATGAACAAAATCGTATTTACTCCTACTTATATCTCGTGGGAAACAAAATGCTCTGTCTAGTGTTATTCCTAATATATCAGCCTGGCAAAGAAAATAAAAAATCAAAATGAAAGAATCAAACTAATTGGTATCAAAGTATTTGTAACATAACGTCCCCAATATCCGCTCTATCTATACTAATATTATAAAGAGGAAAGATTTGTATGTATCAATGTAACAAATAAACTCAAAAACTACTAGCCCGCTACTTTCGAAAATTCTGTCACCATTTGAATGCTACATTATTCAAGATTAACATAGGCTATAGAATATGTATTTCGAAAAGTTTGCGATTTCTCTCACCCGTGCGTTTATTTTCCAATTACATAGTATGTTACACCTATTTATCTATACCTAAACAGTTCCTTTGTTTTGTATTTCATTAACATGCAAAGAGAGCATTGCATTGAAAATAATTATGACGCAAGATATTAAAAAGGTGTGTATGGATGATTTTAATTTTGCAAATAAATAATTACATATAAAAATAATTTGTGATGTTGTTACGTTTTTCTCCATTCTTCCTAAAATAATCTATCGATATAAAGTATCGACATAGTAGCTTCCTAATTATTTTTATTGTATTATACGTTCGTATTGTCGTCAATTCTTGTATGTTGACGTATTTGACCTCTATGTGTGCGTAAATTATGTTAGTGGTGAAGAATTTAATATGTGTGAGTTCGTGGCGATACAAAATGATTTTGAGTATGTGTGCAGCAATGTCTATGTAGTGTTTCCTCCCCCCGCACCAAAAGTGACAGACTTTTTTGTTCATAGAATTAGGCGCGTCACTTGTCCAGGGATAGATAGTCAAAGAACTGTACCGATTAAATACAGACATAGGATCAGTTTGTCTGAGGGTATCGATTGCAGCTAAAATATACGGTCTAGACTGCACGTACGTGTAGGTCATGTCATGAGTACTTTTAATATAAATTTCAAGTTTCAGACGTAGGTTTTATACCTCAATATCAGTATCTGTCATTAAATAAATTGTTTCTTAATATTAACATATTAGTTTTATCAGTTCTATATCTATACTATCTATACTGATATTATAAATGCGAAAGTTTGTGAGGATGGATTGATGGATGGATGTTTGTTACTTTTTCACGCCAGAACGGCTGACCGGATCTGGATGAAATTTGGCACAGAGATAGATTATAGTCTGGAATAACACATAGGCTACTTTTTGTCTGAAGTCCACGCAGACGAAGTCGCGGGCAGAAGCTAGTATTAGCATAACATCACGCCTCTATTCCTGGAAGGAGAGCCGTGGAGCGTAGGAGAGCCACGCTCCGGCACGAATGGACCGGCTCGACCGGAGTGATACCACGGCCTCACAGAAAACCGGCGTGAAACAACACTTACGTTGTGTTTCGCCGAGTGAGTGAAGATACCGGAAGCCCAAACCCTTTTAACAGGCGAGCAACGCACTTGTGACTCCTCTGGTGTTCCGTGTGTTCATGGTTATGGTAATCGCTTACCATCAGGCGATTCATCTGCTCATTTGCCCCCCTTGTTTCTCATAAATACTCCTCTGTCGAATCCTTCAGGAAATACAGTCGTGATGGTGGGTATGTATGATAGTAATACATAACTAACGTACACATTGCGAAAGCATCATAAAAAAGTATAAAAAATGTCACCATTAAAGCACAATTTTATAGTGCTGCAAGTAAAAGCGAGCTAAAAATAGTGACACTCGGCAGAATTAGTAAAATTCCGAGCGAGACTGCGCGGCATGACGTTTGAAGTTGACATAAGTATGTGTGCGTGAGTCATTGGGTTACCAGCGTGATAAAAAAAATGGTACCATACTTATTATTATTGCAGTATTATAAACTCGTAATCAAACCATAACATACGATCACGCTTGTATTCTCCGAAGGGTTAGGCAGAGGGGTACTAAGTTACACCCACAGTTTGCCGGTTTGTTTAGGTCCCATGTAATAGGGGGCGAGCCTATTGCCATTATCCGGACACGAATTCCAAACTCCTATTGCTAGCTACTACTGGGAATTCAATAGGAAAACTCAATAACACTGCTCGACCTAACCCAGGACAGAATACTTGTTTGCCCCACTATCCCATAAAAAAAATCTATCTATGCTGTAAATAGAACGGAAATCGAACCACGTAGCGCTGAAAGCAAGTCATTATCTGCTAATTAACGTAATTAAGATATTATTCAATCTGCAGTTTGTTAAATATTCATGTTGGGTAGTGCAGAAATGGGATAATGGTTTTACATAACATTTTATGTGTAATTTTCATAATTAGATTATAAAATTCCTGAAAGAATGTTGTTGGGTTTCTGTAATGCCAATTCCGTACTATAATAGGATCTGAGGGATCTTAATGCCTTAATTCTTAATCTTGGAGTTATATCTAGATTTTATTTGTTTGCGGAAGTTTTGTGAGCGGAATGCATGAGTGTTGTACAATTTTGTCGATAATATTGTTATTATTATCAACTTTTATTGATTAAATAGTGTAATTGGCTTCAGCCGTTCTAATAAATAAATACGATACCTACCTACTCTAATTATAGTCTAGAACTCTAGAGGTCTTGAGTTCTATTACTAGGTCGAGCAGTGCTCTATAAAATTCTCAGAAGCAGCTCAGAATTTTAATTTGTACCCGGCAAATTGAAAACAATTGTTATTGCATTTGTGCCCAGTTAGTGGCAATAGGCTCTCCGGTATAACATAAGAACTAAAACCGGCAAACTGTGGGTGTACATTAGTACACTTATGCCTATAGAGTACCTTTAACCCAACGGATTTCATTATAAATTCGTACAATTTTTTTCCCTAGCAACACCGATGAATCATATCGAGCGACAAGTCTGTGCGCTTCGCGACAAATGACACGTGTGCGACTATTTATGTCGCATCATCGTTCGGCTATTTCCGTCACTCGCCGACCGTTGACGGACAGGGATGCGTAGACGCATCTTATTTTAGTAACGTTTCTATTGCAATAAATATTTGCGCTTCTAATTTAGCCGGTCAGATGTTTGCTATACATCATTTTAATTTATTTATATATTCTGTTGAAAATGTTTTAATTGAAATTTCAGTTTTTATTACAGGATGTTGAAAGACTGAATATAATGATGGATGAATGTTTTTGTTGCTTATTTAAAATAAGCTTTCCATCAACTTATTATGGTTCAAATTAGTCTGGCACCTTGAAGGATCAGGCACAGATGTACTTACTAATATAAACACCCATAGTTCTTCAGTATGTCTAAGTCACATGTAATAGAGGGCGAGCCTATGGCCATGAATCGGACATGAATCCAAATTCCGACCTGTTGCGGAAAATATCATAGAAAAATCCAATAACACTCTACCTGGGAATCGAATCCAGGACCTCTAACGTAGCACTAGCGCTCAAGACCACTAGGCTACTGAGATAGTTGCATCACGTTATCTCGATCATTGAATCCACAGGACAGGATTCTGTTTTCCTTACTTCCTTTACTCACTGAGAAAGTCCCGTACACACAAAGTTGCTGTTCTTACCTGAAAAGATAGAAACATGAATTGTTAATAAATGCATCACGACAAAAAATATTTCCACGGTAATACAAAGGAAAGAAAGAGTATACAATCGAAGAAAAAGAATAAAAGTTAACCAAGACCAGAGGACTACAGACTCATACCCCAGGCCTCATTATAAGCTTATGGAAGAGCTGTTTGTAGAACTGGGAGGGGATGAGGAATAGGTTACCTAGGGGAAACACAAAAGATCCCATTGGGTCGAAGTGCACTGAGGCCTTGCTGCCTCGACCCCACGCAAGATAAGATAAGAAGAGTATACAACCTGTAACCGAATAACCACAAGACCTCAAACAGGTCAATTAGTGATTTTGAGACACGTAAGTATTTTTTTTTTTTCAAAAAAATTGTTTAAACACTCCAAACCCGTGGCTCGTACTACACTCGTACCCAAAACGACTACGATATCGGCGCGCACATGCACACAATAACAATTTGTGCAAATAGATTTCAGTTCTCCATAACTCAAACTACTGATGGATCAGGGGGCCAAAGTTTCAGGTTTTTTTTTTTTTGCAAACGAGTAGACGTGTCGCAATATGGTAAGATGGTAAGCGATCACCGCCGCCTATGGACACCCGCAGCACCAGAGGAGACACAAGTGCGCTGCCGGCCTTTTAAAAGGGAGTACGCTCTTTTCTTGATGGTTTGAAGGTCGTCATCATCATCATCATGTCAGCCTATTGCCGTCCACTGCTGAAAGTAGGCCTCCCCCGAAGAGCGCCAACCATCCCGGTCTTGGGCAGCTCGCATCCATCCGCTGAAGGTCGTATTGTATTTTAATTATTTTTTCGGGAAAAATTAACACATATTAATAACCACTGTATTCTATTCAGTAGTCGATTCTGAACGAACTACTTTCAGGTGTTGCACTTAATCTGATACAGATTATATATATACACACTCCTTTTTGCCATGAGTTTAGACAGAAACTGAAAAACGTCACACGCCACGATTCTTGCATACTTCTTTAGCTTCTGCCACATTCATATATCTGAGAAGATGTATGAATGTGGAAAGGCGAATGTCAGTGGTAGTGTTGGGAGAGGTTACCCTAGAACGGACGTTACCAGACTATCTTTCTCGTAGACAACTTTCAAAAATGTGAAGACCGCTTGCGTTGTGTTTCGCAGAGTAAGTGAGGTTACTGGAGGCCCAAACCCTTTTAAAAGGCGGGCAACGCACACGTGACTCCTCTTCTGTTGCTGGTGTCCATGGGCGGCGGTTATCGATTACCATCAGTTGATCTGTCTACTCGTTTGCTCCCCTATCGCATAAAAATAATACTCTCAACATTTTAGTGATACTTTACTTTATTCCAAAAATCATCTACTGTTACTACTATTGCTGCTAACCATGATGTCCTGGGCGCCATTCCCAGATCGAGCAGTGTTATTGAGTTTTTTCCAATCTTGACCTTCAGTAGCAGTTTTGAAATTATGACCTGTACTTTGAATTTATTTTTAATTTGAAATAAGTTCACCCCTAATTATATGGTATCTAAGCATACCTGTGTCAAACCTCTCAGAATATAAGGCGTGATGGTACATTATTTGTGTAGTATTATGCCTTTAAGAACTGCGTAGACGAGTCTATATCACATAAATCCAAACGTTTGTAATAAACTAGTAAAAAAGAAGATCTATTCAAAATCCACGTCACAAGCCATCTTCCACTCGATTGATCAAAATCTTAATCACATTTATCTAGTAAGGTAAAAAATAGACCGACTAAAAGGCATCTAAGCTGCAAGGTGATCTCTGCGATTTATTCCAGTCTGAGTAAGGATTAACCTGGCGTTTAGCTGCGATACGCGAAAAAAACTAAAAGAGGGTAGAAGCATAAAAGCTAGTAAGCCGGAGTGGGGGAAATAGACGCGACTTTGTTTTATTCTAAGGATTTAACTCGTCGCGTACGGACGTGTGGGACGAAAGAGATTTACGGTATGAAAATAAGTAGCGTCACCTGTTACGTTGATGTTGTTTGCTATTTTGGTTTACTGAATTTTTGTGCTGGAATATTAAATACTTTTACCGAAGCTTTTAGCGAAATGTTATATAAAAACATCTTGAAAGGTATTTTCTTTACGCTTCTGAAAACTGCTGAGTTTTTATCAGAGGTATATAATTTTAGTAAAGGCGTTAATATAATATATTACCTCTCGCAGCCTTATTCGATAGGTCGTTGTGAAAGTGTATAGGAAAGGTTTATTCGACCGTGAACATTCTTTGGCTGATATGATATAGGGTACCTTAAGAAAGTCGAAAGTTTACCTTATCTTATGTAGGGCCGAGGTAGAAAAACCTAATTGCACTTCGACCCAAAGGGATCTTTTGGTCTTACCCTAGAAATTCCCCTAGATAAGTTCAGTTTAGTTCAGTTCTTCAAACAGCTCTTTGCTCGATGAGCTTTATAATGAGACCTAGGGGTATCAGTCTGTTCTTTGATAACCCTTCCCCAAGAAGCAAATTCGCTTTCTAGCCATTGCATCGCATGTACACCGAAGGTTTTTGTGTGCTATAAAAGTCTAAAATCAAAACTTTAACGTACTCGAGAGTGAGGTTTTAGCACCAGAGGTTACAAATCTAATATTTACAACACGACTTTCTACTAAATTGTGCTTTTGTTTACTCAAAAGAAGCCTGAAAATGTTAGTCAAATGAACCTTGGCATCTGAAAACCCAGACTGTAAAATTCATCGCTAAAAAGGCAGCGTACCTAGGAAGGAAGGTTTAAATTTTTAAGAACATCCGGCCGTGAGGCTGCCCCAACATTCGGGGGTTGAATGTTTGATGCCACCCTCCAGTTAGGGCTTAAGGGTACTGGAAAGAAAATCTTCATAGTAAAACTCATTTTAGGAAAATGGATTTCGAAAAAAAACTGGATATATCCATTTTAAAAATACAAATGCCGCATGTAATTTGAGGAGAGCCTTTTGCAGTTAATCGGGTTCAAATACAAACTCAGAGTTGGTTTTGACAATTTCATAGAGAATCCCACGAACACTTTGCTCGATCTAGAAATCGAACCCGGGACCTCTTGCGGAGCAGTCACGCTTGGGACCACTATGAGGTAGTTTCACTAAGTTTTAGTTTTACTGTTGGCAATATTGTTATTCTGTTTCACATCGATTCCAAAGTCAGAAACATCAAAGTTCCTAATTACAGAAAAAATCGCAGCTTAGATTTATAACTGGCCATAAATCTTGCCGCTCAAACAGAACACGTGTAGAACTACTATAAACTAAACGTACTATTGTATAACTACACAAGTTCTCCACGTCGTTAACTTGAAGACTCAGTGTAACAATAAAACGCACATGCAATCTAGTAAGGAACCACGCGCCCGTATTACGGGACGTCCCTAGAGGGTAAGGGTGGGGTTACAGTGCTAGCGTGAAGACTTTGTTTTTATGGTGTAGGGGACCAAACGAGCAGACGGATCACCTGATAGTAAGCGATAACCGCCGCCCATGGACACCCGCAACACCAGAGGAGTCACAAGTGCGTTGCACGCCTTTTAAAAGGGTTTGGGCCTCCGATAACCTCATTCACTCGGCGAAACACAACGCAAGCGTTGTATCACGTCGGTTTTCTGTGAGGCCGTGGTATCACTGCGGTCTAGCAGGCCCATTCGTGCCGAAGTATGGCACTCCCATATTAGAAAACTCGTTAAGTAAACGTAATTACGAGTATGATATTGAAATAAAAAACTTTACGGATTCTATCGCGTTGAATTGATACTATTTAGCTCCCGATGTTTCGGATCCTTCACAGCATCCATGGTCACGGCTAGTTATATGATTCGGCTTCTACACTTGTCATCACGCCTGTATTTTCCAAGGGGTTAGGTAGGGTGAACAGATAAACTCCACAGTTTGCCGGCTATAGAATAGATTATTTAGTTTGATAATTTTTTTCTTTGTCTTTGTTATGTATGCACCTGTGTCTCGATGTTGGCCATTAAAGGGTTTTTCTTTCTTTCTAATGAGATCAAAAAAGAAAATTATGTAAGCCTTAAAAGTACAAATATCTATTAAAATTTATAACTTACTACTGAATTAATAATACAAGCCCCTCACTCACTTTACTATTAACCACAACACTGTTCCAGTAACTAAAACTATAATATATTTAACAGCTTATTATAATTTCTAAGTCTGCGCTACCAGGAGCTGTCTGCCAGCGACGTCAACACAGGGTGATGTTTACATTAGATTTATTTACATAACCCCCGAAATTCATCCGCCTTGCATAACGCATTAGTTAACTAGCTTGCGGTTAGTGATGACGTAACAGGATGTAATCCGTTCCGGTTTAGGCTCTTTGCAAACATAGACAAGACACTGTTGTCGTATATCGCACATAAACCACCAAAAAACTACCAGTCAAGTTATTTATTTATTTATATATAAGTTAGTTAAAATGTTATGAGTCAGGATGTCAAGGTTTTTTCTATGGATATAGAAAAATAATTTAGAGAGGGTATATATAATAGCAGGTCCTGGTCTACAGGGTCTACTTAACTTCGTCTAAGAAAAAACATTTGAAAACTTTTTTAATTCAATTCGAAAACCTTGACATCCTGACTCAGGCACACTGACGACGTGTCCTTTGAAATTCTTCGATTTAATTTGATTTTAATAGAGTTATTTTAGTGAAGAAAAAATCTTAGCATGAAAAATGCAAAAAAATCACAAAAAGATAGTTTAATAGAGTTATTGATATATTTATTTTATTTTAAATGCCGAAGCCAATTAATTGCCTCATTAGCCAAGAGGTCCTGTGTTCGATTCCCAGGTCGAACAAAGTGTTATTGGGGTTTTCTATGAAATTCCCAGTAGCAGCTCGGAGTTAGGAATTTGGGCCCGGTTAATGGCAATAGGCTCGCCCCCTATCACATGGGACCTAAACATATCGGCGAACTGTGGGTGTTCATTAGTACGCCTCTGCCTAACCCTTCGGGGAATACAGGCGTGATGGTATGTTATGTTATTAGTTAAAATGTTATGAGTTACGAAGTCAAGGATTTTTCTATGGATATAGGAAAATAATATTTAGAGAGGGTATAATAGCAGGTCCTGTACTTAACTTCGTCTAAGAAAAAAACATTTGAAAACTTTTTCAATTCAATTCGAAAACCTTAACATCCTGACACAGGCACACTGACGTGTCCTTTGAAATTCTTCGAGTTAATTTGATTTTAATACAGTTATTAATATATTTGTTTTATTTTAAATAGAACGGCCGAAGCCAATTACAGTATGCAAACATATTATGATAAATAAATAATATTAAATCTCTGATCAAACAAGCCTAATTGAAAAACTGCTTCTTTTTGAAGAAAGGTTAAACCGACTTATTTTGATAATGTAATGTAAACTTCATAGTGCGAGAACTTATAGATCATCTGCTGCCAGGAAAAGAAAGAAGAAAAACTACACTTGTTTTCCCATGGTCGGACCATGGATGGAGGAAGGAAAATCAAAGGAATATGCCTCGGGACCAGATCATATCCATCTAAAGATGAAAGTGAGTAAACTAAGTAAACTTGAGGAATATTCATCGCATTTGGTTAAGAGCCGTGAGAAAAGCAAACTGACGTTTTTTTTTCATTATTTACTAGTGTCACTGTAGTTTTCCATGTTTTTCTCTTTCTTTCCTTGTTTTTTAACTCCAATATACACAGCAAACCAACGCCCATGCTTGGCTATAACTACTCGTGCTGTTGTTACAGACTATAAACTCGCTGATACTAGAGCCACACATTTACCATGGCAACAATTTCATAGGGTACGGCATAAATGCTTGACGAGATGCGTCAGATCTGTGGCTTTAGTCCCATCTTTATGTTAAGTAATTAATTCCAAGAGGAAGCTGGTCTTACATCATGTTTAGCAATAAATATTATCCTGTATCTTTAGAAGGATTTTTCACGTGGGAGAGCCATGCTCCGGCACGAAAAAAAACAGACAAGAATTTTAAAAATCACATTTTTGGTTTCAAAAGTCTTTATATATACACTAACTCACTGGTTTTTTTTAAATATCTTCAATGTACAGACATCTTTTTTACAATTTTATAATAGTAGAGAAAATATTGCACTGGTTTCTGACACATACGAATATTAATTATATTTTTTACTAAACCCGTTATCTATATATATAAAAGAAAGTCGAGTTAGTTACACTATTTATAACTTAAGAACGGCTGAACCGATTTGACTGAAAATTGGTGGAGAGGTAGCTTAGAATCAGGAGACGGACATAGGATACTTTTTATCCCGTTCCCGTGGGATGTGATGACAGACCGAATTCCACGGGGGCGAAGCCGCGGGCAGAAGCTAGTTTTTTATAAATCTAACACCAGTCGACCCTATCCTGACATAAACTCTAGAACCAGCAAATAACAAATCAATATTCAAAGGTTACATAAACAGAAACATTATACCTACATCAATTCGTTGTACCCTCCAGGGTTGCCCAACCATCGTTTCTCAATCACAAACAATACAATAGTAAACAAGGTTTAGATTTATTCTCGCACGCAGCCTTCAGTTCTGCGAGGCCTACTTAATATTGATACAGTCATAAATACAGAATAGTCAGGGGTGAACCAGCGTATATGAACTGTAATATAACGTAGAAATATACTAGAGAGAGGGAGGGTAAGGATAATGGGCGGCTCGACCGGAGTGATACCACGGCCTCACAGAAAATCGGCGTGAAACAACGCTTACGTTGTGTTTCGCCGAGTGAGTGAGGATGCCGCAGGCCCAAACCCTTTTAAAAGGCGGGCAACGCACTTGTAGCCCCTCTGGTGTTGCGGGTGTCTATGGGCGGCGGTTATCGCTTACCATCAGGTGATCCGTCTGCTCGTTTGCTGCCCTATCCCATAAAAAAAGTTAAGAAGATTTTGGGTCTTCAAAACTAACTTCAAAAATTCTTTGCTAAATTAATTACTAATCAATACGACTTGATCGATGGATCCTGAGCTGATTGTCCGAAACTTCATTGGCTTTTGTGTTCGGCCCCTTTATGTGCTAGCGTTAATATATCACACGTTTCCTGTCTGCTAATGGGCACGCGGTTCAATGGCTCAGATGAATGAGATACACAATGTATTATCCTTGAAGGAATATAATATTCAGGGTGGTAACGGTACCTACGACATTTAATGAAACCACAACTTAAGGGTACGTCGGATGAATCCTATCCTACTTTCTACTAAGTAATCCTACTTCCTATCCTACTAATATTACAATGCAAAAGTTTGTGAGGATGGATGGATGGATGGATGGATGTATGTTTGTTACTTTTTCAAAATTTGGCACAGAGATAGATTATAGTCTGCAATAACACATGGGCTACTTTTTATCTGAAGTCCATGCAGACGAAGTCGCGGGCAGGAGCTAGTTGACCATAAAAACGAAATACCGAAATAAATCGTAATTCAAACACAATCTCACAATCAAATTGTTGTAATAATCGGATTCAGTTCTATACAACCTTAGTTTTCATATAAGCGACACCCGAGACGAGAAGTGTCTAGTGTTTATATGTATTTACAAAATTTCAGAGCTGTATCACGAAAAATCACAAAGTTATAAGCTTGTTATGTTACCTGGTTGTCCTTACAAAAACATGTTCACCACGTCTTATTACCCCCGCCCCGCTGTGCGCCCGCGCATAGTGCCGCTATGACCTGCCGTGACTTGTGTTGTGCGCTTATAATAGCGGAACGATACTTAGGGCCACTTGCACCAACTTCTTAAATGTGTTTAAATTGTATTTAAACACAATTTTCTATTGTTATGTTGTGTTTAAATTCAATTTAAACATATTTCAGAAGTTGGTGCAAGTGGCCCTTATTGTCGCTGGGTGTCCCACTTGTAACTTTTTAAAATATTTATGGGACAAAATATAACATGGTGTAAAAATTATTGGAACCGATTCAGTTACTTATTCTGAACAAACGGTAACGGTTCAGGTTTCGCATTATACTAATAATAATGTTTTTTTTTTATGTGATAGCAGGCAAACGAGCAGTCGGATCGCCTGATGGTAAGCGATCACCGCCGCCCATAGACACCCGCAACATCAGAGGAGTCACAAGTGCGCTGCCGGCCCTTTAAAAGGGAGTATCTACGCTCTTTTCTTGAAGGTTTGAAATCCGGAAATACTGCAGGCGACAGTTGATTCCACAGTTTTTTTGTGCGAAGCAAAAAGTTTCTAGAGAAACGCACAGTTGTGGACTGCCAGCCATCAAGATGATGGGGTCAAGATAGATAGAGTCAAGATCTATCTTAAAACAAACTAAGAATATCTACTACAAAACTAACGCACGCCTGCACAGTGATCGACACCAGGAAACAAGTTCGTTTAATCTGTGATTGATTGTTGGCACGCGATGCTCTCCACTTGTCTCGGGAATCCAATGAGCGCAATCGGTGAGGGTGTGGTCCAAGTTGCGAAAGCGGAGCGGGCGATTTGAGATGACTGGTTGAATTAAATAAAGCAGTGCCACAAAATATAATTTTAAATAGAACGTGTTCAAAAAAAATCTATTTTAATATACCTACATAATGTCAGTTGTGTTCAAAGATTGCAATATACAAATAATTAGGTATTAGAAGGTGTAGGAAGTATCAAAAATTCTTGTGCCGTTTTTAATTTTAAGACCTTCGGTAGCAGTATACATAGACGTATTTTTAAACAGATTTGTGCTCTATTAGAAGCAAAGCACAGATCTGGCATAAACTGTATCCCATGGAGAAGAACCGACAAGAACTCCTTTTATTACCAAAGTTTGTTCTGTTTACATTTGTTTTTAATGGAGAATTATGAAACATGTTGTGAAAAATATATTTCACTAAACGAGGAGTCTTTTACAGCCACCGTATGTAAGAGCTGATCAGTCCCAACAGACGGCACCCATTCACAAGCATGCCGTGTGCAAGCAGAGACGGTCGACTCAACAATGTTGTAGGAAATTACAGTAAATAAAATCACTATAAGTACCACTTTTTTAACTGCTCATTAGCTTAGTGGTCGGCGACTGCTACGCTAGATATTTTGGGTTCGATTCCAAAGTCAAGCTATGTCTTGTTTTTTCATGAAATTCTCAATAGCAGCTCGGAGTTTACATTTGTGTCCAGTAAATGGCAATAGGATCAATCCATTTTCCATGGGACTTAAACATATCTACCGGCGAACCTCTACCTCACTACTAGTTCTTACTAACTTTATATAAACCTATAAATACGGACGTGATGGTAGGTATACTTATGCAAAATCTTAATCCGCTTATAACTTAGGCCACACATGCCGATGGGCTGCAACTTGACGTTGTAAAAATAGCCGTTGGTTTTATTGTGAACTATTCTTGTCCTAGCCCATTTGATACGCGGTCGATATTTAACTATCGAACACTCTTACTTTTATCGTCAAGCGATTTACAGCTTGTTTTCAGTTTAAGGCTGATCGTTTTCCCGAGCCCGCCAAATTCAAATGACAATTGGTTTTTCGCAATTGGTAGATCTATAACAGATTTTAGATTCATAGCTGTAGTAATTGCGCCATTAGCTATACAATATTCACAACTGAGAATTAAAAACTTGCGTGCTTACCATCAAGGAAAGATTAAGGTCAAACATAGGGGTAAGCTGTGTGGGGTTAGAACACACATCCTCATTGCATTCATAATTATAGGCATCTTGTAACAGGCGAGAAAATATCTGACTAGCTCGATGGTAAGCGCTCTTGGGGTTGACTGGCTGGAGGCCACCCTACGTCGGGAACTAAAAGCACCTTGGTGTGTGTATCGAATTTTGCGCATAAGAGCGTGTTCCCCCTCGATTGCTATTGGTCTGGCAGTCTGCCATCCGTAGGCTCTTAAGACTTAGCAACGCATCAGCAACTTTTGACTCCTCTGGTGTTGCAGGTGTTCATGGGCGGCGGTGATCGCTTACCATCAGACGATCCGTCTGCTCGTTTGCCTACTATCACATAAAAAAAAAAACTCGTTGTGCTATAGCTGTCCATGGGCGACAATGACAACTAACCATCATAGTTGGTATCATTATGCGTTCGTTTATCAGCATAAATACATTCAATTTTTCAATTAATTCATTTAAATTCATGAGTAAAACTATTTATTTTTTTGGGTTTTGCGTCTTGGATTGTGAACTCAATCAACGCATAGAAAAAAATACCTATTTGTATGATCTACAGGTATTGTATAAAAACCTACTCACCCACAATTTAGGAAACATCTCAGTTCATCAACGTTTAACAGACCTTCCTGATCATTAGACTTGCGCGAGAGCATAAATTAAAAGCCACAAGGTCGTGAAATCCGAAAGAAAATGTGATATATGTGTCAGAGTTTAACAAAAACCGAATTGTTTTCATTTCTTAGCCAGCATACAACTGACAACAGCATTTATCATTTCACTGAAGCATTTCTTCCTTTTCTTTCTCCTACAAAAAGAACGAGTAGGCGACAATCACAGATATATTTTAAAACGCATACGCCAGTGATTTAGTAGAAACAAGAGTAAGAAGGAATTAGTGTTTGTAATTTCAAGATGTAAGTGTGGCGTGCGTTTAATTATTTTAGCTGTGATCTCAGACATGTGTGTTTTGGTTCTGATGACTAAGTGTGCGTTTTAGTGAATAATAGGTAGAATTAAACGCTACGGATGACAAATTCAAACAATTTGTTTTTAAATTAGTATAGTGATGTAGGTCGCCCTCTTGTTTACATTATTTTGTGTGAAGACTATCGCCGGGTGTGTCGGCGTAGAATCGACTAAAAATCTCACTTACTTTCTCAAAACTATTCATACCAACAGTTTAACAGTTAGATATCGAACTCACTAGCTCTCGCTTGCCAGTCCGTATTGATGTTATTTGGTCTATTCCGCTACTGTTTTAAGGTCCATTGATCAAGCAAGCAAGCGTCAAGGGTTCTATTGCTGGCATGTTATTTCTCATTAGGGGCCTGAGCTTGATTTTATTTCTAAAAGGGACCTAAAATAGCAGTGTTTTACAGATGCAGTTTCAGAAGATGATGTACAAAACATGCTTGGTAATTGTTTTAGAGCATTGCTCCTACGCAGTGCAAACGAGCTATGAAAGGAGTTAAATAATTAATCAGTGCTATTAATTGTTTTTTTAAAGGCGGTGTATGGTTTCCGTTTCGGAACCGACCCATTGCACTACCGACGTGAACCTCCTGACGAAAACTCCAGCATTTAGCGTAGCACGAGGGGTATACAAAAATACTAGTAATGTGCGACCCACATTATTATAATTAGGTTGTTTATTCAGATAACCATAAATCCATTACTATAACGACGTTAGTAAGAACTTAGAAACTATGTTAGTACCTACTTAATAACTAAAAGTGACTTAGTCCTCTGGATAAGATTCCACACCAGAGGGCTATCTAACTTACAGGCTATCATACTGTTGCTGCTCCCACACAATCTATCTAAAAGTGAGGCTGTCTTTTTGCGCCATATGGCATCAACACCATCTGTGCGCGCCTCCGCAAACATAGGTGATGCACTGCAGAAGCGTGGCAGACGCAACAGCGCCTATAGGCATTGTTAAACTGGATGCGCAGAGAATTGTAAGCCCTTTGGGAAAATCGGAACCACAGGCTCGCTGAGTACAGCGATGTACAGTACATCGAGCAAACCTGCGGGCCAACATGTTCGCCCATTGCCTACAAGCGCTTTTTTTAATAAGTATTCCAAACTCCCCGGCCCAAAAAATCGCCCACTCAAACAGCATAAATGTCATAAGATCTTTCCAAAGCGATGAAAATTATAGAAAAGCGCTCGTGCAAACATACGCTAATAATATTTATTTCAGAATAGCATAACTAAACATCGAATAAAATTAAAGCGGGAAATACCTACTGGTATTACAATACGCGCTGTCGGAAACCATGCGAGCATCGCCCCGTAACATTAGCGACCACTCATGCGAGTTCAAAATGGTACAAGTTATAAGCGGAAGCGAGGGCGGTTCAAAGGATTATTAACAGTCATAAATTCAAACAGTCAGAGATATTGGATTTGAAATCGAGATCAATAACTCGCCAGTTAAAGGTAAGTAAATATTTTGTAAAAAGTTTAAAACAATTTATTATCACTAGTCTCTCACAACTTATTTACCAAATAACACAAATCAACATGGAAATTGAATACATAATCAACCCATTATATCTCCCACAGTTGGGCACGGGTCTCCTCTCACAATGAAAGGGATTAGGCTATAATAGTCCACCAGCAAGGTAGCCTCATGCGGTTTGGCAGACTTCACACGCCGTCGAGAAAATCTCTCAGGCATGCAGGTTTCCTCACGATGTTTTCCTTCACCGTTTAAGCGCGTGATAATTAACTAATAATACGCACATAACTTCGAAAAGTCATGGGTGCGCGCCTTGGATTTGAACTCGAGACCTTTGACTTGGCAGTCCATATCACTAGGATATCACTGCTTTTGGATTAATAAAAAAATGATTTCTGAAATCGCTATATCTTACATTTTAGACCAACAGGACAATAAGCTGCACGTTTATTGTGCTTCGAGACAGCGTAAGGATGGGTTTTCAGAATTTATGCCACACCACCTTTTCTGCAAAAAAAACATGCTGTATGCACAGACTCTTTTATAGGATACTTATATACAACTCTCTGTACGCCGCCACAGGCAGGTCGCTGTATGTAATGTCCTTTTTCATACTGCATAAATTATCCCGATATATTTTTACCCGACTATGACAAAATTAAGGGTAATGAGTTTAATGTATGTGTATGGATGACTGCCTCATTAGCCAAGTGGTCCTGAGCGCGACTGCAACGCTAGAGGTCCTGGGTTCGATTCCCAGGTCGAGCAAAGTGTTATTGGGCTTTTCTATGAAACTCCCAGTAGCAGCTCGGAGTTAGGAATTTGTGCCTGGTTAATGGCAATAGGCTCGCCCCCTATTACATGGGACCTAAAACATACCGGCGAACTGTGGGTGTGCATTAGTACGCCTCTGCCTAACCCTTTGGGGAATACAGGCGTGATGGCATGTATGTTATGTATGGATATTGAAACCTTTTTCTTATAAGTCAACAAATGAGGACATCGCAGCACAACATTAAATTATTTAAACAAGAATTAACAACAGTCTGAAAACGCAAAATAATACGAAAACAACAATGAGCGTAACGTAACATTAATCCGAAATACGGCGTTTCATTGCACCGTAATGAATTTAAGCATTTTATGTCACGGACAAGTTGTAAATGGAGTGCACGAAAAATCACGTCATCACGTCAATAACGATAATCATTCGATCTGTAAGGTTAAGATATAACAGTCCATCTCTCAGTCCATTCTTAGACTCTGCCGAGCCTACTTATTAAATCAAAATCATATAATCATAATATATTGTCTCAAAACATTACCTTCATCCATAGTGTAATTAGCTATATATCACATTAGAATTCCCTGTGTCATGGTGTGTAGTCTCTTTCAATCCAACATATTATATTACTTATCATGAAAAAGGGAAAAATAAAAATCAATTGTTGTGCGGAATTAAATTTAATTTAAAGAAGTTGTTCGTTTTCGCTGACGTTACGCTAGTTTATCAATGGAGCACCCAGAAATATCACAAGATTTATCATTACGCATATTACTCCATTTGTTTACTATTCTGTGTTTTTATACTACATAATATCGTAAAAGCAATTGAGTTGTATTGGCAACTCTCCGAATGCGCGGACCAAGTGATAATTTTGTCGTTTGTTTCAAAATAAATTACATTTTACAAACGCTTGCTGGTGTAAAACCACACTATAGTAAATATTTTATTCTTTTTACGCGAATTAAGAATGAAACATAGGTATTATTGGTGTTTTCTTGTATAACAGCACTTTATTTCGCAGTAGATTTTGTAGTTGATTTTGGTTCGTATTAATAAGTCAAAGTCAAAATGTTTTATTTCAATTAGACTATTAAAATAGATACTTTTGAAAAGTTAAAACTAACTAGTTGTACGGTTCCAAAAAGTGGGTGTTATGGAGAAGAGCCGGCAAGAATATCACAAGAATAGCGTAAATTCATATGCACACAACATGTATCTTACAATTTCGATTTGAATTGATTGGAACTGTTTTATTTAAGGAAAGCACAAATTCGGTTTAATATGGAGCATGCAATTCAAGTATTTAAGGCTATAGTCCACACACTGGCCTAATGCGGTTAGCAGACTTCACACGCCGTCGAGAAAATCTCTCAGGCGTGCAGGTTTCCTCACGTTGTTTTCCTTCACTGTTTCTTTCTACGATTTTACAGTCCAATGGTCATATCACTAGGTTAGGTCCGTCCAATACAATACAATCTATACAAATAAATAAAATTGAAATGTCTCTTCGTAAGGTCAAAGTATCAGCCTTTTACTAAATGTATATGAAAGTATATAATAACAGACCTATAACAAAAAAAAAACAATATTTAAAAATGTTGTCTGCCGTCTGCTATTTGTTCCGAAATCTCCGAAGCGGTTGGACCGATTTTGACGGGACTTTCACTGGCAGATAAGTATATAATATAATATAATATATATAATATAATAATACTAAATATTTTATACTAAATATAATAATACTAAATATTTTTGACCTTCCTGACCATTAGACCTGCGCGAGAGCATAAATTAAAAGCCACAAGGTCGTGAAATCCGAAAGAAAATGTGATATATGTGTCAGAGTTTAACAAAAACCGAATTGTTTTCATTTCTTAGCCAGCATACAACTGACAACAGCATTTATCATTTCACTGAAGCATTTCTTCCTTTTCTTTCTCCTACAAAAAGAACGAGTAGGCGATAATCACAGATATATTTTAAAACGCATACGCCAGTGATTTAGTAGAAACAAGAGTAAGAAGGAATTAGTGTTTGTTATTTCAAGATGTAAGTGTGGCGTGCGTTTAATTATTTTAGCTGTGATCTCAGACATGTGTGTTTTGGTTCTGATGACTAAGTGTGCGTTTTAGTGAATAATAGGTAGAATTAAACGCTACCGATGACAAATTCAAACAATTTGTTTTTAAATTAGTATACTTAGTGATGTAGGTCGCCCTCTTGTTTACATTATTTTGTGTGAAGACTATCGCCGGGTGTGTCGGCGTAGAATCGACTAAAAATCTCACTTACTTTCTCAAAACTATTCATACCAACAGTTTAACAGTTAGATATCGAACTCACTAGCTCTCGCTTGCCAGTCCGTTTTGATATTATTTGGTCTTTCCCCTTCTGTTTTAAGGTCCATTGATCGCAAGCGTCTAGTCATGGGTTCTATTGCGAGATTGATATTTTTAATTAGTGGCTTGTTTTTTTTTAATAGATGGAACCTAAATATGCGGCGCGGGGTACTACGGATGAAGATATAGAAAAGGATGCACAAAACACGCTTGGCAATTCTTTTAGAATTCTTAAGACCTACGCTGTAAAAAAATAATTGACACAAAACTCCGGGCCTAAAAAATCGGCAGCCACGCAGCATAAATGTCAAACCATATTTTCAAAGCGATGAAAATAACGCGTGTTAAATTGTAGAAAATGCGCTCGTGCAAACATACGCTAATAATTTTTATTTCAGAACAGCATATTAAATAAACATCGAATAAAATTAAAGCGGGAAATACCTACTGGTATTACAATACGCGCTGTCGGAAACCATGCGAGCATCGCCCCGTAACATTAGCGACCACTCATGCGAGTTCAAAATGGTACAAGTTATAAGCGGAAGCGAGGGCGGTTCAAAGGATTATTAACAGTCATAAATTCAAACAGTCAGAGATATTGGATTTGAAATCGAGATCAATAACTCGCCAGTTAAAGGTAAGTAAATATTTTGTAAAAAGTTTAAAACAATTTATTATCACTAGTCTCTCACAACTTATTTACCAAATAACACAAATCAACATGGAAATTGAATACATAATCAACCCATTATATCTCCCACAGTTGGGCACGGGTCTCCTCTCACAATGAAAGGGATTAGGCTATAATAGTCCACCAGCAAGGTAGCCTCATGCGGTTTGGCAGACTTCACACGCCGTCGAGAAAATCTCTCAGGCATGCAGGTTTCCTCACGATGTTTTCCTTCACCGTTTAAGCGCGTGATAATTAACTAATAATACGCACATAACTTCGAAAAGTCATGGGTGCGCGCCTTGGATTTGAACTCGAGACCTTTGACTTGGCAGTCCATATCACTAGGATATCACTGCTTTTGGATTAATAAAAAAATGATTTCTGAAATCGCTATATCTTACATTTTAGACCAACAGGACAATAAGCTGCACGTTTATTGTGCTTCGAGACAGCGTAAGGATGGGTTTTCAGAATTTATGCCACACCACCTTTTCTGCAAAAAAAAAACATGCTGTATGCACCGACTCTTTTATAGGATACTTATATACAACTCTCTGTACGCCGCCACAGGCAGGTCGCTGTATGTAATGTCCTTTTTCATACTGCATAAATTATCCCGATATATTTTTACCCGACTATGACAAAATTAAGGGTAATGAGTTTAATGTATGTGTATGGATGACTGCCTCATTAGCCAAGTGGTCCTGAGCGCGACTGCAACGCTAGAGGTCCTGGGTTCGATTCCCAGGTCGAGCAAAGTGTTATTGGGCTTTTCTATGAAATTCCCAGTAGCAGCTCGGAGTTAGGAATTTGTGCCTGGTTAATGGCAATAGGCTCGCCCCCTATTACATGGGACCTAAAACATACCGGCGAACTGTGGGTGTGCATTAGTACGCCTCTGCCTAACCCTTTGGGGAATACAGGCGTGATGGCATGTATGTTATGTATGGATATTGAAACCTTTTTCTTATAAGTCAACAAATGAGGACATCGCAGCACAACATTAAATTATTTAAACAAGAATTAACAACAGTCTGAAAACGCAAAATAATACGAAAACAACAATGAGCGTAACGTAACATTAATCCGAAATACGGCGTTTCATTGCACCGTAATGAATTTAAGCATTTTATGTCACGGACAAGTTGTAAATGGAGTGCACGAAAAATCACGTCATCACGTCAATAACGATAATCATTCGATCTGTAAGGTTAAGATATAACAGTCCATCTTTCAGTCCATTCCTAGACTCTGCCGAGCCTACTTATTAAATCAAAATCAAATAATCATAATATATTGTCTCAAAACATTACGTTCATCCATAGTGTAATTAGCTATATATCACATTAGAATTCCCTGTGTCATGGTGTGTAGTCTCTTTCAATCCAACATATTATATTACTTATCATGAAAAAGGGAAAAATAAAAATCAATTGTTGTGCGGAATTAAATTTAATTTAAAGAAGTCGTTCGTTTTCGCTGACGTTACGCTAGTTTATCAATGGAGCACCCAGAAATATCACAAGATTTATCATTACGCATATTACTCCATTTGTTTACTATTCTGTGTTTTTATACTACATAATAACGTAAAAGCAATTGAGTTGTATTGGCAACTCTCCGAATGCGCGGACCAAGTGATAATTTTGTCGTTTGTTTCAAAATAAATTACATTTTACAAACGCTTGCTGGTGTAAAACCACACTATAGTAAATATTTTATTCTTTTTACGCGAATTAAGAATGAAACATAGGTATTATTGGTGTTTTCTTGTATAACAGCACTTTATTTCGCAGTAGATTTTGTAGTTGATTTTGGTTCGTATTAATAAGTCAAAGTCAAAATGTTTTATTTCAATTAGACTATTAAAATAGATACTTTTGAAAAGTTAAAACTAACTAGTTGTACGGTTCCAAAAAGTGGGTGTTATGGAGAAGAGCCGGCAAGAATATCACAAGAATAGCGTAAATTCATATGCACACAACATGTATCTTACAATTTCGATTTGAATTGATTGGAACTGTTTTATTTAAGGAAAGCACAAATTCGGTTTAATATGGAGCATGCAATTCAAGTATTTAAGGCTATAGTCCACACACTGGCCTAATGCGGTTAGCAGACTTCACACGCCGTCGAGAAAATCTCTCAGGCGTGCAGGTTTCCTCACGTTGTTTTCCTTCACTGTTTCTTTCTACGATTTTACAGTCCAATGGTCATATCACTAGGTTAGGTCCGTCCAATACAATACAATCTATACAAATAAATAAAATTGAAATGTCTCTTCGTAAGGTCAAAGTATCAGCCTTTTACTAAATGTATATGAAAGTATATAATAACAGACCTATAACAAAAAAAAAACAATATTTAAAAATGTTGTCTGCCGTCTGCTATTTGTTCCGAAATCTCCGAAGCGGTTGGACCGATTTTGACGGGACTTTCACTGGCAGATAAGTATATAATATAATATAATATATATAATATAATAATACTAAATATTTTTGCGATGCGAGTGAAATCGTGGAGAACTACTATTATCCAATATTTATTGCAAACGCACTCTTTATCTATCAATAAAAAAGCCGATATTATATACAATGAATGAAAGCAATGCTTCTGAACATTAACGCCGATCAATCGAACTGATTGATAGCGCTCAATCAATCACAATTGAGCTGAGCGAGCGAATTTATTGCAACTAGAGTAAAAACTTGCGCCAATCACTCGTGACGATACTGACTCACTTGACGGCAAGTGAGTCTGTGACAAAACTGACAAATACTTTAAGCTCGGTTTAACCAGATATGTCTAATGTCTAATGATAATTATAAATAATTATTTTAGTGAAGGAAAAAAACGACTCGCAGGCAGGAGTCGAACCTGCGTCTTTTGGTTTGATACACCAGACGCTATGACCACTAAGCCACCGCGAGTCCTACCTGCCATGTTAAAATTTGCCTTCACATTCTGAACTTACGTCTTAAAGGTGACGTCAAACCCGAAGACGTAGGTTCGAATCCTGCCAGCGAGTCGATTTTTTTTTCACTAAAATAACTTTATAATATTAGCATGAAAAATGCAATAAAATCAGAAAAAGATGATAAATGATATTTATTTCTGTAAATAGAGCTTTTAAAGACACTTTTACAAGACATAGTTATTTTTTTTAACTAGATGGCGCGGGCATTTCCTAACTGACGACCTCTGAGAAGAAACACCGAAACAATCTCAGAGAATCATGGTCTCTTTGAATAATAACTAGTATGATTACATTTATTTGAGAAATAATGTATATTTTATACAACTAAGCCGTTTGCCGAAGCATTGCGTAGATAAATCGACATTTGTGACATGGGTTATGGATTCAACAAAAAAAATGTTTATAAACGCACCCACTCACGATACACGAGAAAAAATCTTTTGTACATTTTTTTTTAAAGCTTACTAGCAATATGGGTCGCACATTACTAGTATTCTTGTTAACCCCTCGTGCTAAGCTAGATTGCTTGTGTTACGAGTGGGTTCACGTCGGTAGTGCAATGGGTGGGGTTCCAACCGGCAACCACATGATCGCAAGTCCGACGCCCTAGCCATTAGGCTACCGCCGCTTATGACATTCAATTGAGTTTCTTCGCTTTGCTGAAACCAATTACTTACAGTATTTTAAGATTTTGTTAAATTATTTTCCCACATTTGCAAAGGTCTCTCCACATCTTTCACCATGTACAGAAAGAATCACCAACATTCTTATAAACAAAAAAATCTAAGTACTCAAATGGAATTTACGATTTAAATTAAAGAAAGAATGTAATAACGTCCAATATCGCCATGCCATCACGTAAATTCCTATTAATAAAACGCCAATCAATCCACGGTTATTACCATTCATAATAAGGTTATTCTGCATAAAAATATTTCCAATAAAAAAGTCTAATAAGAAGGAAAATTTGTCAGGAAACGTAGCGTGAAATCCGTATGATAAATACATTTTAATATTCTGAATAAATTAGCACCATCGCCAGGGGAATTACATTGTGGCGGTTTGATATTATTAAAATAGATATGTAGCAATAGGAGTCTGGGTGGTTTTTTAAGAGAAAAAGATGGAATGGAGAAACTGTGGAATGAACGCCTGTAGTATTTGCGGACCAATACGACCTTCAAACCTTCAAGAATGGAGCATATTCCCTTTTAAAGGGCCGGCAACGAATTTGTGAACCCTCTGGGGTTGCGGGTGTCCAAGGGCGGCAGTAATCGCTTATCAATAACCATAAGGGGATCCGTCTGCTCGTTTGCCGCCCTGTCATCCCATAAAAAAGGTACCCTCTCCCCCGTCCATGTGATGATGGTGGCTGTCAGAGATGTTTTAGCGGATAAGAAACTCGAGTGTGAGATTGTAAGTCAGACAAAACCTTCAAATAAATATATGCAATTTTGTACAATTTAATTTGCCTCACAGAAATTTTATGTAAAATTAAACCATCGTTACTCCATTTAAAAGTTGCATGAACCTCGTAAAAATAAAACCTGAAAAGAGTATCACTAAGTTTATACCGCAAGTTAAAAACTCACGCTTAATTGAATAACTCATTTAATTTAAAAACGTAACCACAAGTTTCAAGATAATAACTTTCTAGACATTAAAACATTCACTTCAAGAAGATTTGAGCCGAGTTTACAAAGCTTTCTTTATTAAGAGCAATTAACTAACGAGTTTATGTAAACCAAATTCAAGTTCAAAATCACAAACAATCATATACATATCATAGACACTGTCAATTTAACGTCAAATTATTGACATAAATAAAAAATGGCGGCGCTGGAAGCCATGTTGTAACGTCACGGGGAACGAGACATGAATGTTACGTCATCGGGGGCTGTGCGTCGCAAACTTTGAGCACCAGTGGGAGGAAAAGTAATATTGTGTTGTGATTAAACTTAAAATGAGGACAGGTGCGTGGAAAAACTCAGGTTATAATAATTTTGTACATAACAGGCGGCAGGTTTAGCGTGTCTCTTTAATTTTTTTTTTATGAGATAGGGGGGCAAACGATCAAACGGATCACCTGATGGTATGCGATAACCACCGCCCATGGACACCCGCAACACCAGAGGAGTCGCAAGTGCGTTGCCCGCCTTTTAAAAGGGTTTGGGCCTCCAGTAACCTCCTTCACTCGGCGAAACACAACGCAAGCGTTGTTTCACGCCTGTTTTCTGTGAGGCCGTGGTATCACTCCGGTCGAGCCAGCCCATTCGTGCCGAAGCATGGCTCTCACACGTGAAAAATGAAAAATATGTAATTTATGCCTCATAACTCCAGTGGTTACCGACTTGTACCTACGCCAGAGGTTCATTGATTCGTAATAGGACGTGGCAAGCATGTTTTTGTATGGACAACCAGGTAATATAACAAGCTTATAACTTTGTGATTCATGATACAGTTTTGAAATTCTGTACATAGATTCTTTACATAAAACTTCTAGACGTGTCTCTGGTTTCGCATACTAAAACTAATGTTGTATAGATGTATATGAATCTTTCTCATAAACCGACGGAAAGAACGAAGGAGGTCCTATGTTCGTCATATTAAATGCGTCTGTATATATTTTTTATACATTAAAATCAATAAAACGACATCTCTTGTTGTCTCTTAAATTAATAAATAGGTTAATAAATAAGTTTCACTACAATTTCCCCGTTATATTTTATTCTTCTCAACCTGCAATACTATATTGAACTCCCATAACTACCTTACAAACATGACATTACAAAAATTTCTTCGTATCAAAATCGTTACGTCATCAATTGGGCTTTGCAAGTCACGTGACATCGCTTGACCTCGCACCGTGAGAAATAGCAAGGCTGTGATTCCGTGTGATAGAAGATAGAAGATAGAGTGAGAAAAAGTGTGATAAGGAAGTGGAGTGGCGTGAAAGAAGATGTAGTAACAAAGATTGAGAAAGGTATCTTTTTGTGTTTTTTTTGCATTTTTCATGCTAAGATTTTAAAGTTATTTTAGTGAAGGAAAAATTCGACTCGCAGGCAGGATTCGAACCTGCGTCTTCTGGCTAGGTACGCCAGACGCTATGACCTCTAAGTAACATAACTCTAACTTGCCTTTCAATAAATGTTACTGACGTCACCTTTAAGACGTAAGTTCAGAATGTGAAGGCAAATTTCGAAATGGCAGGTAGGACTCGCGGTGGTTTAGAGGTCATAGCGTCTAGCGTACCTAGCCAGAAGACGCAGGTTCGAATCCTGCCTGCGAGTCGAATTTTTCTTTCACTAAAATAACTTGAGAAAGGTATATTAAGGTGGTTTGGGCATGTAGAGAGGATGGATGAACGTAGATTGACGAAACGAGTATACATGATGAGTATGGATGGAAGAGTTGGAAGGGGCCGACCTCGACGAACGTACCACAACCCAATTGCGGCCGTACTCAAAAAGGTCAGGTTAAGAGCACCCTAAACCGACGATCATACATGAGGAGTTTAATGAATGTAGATGAAGCGAAAGTAGTGTGCCAGGATCGTAGCAAGTGGAAATCTATAGTCTCTGCCTACCCCAATGGGAGACAGGCGTGAATATATATATATATATATATATAAATATGTATGTATGTGTTCTATAGGAGTAGGATACGCTGCGTCATGTATGTGGAGATATATTATTCGTATTTATAACTATAGTATAGTACTAGCGATCCGTCTGCTCGTTTGCCCCCCTATCCCATAAAAAAAGAAACAATAAGATCATCAACTCATACTGGAAATATCTGCCAAAAATCTTCAGGTCAGACTGAAAAATCGTGACGAGACATTAGCATCAAACCTTTATCTTCCACTAAACCTAATGTACGCTATAATGAACGTTATAACTATAGCGATAAATGTGATTTTATTGTAAATATGTCGTAAAAATAGTGCCATCTTGCGGGAAAAATTGTCATTTTATTATAGTGGTGATAAAAAATTATATTTACGTACGTACTTATATTTTGATATCTATAACTAGTTTTGACGCCATACAGTCCTGGCATTTTCTGGTCCTGTTTGAAGGGGGGGACCGGTGATTTATCTAGGTTAGGGAGGGGAGGAGAATAGCCGTTGTGTAGTAGGACGATTAGTTATTCTCTGGCAATAGTGGGAGTATTTCACGTGGAAGAGCCATGCTTCGGCACGAATGACCCGGCTCGACTGGAGTGATACCACGGCCTCACAGAAATCCGGCGTGAAACAACGCTTGCGTTGTATTTCGCCGAGTGAGTGAGGTTACCGGAGGCCCAAACCCTTTTAAAAGGCGGGCAACGCACTTGTGACTCCCCTGGTGTTGCGGGTGTTCATGGGCGGCGGTTATCGCTTACCATCAGGTGATCCATCTGCTCGTTTACCCTCCGATCCCATAAAAAAAATCGAGTAATAGCCAAGAGCCTCGACATGACTGAGGAGGCTCTAGTTACCGGCCTGGGTCAAGGTTTTGCTGCATAAAGGAGGTTCCTCTCGCTAGAGCCCTGACTACTGGTAGCTTGGACACTGTTTCCGATACCGGTGGGCTATTATATTTAACTAGCTTCTGCTCGCGACTTCGTCCGCGTAGCGTGATGATTTATAGCCTATAGCCTTCCTCATTAAATGGGCTATCTAACACTGAAAGATTTTTTCAAATCGGACCAGTAGTTCCTGAGATTAGCGCGTTCAAGCAAACAAACGAACAAACTCTTCAGCTTTATATATTAGTATAGATATATTTAAGGTTTTTTTGTCGAAATGGATAGGATAATTTTGCTACTTGTTTTTAAATGGCGTGCCATCGTGCCCTGGTTCCATTCTCGACCTAATGAACCGTAAATATACAGTTCAAAATTGTACACAAAAATAGGATTTTCCATGGAAAACATCGTTTTTTAATTAAGGGTTGTCAAAAATAAAAATCACCGGGCGATTGAAAAACAATCCGTCTGATCGGATGGCAGGCGGATATTAAACTTTCAAGCGGATATTTTGCCTGATGAATATTAATTATAGCACGTCGAACCAAACCATGGTGGTGACAGCCCTAGATTTAAAGGGATGTTTTTAGTTGAGAAAATATTCTTTCAAGCAATCAAGTTAATGCATTCAAACTTCTTGTTATTAGTTTTTGGCGGGGGAAAAATATAGTATTCCTATTCTAATTCAAAATTATCTGTTTTAATTATATTCTTTACATAAGCTTTCATTTCATATTACCCAGGGTGACTTCAGAAAAGAAAAAAAAAGAAAATCAAAAGCTCTCATGTATTGTCTAAGCCGAAAATAATTTATGACGGTTTATATACATTAAATCTGGGATATTCTTTTTATGTCTTGGCGGGGGCTCTGCCGTGCATCTCGATCAGATTCTCCAATACTAACCTTTAAGATTCAAGAACCTGTTAAGTACAACTATGTATTTTTAAAATAGCAAATAATAATTTAAAAAATAATTTTGCAAAATATGTAACAAAAAGCTCTTGTTTATTTATTTTTTCATGTTACGCACGGCAACCGCATGCAGTGGACACCCACCTTTATGCAACCCTTTGGCATCGCTCGCTGTAATCTTTACAATAAACTAGGTACAGAAACGTCGCAGTTACTGGAGACTGGCCACAGAACATTGTGCAGTCTTACTTTAATAACGCACATTAGTTCAGACTTAGAGGGTAGTCTGGCAAATATTGTGCTAGAAAAATAGAAGAAAATAACCGATTTTTCTGAGTAAGAAAAGTCGGTATCATGTAGCAAGACATATATATTGGGGTTTAGGGAGTAATTGGGTGTGTTTTAAGCTATTTAAAATCATGCTGCGGCTCTTAGGAACCGGGCAACGCGGTTAAAACCACAAGCGAGTGGCTAGTATTACAATAAAAAAACATATTACGTTAGCCGCCCAAATAGAGGTTCATATTTTAGGGAATTTCTGATCACCGGCCACAAAATCACAGTGTATATTCCTAGCCACATTTTCCCTGTAAATAATGTTAGTAAAACCAGTAACAAGTGACCGCAACCCTGAATTAGAGAGAGCGGTTGCCATGAAATATAATGCGGACGCACTGTACGTTTCAATTTGGCAATATTGGATATATGGCCAAGCTGTTGCGAACGAGATCCAGGGTAAGTGCGAACCCAAATACAGATCTAAGTATTAACGAAATAAAGGTTTCTTTGAGGATTTTTGCCCCCAACATTGTTTCATAGTCGCGATGTTTACGCGCCATTAATCGGTACAGATCCAAAAATCGAGCTGCCGCAGATCTAAGTTTGACGACCGGCTTCTGCGTCACTTGTTGTGGGTTCAATCCCCACACGGAGCAAAAATATTTGTATGGCCTACAGATATTTTTACCGGATCTGAACCGTGAATAGTGAATGTGAGAATTTGTTTTTGTAAAAGCACAACACCAGGTTATTGTACCTACGTGAGACTACATCGCATCTACGATACAATACGAAGATAACAATAGGAAGTTCCATAAATACTAGAGCAACGAAGAAGACAAAATCACGTTAATTCCCTCGAGAAAACCAAAACATAACACTTTAATCTCAATCAAAATCAACTAAAATATTAATAAATTAATTCCGCTGAAAGCACATCATAACACCCCACCCTAACTGTTACAACAACAAAACGCAGCTAAACAAAGGAAAAAGAGCCCTATTGTGTACGGAATAAATTACGACACGAATGCACAAGATATGCACCGAGATAACAGCTTGATGCAAATTTAATTAGAAACTTAAGACGTTGCAGATGGAGTGTTATCTGTTTCAGTTTTCTACTGAAGCCAGCAGAAAATTAGGGCTGCAACACACGATACGTTTAGTAGCGGCGAACGCCGAATTCGCTTTTTGGAAGAATTTGAAACTTGATGCAAAGGTAAAGCCAAATGTTTTATTTCAAACAGTCCATTAATAATTACATCTTCAATATAATATGTCCTTTAGTTTTTTTAATACATAGTTTGTTTCGAAATAGTGATAGTAGAAGACAAACCAGCAAGTTCATACATAATCTCAAATCACTATTACAACACAATATGGTGTGTAAATGAATGACGCAGAAGCAAAAGAAGTATGCAAGAATCGTAGCAATTGGCGGTCTATTTTTTCTGCTTACCCCTGTGGGAGAAGGGCTTGAGTGTATGTATGTATGTACTACACACATAATAATCACTATAATTTTCATAATTTTGACGACAAAAGACAGAAAGCCAAACACTTCGAATCAAAATAGTACAATTTCAATACCGCGTTGAAATGTCAAACGTCAAATTGCGAAGTAACACCGAAACAATTCAAAAGTGTAGCGTGTGTGTTAGGGCCCTTATTGTAGAATTGCTTTCATGAAAATTTCATACAGTACCGTGGAGTGTCGGATTGTGTAATGCGAAGCAAGTGTTCTAGTATTCTTAACGTTTGTTTTACAGATAATAAAGGAAAATTCGCACTTTGATTATGCCAACTGAATAGAATTTGAAGAAACGATTGGATCTTAATTTAATACATTGTGGTATTAATAACTATCGTACTACACCAATCGCAATAATCAAAGATTATGAGCTAGTGTAAGAATTGACTTCTATGAATCTTGATCATTCTTAAAGGCATTAACTTAGATAAACCTATGACTGTTGACATGAGGAGGGGGCGGAAATGAATTCCTGGCTATGGTCTTTGTAAACCTCAATGGAAAACGTGGTTTTGTTAGAAACTGTAAAAAAAGTACTTTAATCTATGATTTTTCCACTTACTAATGCTGATCTATTCGGCAAGCAATACATACCTGAAAAGAGAAAAAAATATATGATCAGAAAGTTACAGGCTATTAATTATAAATACCTTAACCAACTTCAATGATATATGCAGGGAATATGAAAGAAAGAAAGAAAGAAAGAAATGAATATGATTTGGGTCCATTCACAATTAGTGTGAACTCGGCCAGAAGGCGCTTAAGCCTCAAATTTTTCAAGCAACGGTAGTTTGTATTACCAGCTTGGTTATTTTTATAACTCTACTGTTTCAGTCCTATAATTCTTATAACACTATACGTGCAGATTTGTAATTGGCTTTCTGGTGACTTTGTTTTTTTTTCTTTTTGTCTACTTTTATTAGCTGCAAGTCCTCCATGTACTAAATGAATAAATAAATGACAAAGCTATTATTTTATTGCATTCAAAATGTTTTTCAATCTTCACCGCCGAGAAAGGTATTAATGAAAGTCTTAAGTAAAATATGAAAAACGTGAGATTGCCCACATCCGGGCCCTCTCCGAGACTAAATAGAATTAGCTGCGATGTGTAACTACCCACAAATTGCATTAAAGTATAGGAATCTGGGACGCCGATCTAATTAGAATCAAATTCCTGGGTTTTTCATATTTTCATGTATATTTTTTAATCATGCATCATTTCATTTCCATTTTGTATCTTTATTAGCATATAAACATAACATCACGCCTTTATTCCCCCAAAGATGAAGCAGAGGTTATGTACACTCACAGTTCGCCGGTATATTTATTATGTCCCATCTAATAGTGGGCAAGCCTATTGCCATTAACCAGGCACAAATCAAAACTAAAAGCTGCTACTGAGAATTTCATACTTCATGCTCGACTTGGGAATCGAACCCAAGACCCCTGGCATAGCAGTGGATTGAGGAGTTGAAATCCATTTCAGTTTCAAATGCTAACTCCTGTTGTCTGATCTTAAATAGAATTAACCCAGTTTACTAAAGAACGTATTACAATATCCGGTAAAAGGAATAAACAATCAATGCCACTAGTATGCTCCAGATACTGGGACAGAATGTGGGTAGTACGCTAATCGGATTTAAAGTCTCCGTGAGAGCGGACGTCCGGCTCTGCTTTGCACATGTTTTATTTATGTTAGGTACCCTTGTTTTAGTTGGAAGTCCTTCTTTACTTCAATTTCATAGACTTAAATGTTAAGCCCATCATCATATCAGCCAAAAGTGGTCCATTGCTGAACCAAGGCATTACTTATAGAGACTGCTCATATGCCGCTTGCATCCAGCAACTCCCAGCGACCTTCACCAGGTCATCCGTCTACTTCGTCGTCTCACACTGCGTTTTCCGGTGCGTGGTCTCCAGTCAAAAACCTGTCATCCCTAGCGACCCGCTCACTGCCACTTATCATAAGCTTGCTAATCTTTTTGAGCTATGGTAACTTTGGTTCTCTAGCAATGCAAATTTTCACGTGGGAGAGCCGTGCTTCGGCACGAATGGGCCGGCTCGACCGGAGTGATACCACGGCCTCACAGAAAACCGGCGTGAAACAACGCTTGCGTTATGTTTCGCCGAGTGAGTGAGGTCGGAGGCCCAAATCCTTTTAAAAGGTGGGCAACGCACGCGTGACTCCTCTAGTGTTGCGGGTGTCCATGGGCAACGGTTATCGCTAACCATCAGGTGATCCGTCTGCTTCCCTATCCCATAAAAAAATAAGGCTGTAGATATTAAGACAGATTCATCCAATGTGAATTATTGGATGCATTTCTAACCTGGAAATAAGTAGCACCTACGAGTGCCCGCGGTCGAAGTTGCGCTAAATTGAATTTAAATCCTCGGGATCTCTGATGTTTTATGTATATCCGTTGGTTGTTTTAACTGGGAATCTCTGGTTTTGAGGAAGATTTTACATTCCTGTAGTGTCATAATCCAAGTGGCTATATGTCGGTCTTTCGACTAAGCGTAATTAATTCCACGTCTGGCTTCTGATATAAGAGTAATTGAGTTTTCCTGTGCATCATAAAAAAATAACTTTTTTTCTTTTTGCCTTAATTTACAAAGATTGTGCTTAAGTAGTTTCTTCACAGTTTAAAAAAAAATCTTCTCAAACAACCAACATAATTGCTATAAGAACCTTGGCATCTTGATGAATAAAACAGAAACAAAACAGGAATAAAACAGAACTGAAGCGACGAACAAAAATGAAGCGGCGGTAGCCTAATGGCTAGGGCGTCGGACTTGCGATCATGTGGTTGCCATTGTTGGTTGGAACCCCACCCATTGCACTACTGACGTGAACCCACTCGTAACACAAGCATTTAGCTTAGCACGAGGGGTTAACTAGAATACTAGTAATGTGTGACCCACATCGCTAGTAAGCTTTAAAAAAAAAGAACATTCTTTATTGCACACCCAAAATGAATGTAAAGTACAGATGTATCAAGTCTTAGAACGGTACAATCGGTGGTCTTATCGCTAACAGCGATCTCTTACAGACTACCTTAGGATGGACTCGTGAAAAAGGAAAGGTGATAGGTACGTAAGTCTGGCGTACTTAAAAAGGAACGAATACTTTAATTGAAAGAAAGGATTTTTGGTATTTTGGCTTATTTACGGCTCTTTCGCTCACCGATACAAGCTAGTGATGATCAATATCTAATCCGCTTACAATGCAACAATAGTCGTGTATAGGTTGCTTTGTAGCATTGTTTCTATCCGATTTAGAGATTTCTGTCACGTGTTGGCTTTGTTTTCCGTGGAAAATCTTAGTCAGGATTTTCACCGTATCGTATGTAATTCGAGTTAATCTGTGTCAGAGATTGTCTTAGTCATCACCCAGTTTTTTTAATCTATCATAACGCCAATAGGAACCTATGCAACCCACCCATTTTTCTCACCTAACAGCAAACAGTCCCACGTTGGGCGCCAGCCACAAGTAAATCCTACCGATAGCAATGATTAAAACAGTAGAATATTCATTTTGGAACAAACTGCGTTAAGAGGTGTTTTGATCATCTCGCATTTTTTATCTATTATAACGCTGATGCAACCAACAGAGACTAATGCGTAATTTTTTCGGTCCCATATTGGGCGCCAATACCTCTTACAGGTATCAATAATAAATACGATGACATCATACGTGTAAATTTTAGATCTAACTGTGTCAGAGATGTAATAAGTAATATTCTGGGACATGTCTTGGTTATCATGAAGTCATTTTTTATTCATAAAAAAACAATAGAAACCTACGCCATCCACCGATTTCCCCCTAACCACAAATAGCATCAAATCAAAACAAGCAACAGAGGCCATCGCGCCATTTTGCCAGTCCCACGTTGGGCGCCAATTCATCTTACCACTTGCAATAATTAAACGTCAAACGGCCACGCATCGACGGGCAAATTGTTTCGCCTTAACGACTGCGCGTTGGCTTTTGACATCGTTCCTCCTATATTAATTACCTGCCACGTTTTATTATTGAGTGTGAAAACTATTCTCTTTTATGAAGTTTTCCGTTAATTAACTTTTAATTTATTATAGGAGTTACGTCATCACTTTATCATGAATACTTTTACGACCCAGTTTCGATATTTTTGATCAGGGAAACCCATTTTAAAACACATATTTTCATGTAACTATTGTTTGTCCGCTGTTTGATGTTATCTCTATCTCCTCTCTATTTCTACTATTATAAAATTGTAAAAAAGCTGTGTCTGTACATGGAAGATATTAAAAAAAAACAAGTGGGTTAGGTTAGGTTAGGTTAGGTTAGGTATATAAGAGGAGGTCATCGCCGCCAAGGAGGTCGCCGAACGAGAGAGGGAGGCTACCTCCACCCAGCCAATCCGCGCCCGACGCACTGGGCGCAGGAACAGGGCATACAACGCCCTGTTCCAACCACCGTAGGCGGCCACGGGCGGCGGACTTGGGGAAGTCCGTCCGTCCAGCAGTAGGCCCGAGATGGAGGCGCGGTCGGAGTGTGCCGCGCCCGCTCATGGATTGGCAGGTGGGGGAGTATACAGCCCCCTCTCTCAGGAGCCGAGGACCGCACTCCAAAGCGGTCCGCCACTGCCGGGGCCGCGGATGAATGATTCATCGCTCCCGTAACCCCGGCAATTATGTGGAGAGGCGTAACACCCGTGTGGGGTTTAGTCGGTAGTCACCCCCGCTCCGGGGGTGGAGTCCGACACGCCCCGCCGCCTCCCCGGGCGGCGGAAGTCCATAAACGGATTCCCCACACGAAAAAAAAAAAAAAAAAAAAAAAAAAAAAGGTTAGGTATATAAACGTCTCCGAACCCAAAAATGTGATTTTTTAAATTCTTGTCTGTTTATCTGATTGTTACGGGTTGGCACAAAAACTACTTAATAGATTTCAATTTTTTTATCACTGTTAGAAAGTATGTGCTCCAAATTAAAAACTGGTATACTTCTTATCTCAAATAATTAAACGGAACTTGAGATACAGCTTGACCTTTCTAATGTATAGAGACCCATACAAAGAAGAGATCATCACTGTTGGTTTTTGAGCTTAAAGTGAGCGAAGCCGCGGTCAGAGGCTAGTATTTATATATATATATATATTTTATTCCTGATAGGCTTACGCCTGATGGCAAGTTCACCTGATGTTAAACGACGTTCTACGATGGAGCACGTTATAGACGCATTAGTTATATTAGGGTTTGATCAAATCTTCTGATTGACGAGCGCAGTCTATACGTCATTGGGCCCTAAATCACTCGACCTAGGAATCGAGTACGGGTCCTCTAGCGTAGCAGTCGCGTATTATAACTTAATCTATTTCAATTTCAGGATACAATAACAAGAAGCACAGCATTTTCTCGGAGGCTAAGTCTATAAATAGAATTCAAAGATATATCATCCAATCCACAAGTAACCTAAACTGTCACGTGGGAGTTCGATCAACACGCTTTTAGATATTGTTTGCAACCTTTAAAATTATAGTTTACTAGTTTCTGCTCGTGACTTTATCTGCATGGACTGCAGAATTGGGCCAATTTAATAAAAAAATGGCAATTTTGCTACGGTTCTGGCGTGAAAGAGAAACAAACATCCATGTACATATCCTAACTTTCACATTTATAATATACCTAAGTAGGGTTTTACTCAAAACTAGCATCTAATCGCACTTCGCTGACGTAAATCTTTTCTCTATTTTACAATCTATAAGGGCCACTTGCACCAATTGTGTTTAAACACAATTTTTCATAAAAATTTCGTGTTTGTGTGTCAAGCAGTGTTATTGGGGTTTTCTACGAAATTCTCAGTAGCAAGCCCCTGGGATTTTGGCATTTGTGTCCGATTAATGGCAATAGGCTCGACCCCTATTACATGAGACTTAAAACATACCAGCGAACTGTGGGTGTACATTAGCATGCCTCTGCCTAACCCCTTGGAAAAAAGGCGTTATGGTATGTTATGAGTTATTTTAAGAAATATAATCCTCTTTGACATTTGATTCAAAGCTCATAACCAGTGCCAAATGGTTTAAATTCATTATCGTCACATGTCAAAACGTCCATTATTACCTAACAATAGTTCCTTTAGGTTTACTACAAAACGTCGGGTCGTTATTTAGAATGCATTAGGGTTAATGCACGAGATATCGGATAGCGATGCATTATGCTCACAGGGGATATCCGCGTATAGAACATTTTGAATACCTTTAGAATATATTAAGTTTGAAATTTTGAATTGTACGTTTATTTTTTAAGCGGCGGTAGCCTATTGGCTTGGGCGTCGGACTTGCGATCATGTGGTTGCCGGTTCGAACCCCACCCATTGCACTACCGACGTGAACCCACTCGTAACACAAGCATTTAGCTTAGCACGAGGGGTTAACAAGAATACTAGTAATGTGTGACCCACATTCCTAGGAAGCTTTAAAAAAAAAGTTGTGTGGTATATTTTCATTTGATGAAATTAAGATTATTTTCACAGCGATTTCATGCGAAATTTCGCAACCTGCTACTTTTCATCCGCAATGAATTTTCATTCAATATTTATTGGCCACACTTACTATTATTATTATGCTACATGGAATCTTGAACGCAATGCGATTACATTGAAATACGAGCAAGCTCTGTGAAAAAAGTCGCAGGTGTGATGTATGCAACATTTTTCACATTGAGAATGAATGAACGACGATTATCGAAAGGAATTCATAAGGCGAATGTCAGCGGCATCGTCCTTACTGTCTCATTATCTTAGTGGTCCTGAGCTGCTACGCTTGAGGTCCTGGGTTGGATTCCCAGGTCTAGCAAAGTTTTATTGGGTTTTTCTATGAAATTCTCAGCAGCAGCTCGGAGTTTGGAATTTGTGCCCGGTTGATGGCAATAGACTCGTCCCCTATTACATGGGACCTAAATATACCGGCGAACTGTGGGTGTACATTAGTACGCCTCTGCCTAACCCTTCGGGGAAAGCAGGCGTGATGATGGTATGATATGTTGGTATTATATTACATATTATTCACTTATTTTTTCAAATTTTAATATTGCCTTATAAATGCAACACAAATCTTTTTCGTCTTACATATTTGTCTTACAAAAAGGTATTTAAAACCGTCACATTTAAAAACCCTATTGTCGTTCACGCTTTTCTTAGAATGTAAGAGCATTCAGTATACATTTAGTTTAATGCACAGCTCACTATCTTTAGGAGAATCACGTTGCATAATGTTACCTTTTATATAAATATTAGCTGCCCGGCCCGGCTTCGCCCGTTTTCCCGTAGGTTTTAAGCATTTTACCGCTGTAAAAAGTAGGTTACGTTCATCAGGGATAATGTCGGCTTCTAATGGTAAAAGATTGGTTTTAGAGACTATAGCAACAGATTAGCATTCGATGCACACCACCCAAAGCAGATATCCAAGTATTAGATAGTTGTTTAAAAAAATACGTTGGCTTACACTAAGATTTTCACACAAATTCTCACATACACACGGTCAAATCCTGAACAAATACCTGTAGATCATACAAATATTTGCTCCGTGTGAGGATCGAACCCACAACACGTGTATCACGAAGTGTTTGCGGTGTGGAAGTCTTTCAGGTACAGCTGAGAAGATATTTGGCAAGCCGGGGTAAGCGTACTGATCAACACAACAGGATGTCAAGAGATGTTCTTTATTCAGCGTTCCAGAGCCAAAGAGAGCTTATGTTACAGTTACAAGTTATTATAAACGACTAGAAATCAGTGTTGCCAGCATAAGGAAATTAACTACCCAATTAATACATGAGGAATAATACATGCCACTAAAAACATAACTCGTAAAAAAAACCCAAGTCTCGCAACTCAGTTCTTCTATCGTAAAAAGTTGTGATATCCACGTAATACCAAGTCGGTATCAATATTAAAAATCTATAATCTATACTAATATCTATACTCTATACTAATATATAAAGCTGAAGAGTTTGCTTGTTTGTTTGTTTGTTTACTTGAACGCGCTAATCTCAGGAACTACTGGTCCGATTTGAAAAATTCTTTCAGTGTTAGATAGCCTGTTTATTGAGGAAGGCTATAGGCTATATATCATCACGCTAAGCGGACGAAGTCGCGGGCAGAAGCTAGTGTTTTAAATAAATAGATTGACTTGGCAATTGGATTATTAGTTCTGGTAACACATCCCTTGATTGGCTGATCCCTGAGTTTGTAACACATGTCACTACTACGTCAAACGTGTCATCAATACAATACGATTCGTTTAGTTACCCTTTTACGAAGGTATTATTTTTTTACATTGACATTTAACTGAACTTCGGTGCCAAAATGTGTTGATTTAAGAGCTCAATATATGCCGAGCCAAAAATGTTTTGCTGCGTGCCATCAATTAAACGCGTACTAAAGGTTCAACAACCCTGTTAGCCAGTGAATTGTGACTTTCATTATAGCAAGCTGTCGGTAAATTATGCGCAAATCTATGTTAATATTATAAATGCGAAAGTAACTGTGTCTCTCTGTTTGTTATTTTTATGGGATAGGTAGGCAAACGAGCAGACCGCCAGGATCGCCTGATGGTAAGCGATAACCGCCGCCCATGGACACCCGCAACAATAAAGGAGTCACAATTTTTTTTCTATATGGCGATAAATAGCTGTTGTTTTTTTTTTAAAGCTTACTAGCAATGTGGGTCGCACATTACTAGTATTCTTGTTAACCCCTCGTGCTAAGCTAAATGCTTGTGTTACGAGTGGGTTCACGTCGGTAGTGCAATGGGTGAGTTTCGAACCGGCAACCATATGATTGCAAGTACGACGCCCTAGCCATTAGGCTACCGCCGATTCAGGGAATCTTGACAGCGTAACCGGACTTGGTGGCGAGGCACCGAATGCCTCCAGCCAAGAGGAGTCACAAGTGCTTTGCCCGCCTTTTATGGGGGTTTGGGCCTCCGGTATCCTCACTCACTCGGCGAAACAAAACGCAAGCATTGTTTCACCCCGGTTTTCTGTGATGGTGTGGTATCATTCCAGTCGAGACGGCCAATTCGTGGCTGTCTGAAAAATCTCCAGTCTCTCGACGGTGTTATTTTCAAGCATAAACTTTTGAACCAATTTTGATGAGATTGAGGTTGAAGAAGTACATAGGCTACATTATCTCTTAAAAAGTATTTTGAGATGCGACTTGCGAGCGAAGCCGTGGGCAGCAGCTACTATTTCATCATAATCAACTACTGGGCTCGGGTCACCCTTAGATTCCATCAGTTATAGTAAATTAAAACTTTACTTGCCCCTAAAGTAAATTTTTGGGAAATACCTTTATGCTAATAATAAACATTTTCAAATACCTAAATACCATTATTTTATTTTAATTTCAAATTTTCGTGCAAGTATTCGGAAATCTTGATCATATCATCGCGATATTTATGCTATTTTTATTAGATTTTTGTTATTTAGAAGGTATTCTCCACCTTCTTCACAATAAGGGTCACGCTATTCTCTATGAAGAACGACAAATAAAAAATAAATTCAAACTTTATCAAAAATATTGTATTCATGTCCACCCTTAACGTTTGTCAACTCTGACGGACAACACGTGTGCATTGTGAATTAACGTCACGTTACGTCAAGCTTCGCTCGCATCAAACATTGACACTAAACGGTGAAGAGAGGCATTGAGGGTATCGTCGCAAATTGTCTGTCAGTTTAGAGATAATGTTGTCAATCTGTGGTCGAATTGCGATGTTTTGACAGGGTGGGGAAAGGTTAAAAACGGGATTAAGGACGAATTTCACGAACCACTTGGTATAAATAGCCAAAGTTTAACTTTTTTTAATTAGATGACATTTCTCAACTGATGATCTCTGATAAGAATTATACTGAAACAAACTCAAATCTCATCATGATCATAATAAATAAATAATAAATAAATAAATATTCTGGGACATTTTTACACAGCACCATCAAGTCCCAAACTAAGCAGAGCTTGTACTATGGGTACTAGACAGTGGATATAATACTTAAATACTTTTTTTTTGTAAATACATACTTATAATACATAAGAAACACCCAGACGAACACAAACACTTATATTCATCACATAAACTTTTTGTGTCCTGTGGGAATCGAACCCACGACCTCATGGTAAGCAGTCCGGTACTCGAACCACTAAACCACAGAGGTCGTCTCTGTCATGAGTGTCATGAGTCTCTTTTAAAGTCAGGCACTATCTATACTTTACTTTCAGATATGTGAGATTTACAAACTAACTTGTTTTAGTTGTAACATAATCACAAAACAAACAATTCAGAAGAAAATATTTAAACTAATAAAATAGAGTTTCTATAACAATAGATACCTTTGCAAAATAGAAGTTCAAACGTCGAAAAATACCGTTAAACCAAAGGCTTTATAACATCGCACACATGTAACGTACCAACGCGATTGGTCCTCCATAATCCAATAGCGGGTTCCGATTTGAATTTCGATCGGATTCGTGTTCTAAATTTAAATCTGGTTCGGATCACGTACGGTACGTGAGGGCGCAACAGACCAGTGTTTCTGATGTAACTTAGAGGGTAGATTCCTTGTTATATTTTTCAGTTTGGAAGGTAGTTAGAGATTTGAGCTTGAATTTTTTTTGTGTTTAACTTGTTGCTGTTCAATACTACGAGGATACGATTTTAAACAGGGCCAAATTCCGCTTTCAAGTTCAGATTTTTTAAACAATTTCATATAGTCAAGCTTTCCGTGGGTCAGCGTTACTTCCTGGCAACACTGTAGGTACAGAAGTTTAGCAGTATTAAACTCAAAACTACAACTCTCTAACTATAACTCCGAAAACATTACTTTTAGATTTTTTAACACAAAATAATTAAATCCTAACTGACAACCTCTAAGACCGAAAATAAATCAGATAATCATAGTCACTTTTAAAGCCAGAAATCATCAATAACGTTATGTGAGTATCATAATAATGATCCTGATCCCAGTATAGATACTATAATATCTAAAGTTAGGGAAGGACTAAATGTTTTGCAGTTCTGTACGTAGTTTATTCTATGTTTCAACTAGTACTATTTCTACAAATTCCCTCTCTCTAACCTCTATATTTAGCAGACATTCAGCCGAAAATTCGAAAATAGAATTAACACAGTCTCTAACTGGAAGTTAGCGTATTACCCAGCTTATAGCAACTTTACGCAGACTTAAAAGTTCCCGTGACCACAGACCAACAACTTTGGGCGAATAACGCCCGTTGCCAAACTTTTTTGAACGTAGAATTAACTTTTTAAAATTGCGATAATTAGTTCGTCCGAAAATGTTGTGTTTCTCAATTTAAGTATAGATGAGTACTTTGGATCTACGTTTAGGTAATTTTATATTTAAACTATACTTTATATCATAACATACCAGCACACCTGTATTCTTCGAAGGGTTAAGCAGAGGCGTACTAATGTACACCCACAGTTCGCCGGTATGTTTAGGTCCCATGTAACGGGGGCGAGCCCATTGTCAGTAACCGAGCTGTGGCGGAGAATTTCATAGAAAAACACTATAACACTGATCGACCTGGGAATCGAACCCTAGATCTCTTAAGTAGCCATGATTACGTTGACTATACTAAATGAGGCAGATTGTATTGCTCGAGGGACGGTAGGATATTCAACCATGAATAATCTAAATCCACCACATTTAACAGCATACATTTAATCCTGTTTATTAACTGAAACTTTACGGTTGCAAACCGATACAGTTTTTTGTTACTTAACTCCGTAATTAATCCGGGTTTGAATTTCAACATGGTAAGTGGTATTTGTTGTTTTTATTAACTGTAGTTTTGAATGAATTTCGTTATTGAAATGGGGTGATTCTTAAATTAATTTTCTTCATTTAAAAACCGGCGTGAAACAACGGTTGCGTTGTGTTTCGAGGAGTGTGCGGTGATAATCTGGTGTTGCGGGTGTCCATGGGCGGTTATCGCTTACCATCAGCGATCCGTATGCTCTTTTGCTCTCCGTATGCTCGGATCACATTTTTTTCCTAACTTACCCATCACGCCTTTTCCCGAAAAGTAAGACAGAGCTACCGAGAGTACCGATGTAGTTTTTCAACATTTTTTATTGGTATAAGTAGACGAACAAGTATATGGGCTGCCTAAAGGTTAGCGGCAACAGCAGCCGCTAGTGCTAGCCGCTTATCATCTTAAGACCTCAATTGTTAAGTTTCATATGCACAGTAATGTCACTGGCTACATTGACCTTAAAACAGGAACACAATAATACGACGTCGATTCATGGTGGATATTCCGAAAAACAGAACGAAACGCGAGTAAATAAATCACGAGTGAATTGGTCTCTTCTAGGCAAGCGCGCTCCATCGTAGGTCGCATTATCGCTTAACATCAGGCAAACTGGCGATCAAGACTAAGCCTAACTAAATAAAAAAAGTTGTGAAATGGCAGAATATTTGGCAACGCGGCAATGGTACCAACCCTGCCAGCATACTACCACTTCATAAAAACTGAAGCTTATCGCTTTAGTTTTTCCTTTATTGTCTACAGCCTAGGTTCAACAGGTGTAGTTTGGTGCCAAGTCTGAAGCCACCAGTCTGTGAAGCTGGCAACGAGAGATGAAACCCTGCCAAATGATACCGTATTCGCTACTAATTAAGTTACGTATTGTCTTAAGCTTGTTTAATTAATTACAACATTGTTTATATGAATTGGGTACGTAGTTGTCTATGCCACTCTATGTCGATCAGGGGGCCTAGACAAGTGGCAATCGTTCTATGTCGATTCGATCTCGAAGATCGTTATCGCTTGTGCGATATCGATCGCCAACTGGTAGACAAAGTAACATCAGCAAACCGAACGAACCGAACATCGTTAAATATTAAATTTTAAGTTCTAAAAATTATACAAGTGTTTATAATAGAATTTATGAAGTGTGTGGATATGATATGACTTAGATAAGTTTATAAAACGATAAACAGGAACTGAGGTCTTTTTGTCATTTCCAAGGATAAAAACAATAATAATGAAATCAAGAGTGTGTCAGTGGTGAACAGTTTTAGACCCTTTTGGAACTCATGGTAAGGTAAAGAAGTATATATTCACGTAGACGTTGAACTTGATTATTAAATTCATATCACTTGAGAATGCTTTATGTAAACAATGACGTGAACGTGATCCTACAATGCGTTGCTTGTTGTGCTATTCTTTGTTCAATTACAGTCACAGTGATGTTTCAAGTAAAGTTAACTTATGTCCGAAGGGATTTCTTTACATCCCCTTTATGTATGTAATGCTACTATGCAATTAAGACGAAAAACTAGAAAATCTGTAAATAACACCTACAAATAACTAACAATAAGCCTTACTATATTATTAACTAGCTTCTGCCCGCGACTTCGTCCGCGTAGCTTGATGATATATAGCCTGTAGCCTTCCTCAATAAATGAGCTATCTAACACTGATAGATTTTTTCAAATCGGACCAGTAGTTCCTGAGATTAGCGCGTTCAAGCCAACAAACAAACAACCAAACTCTTCAGCTTTATATATTAGTATAGATATTTTTCTTTTCTACAGGGTCTAAACGTTCGCTAAGTTATCGATCGAACGATTTGTTATCTCAGCGATGTCGATTGTCAAGACGCCACTTATCTACGCATTTGTATGAAAATATTGATCAAGTCATTCGATTTCGTCATCGTTTCGTTACGCAATTTAACATTGTCTAGCACTTAGCGATCGAAAACGATTGATCACGTGACATTACGAAAGCTTATGCCAATCCCATACATTTCGGACTTGTCGAATTTCGTTATCGTTAATTAAAATGTGACTTTGTCTAGGCCCCCAGGATCTTTATCGTAGCAGTCTCGCTAAACATACCCATTACTAAGTTCTAGAACAAGGTTCTATTCTTCGGGCAATTTCAGTTGCAAGTAAGGCTTGATTTCCTCCTACGCTGACGTCGGTCGATGGCACCGTCGGTCGCGAATGTCGGTCGATGGCACCGTCGCGTCGGTCGCGAATGTCACAGAAAATCTGCCGCGCACGTCGGTGTCGCTGTGCAGTGTCCCATAGAACGTTGTATATATTCGTACGCTCGACTGGCGTCAGCGTAGGAGTAAATGAAGCCTTAGTTGCAGTCAGAAATTGCACCCTGAATTTTTTTTTTTAATTGAATTAATTCGATTTAAGATAAGTACCATACAGTTTAGTTTCTTTATTTCGCTTAAGATGCTTTCTGTTTTATTTAACAAGTCTCAAAAGTATCTAAAATAAGAACCGTTAGAGGCCCATCGAAAATTTATAAAATATCTCACTTAATCGTTGGTAGGACCTCTTGGGGTCTGACTGGCTGACGACCACCCTTACATCGGGGTCTGTCGTAAAGCACCTTGGTGTGTTTTTCGACTTTTGCGCGTAAGAGCCAGTTCCCCCTCGGTTGCTGCGGCTCTGGCAGTCTGCAGTCCGTAGGGGCTGTTAAGGGTGTAACGTGGTGGACACGTTTTAGGAACGTGGCCGACCGGGAACTACTTAGAGGAGATAAATTACACTCGGAACACAAAATATACAAATTTATTGACACTAGGTTTAGAATTTAAACTACATTAAGGCAAGAGTAGGGTGAGTTAGGCTCAGGGTGGTTAGATGAAGGCTTCGAGGCGAGGACCGACCGATAGAGGGCGGCAGTTAGCTTGGGCAGCTGCAGCGGGAAGAAGGCCCGCGCGTCGTCTGCCGATCCCTTTATAGCGACGCGCGGGGTGAGTTTTGAGGCGTGGAGAAGGGGCGGACCATGGCACAAGGGGCAACTCCTCTGGTATTGCAGGTGTCCATGAGCGACGATGACTACTTACCAGAAGGTGGCTCAAGGAACAATCCATAATATAATTTCTTATGTATTATAATTATAATACATAAGAAATTATATTATGGATTGTCGGGAAACGACCTGACGAGATACATACTTATGTATTTACAAAAAAAAGTATATAAGTATTGTATCCATTGTCTAGTACCTATAGTACAAGCTCTGCTTAGTTTGGGACTGGTGCTGTGTAAAAAAATGTCCCAGAATATTTATTTAAAATAAAAAGACATATATAAAGCGTCCGTTGAACTGCCTTGTTCTATAACATTCAATTCCTCCTAGTCTCATGGTTCGTGCCTCGCAAATCTGTCCGATAAAACCCGACCGTGTGCCGTTCGGCAGAAGTTGAGGATAAGTGCAAAGTTTTAGTTACCCTTCACAAAGTTCCTGCAAGGATACAGTTCCGATTCAGTTTGATTTGACGGTTTCGAGAATTTATTTATAACTCGTGGCTAACTTCGCCTGTGTAAATTCTGCTCACTATTTGGTAGATTTAAAAAAAAGTCTTTCAAATACCCTCATTAGTATAGTGGTCCCAAGCGCGACTACTACAAGTACCAGAGGTTTTCGGTTCGATTCCCCGGTCGATTAATGTGTTATTGGGGTTTTCTATGACATTCTCAGTAGCAGCTCGGAGTTTGGGACTCGTGTTTTTAACATGAGACCTAAAGATACCGGTGAACTGAGTGTTTACATTGGTATATCTGCCTACCTCTTCGGGGAATACAGGCGTGATGGTATGTTATGTTATACTCTTTCAACACAAGCAAATAAAACACTAAAAAAAACTATTTATTTGCAAAGAATATGAGAAAACTGCCTCGTTAGTCTAGTGGTCACATGTGCGACTTCTACGCTAGAGGTCCTGGGTTCGATTCCAAGGCAAGCAAAATATTATTGGGTTTTTCTATGAAATTCTCAGTAGCAGCTCGGAGTTTGGAATTTGTGCCCGGTTAGTGGCAATAGGCTCGCCCCCTATTACTTGGGACCTAAACATACCGGCGAACTGTGGGTGTACCTAAGTACACATCTGCCTAACCCTTCGGGTAATACAGGCGTGATGGTATGTTCCAAAATAACTCAACTTCAAAGTAAAAGTCAGTCAAAATGTTTTATTTAAAAATTTCTTTTAATAGGCGGGTAACGCACTTGTAGCTCCTCTGGTGTTGCGGGTGTCTATGGGTGGCGATAATCGCTTACCACCAGATGATTCGTGTCCTCGTCAGCACCCATATCCCATAAAAAACATACCTATCTAGAAAACCTTGTACATTTCTTGAAGTCTGTTCATTAAAACTAATTTCCTCTTGATAATAAATAGTAGGAGGTAGTCTTCAATCCACGTCATCATTGTATGTATCTTGAAACATTATAATGTGGCTTTATTGAGTCGTAAATTATTTCGTTGTGTTCATTAAAGTGTTGCGCGGTGCAATAAGTACCTGTTACAGCAACAATGTTGCAGTTTTAATTAAACGGATATCATGTTTATGGGATCGGTGTACCGCCCAGCGACACCCGCAACACCAGAGGAGTCGTTTAAAAGGGTTTCGGCCTTTGGTTGGGTTGGGTTTCATATTTAAATATACGGATTTCTGTCATTTTGTGACTACCTATTACACCAATGATACCCAAAGTGATCTATACCGACCCCCAGGGGTCGACGACGACCTACAAGGGGTCTATGTCAGCGGGAAGAAAAATTAAGGCGCATGAGATCTAAATGGCTGCGGTATAATAAAATTTCAAAAATTTAAAATTGGCTAATGAGGCAGCGTAGCAGTCGCGCTCAGGACCACTTGGTCCTGAGCGCGACTGCTACGCTAGAGGACCTGGGTTCGATTCCCAGGTCGAGCAAAGTTTTATTGGGTTTTTCTATAAAATTCCCAGTAGCAGCTTGGAGTAAGGAATTTGTGCCCGGTTAATGGCAATAGGTTCGCCTTCTATTACATACATGGGACCTAAACATACCGGCGAACTGTGGGTGTAGGTACATTAGTACGCCTCTGCCTAACCCTTCGGGGAATAGAGGCGTGATGGTATGTATGTTAAAATTAGCTAAGAAGGGGGTCAACCCAAAACATAAAAAATATGTCTAGTGGTCGACAAGATACAAAAAATTGCGTACCTTTGCATTAAAGGATGAAATAAAACTACTTTTACGGATTTTATCGCGATATATCATAGGATTAAATCCCGACGTTTCGAAAAATAGCTTATTTGTATAACGCCTATATATTATTACGTGATGCTGATGTTATGTAAATTAAAATTGAGCCAATTTTTAGATTCATAACCTAAAAAAATATGGACAAATATTACTTACCGACTCAGACCAAGTAACTTGTAAGGAATCAATACAAGTTAAAACCGTCCTTCTTCATAGATATATTTACTTGTAAATTACCAACGAAGAAATATTCATCACTTACCTGTAACAAAAACAAAAACAGAATTAAACATCAATCAAAAATATCTCGCACAAATATTCAAATACCCGCCAATTCTCGAATGACAAATGAGAATGAGGCGAGTGCTTACAAAACTACCCTCCATTTCCTACCTTTATGCCACTAGCGCTCATCTATCAATCGGATACGCGTTCTCCATATGAAACAAAAAGGCGGCCAGACTGATTCGCACCGGCCACGCGCCACCTAGCGGCAGGAAATTGCAACATCGATCCGTCACCGACACTTGAATGGCCGCGTGATGAATTGGACCGGCTATTGTTATAAATTCTCATACTAGGGGCAATGTTTTGTAAGGTGGCGCGTTATCAGTTAGATTTAACTGTCTGATTGGTCGCAGCTTGAAATACTAGGTTCGATTCCCTGGTCGGCCAGTGTTGCTATGATTAAACTCGGTTAAAGGCAATAGGCTCGCCGGCGAACGCCTGTGCCTAACCCTTCGGGGAATACAGGCGTGATGGTATATATGCATGAACCTCTTAGTAGCAGCTCCAAGTTTGCGTTTGTTACTTCAAGTTTGCTGCTCTTTATCGTAATTAATTTTAATTTGCAGTCTACGCAGACGAAGTCGAAGGCAGAAGCTAGTAATAATTTAAAATCCAGACATCTAAGAGGTTAGAACCACTAAGTAAAACCATTCATTAGAAAGGACCTAAAATTAAATTTCAAAAATAGAATAATGTACAAATGTACTGTAAACAAAACAATTACATTAGCTCTTCTATAACGGTGCGTTTAGACCATGCGAGTTCACAGAATAATCTTCGCAGTCTGTAATATTTCGACTACCTTGCTGCAATGTACGGCTTAACAATGAAACTACACCCTCTGAATCTTAGGTTGAAATTAAAGCAGTCAGACTGCACTTGAGGATTTAGCCATAAGTTGGGACACCATCAAAGTCTATTCAGCTGAGAATACGATAAATGGCATAGTCCAAACCAGGTTTATGATGACGACAACAAACTGGACCTTCATCTCCATAGGATCAACCTTTTCGGAACCATGCAACTAGATTAAATAACGTTTCATAAACGCTAGTAAAAGCTTATTTGAAATAAATACATTAGAACTTGAACTTGCCCACTGCACTATCCTATTTTCATTCCATCTAAACGCACCTTACAACTCCATTAACAAGATTAAAACAAGATTTTAAAGGATTTCTCTTAGTTTACAAAAACATCTCATTGTTACATGTGACAAAACATTGTACCAAAGATGTTGCTTAGGAAATATTTATGTTCAATTTGTAAAGGGTGCTGCATTGAAATTTTACAAATGGAAGACTGTCTTTGAAAGAAGACAACACGAGAGGTACTTTTGTTGATTATTTCGTATTTTGGCGTCCGGCGGACCGAATTTCTAATGGAAACATATTATCCGGATTAAATCGTAATTCAAACACAATTTATTCATAGTGTGTTTTCATTCATTCGGATTCCGATACCGTTAATCTAGGTTTCTGCCATTTCATCCAAAATATTGTACAGTAAATTAATGTATGCGAATGCAATTCTTGATAGCCAAGTTTGGAACGATTTTCCGGTTGTATATTTCCAGATTTCAGGATCGGATTTCAGGATTGGACGTTATCTCAATCCGAATAATAATACAATTTAATAAAATATTGTTTGGATTACGATTTAGCCTAGTCGTCCAGAGCGCGACTGCTACGCTAGAGGTCTTGGTTTCGATTCCCAGGTCGAGCAAAGTGTTATTGAGTTTTTCTATGAAATTCCCAGTAGCAGCTCGGAGTTTGGAAGTTATGGCCGGTTAATGGCAATATGCCCCTTATTACATGGGGCCTAAACATACTGGCGAACTGTGGTTGTACATTAGTACGTCTCTGCCTAACCCTTCGGGGAATACAGGTGTGATGGTATGTTATGTTATGTTATAACGATTTGTTATGGTAGGTATTACGTTTTTCTGGCAATTTAAGCTTCGCCGGACCCTTAAGTTGAATATTTAAATGTATCCATCAGAATTAATCTAAGATAAAACATAACATAACAACATAAAAAAACAATAGGGTTAGACAGAGATGATGGTATAGTAATTTACTCATACGACAACACACACCAAACCTAAGTGCGTGTTCAGACTGCGTAATTTATGCGTTTGTCGCGCGTCACAGCGTTTCCGAAACGGATAGACATCGCTCTAATGTCGCTCTATCGCGATAATTTACGAGACACACGCGATTTGCGGCCTTAATTATATGCTGCGGTGGGTTAATTAACGCGATTAGTAATTAAACGTTTATTGTACAGATAAATATTAGCTAATTTCCCCCTAAGGGTTTACGTAAAATCAACATGGGTGTAAACATCGCACGATGCATCGCGCAAAACCATTGACTTTCATATTTGATTTTAAGTTATACTTTCGGGTCTTGAAATTCCTGGAGGTCTACCTAAATGCTCGTTTTCATGGTATAGGGGAGCAAACGAGCAGACGGATCACCTGACGGTAAGCGATAACCGCCGCCCATGGACAACCGCAACACCAGAGGAGTCACAAGTGCGTTGCCCACCTTTTAAGGGTTTGGGCCTCCGGTAACCTCATTCACTCGGCGAAACACAACACAAGCGTTGCTTCACGCCGGTTTTCTGTGAGGCCGTGGTATCACTCCGGCCCATTCGTGCCGAAGCATGGCTCTCCCACATATCTGATGATAGGATAGGCTGATGCCGAAGTTCGACCACAGCTGGACGTAGGCCTCTCCTAGTGAAGGCCACAGAGCCCGATCTTCGAGCTTTCTTCAGGCAGTCACAGCCAGCTGCCTTCCGCAAGTCGTGACTTCACCTGACTGACAGGCGCCCTACACTACGTTTGCCTAGCCGCGGTCTCCACTCAAGAACTCCAAAATGTGTGTGAACTCGAAACTGTGTTTTACCATGGGAGAGCCATGCTTCGGCATGAACGGGCCGCCTCGACCGGCGGAAAACCGGCGTGAAACAATGCTTACGTTGTGTTTCACCGAGTGAGTGAGGATACTGGAGTCCCAAAACCTTTTTATAGGCGGGCAACGCATTTGGTGACTACGCTGGTGTTGCCGGTGTCAAAGGGCGGTGGTAATCACTTAACATCAGGTGATCCGTTAAAAAAATGTCGCTATTAATTCCCAATTTCTGGATATTTTATTGCTAATCTCTCGCATAGATTATCTATTAAATTATTATGGAATCCGTAAGCACCCTTACTTCCGCCCCTCCGCACCCCCCAAGCACCCGGATATGCTTCCCACGAAGATTAATGGTTGTACTTATCTGTATTACATATAAAATTCGTAAATGCAAGCATATTTGCGACGTGCAGACGTAAGCAGAGAAGTACATTGAGGATTATGTGTGACAAGTTTCATGTCGGTTGAGAGGGAAAAGTAACTTGTCTTTCAATAGATGTCACCTTTATTAAGACGTAAGTTCAGAATGTGAAGGCAAATTTCGACGTGGCAGGTAGGACATATAATGTATGTATTCACATACAGCTGACATCATAAAGCACATTGAAATAAAAACCCGCGTAGTTGTTAATTTGGAAAAGCTGTATCTACGAAAAAAGGTTGACTATGATGCATACAAGTTTTTTATACCTGAATCCAAAGTACCTGCATTTTTGGATGAAAACATCTGGCCACAAAATATAATATTCAGACGGTTTGTGCATTATAGTCAAAGACGTAAGGATGAGTACTCGCTTAAAGTCGGCAGTGTCAATAACAACAATGCCTAATAACAGTTTATTAAGATTTGCCAGCTTTAATTGTAAAAGTGTAAAGCGTTCCATAGAGGGCATTCGTGAACTTTGCGAATCGTGCGACATAATAGCGCTTCAGGAGTGTTGGTTGCTACCGGAGGAGCTGCCGTTTCTGAGCACCATCCATGGTGACTTCAGCAGCACGGGGAAGTCGGCCGTTGACACGTCTGCTGGCATACTGCGTGGGCGACCCTATGGAGGGGTAGCCCTGCTATGGCGAAAAAGTGTGTTCAATGATGTATCGGTCATTCCGACTGATAACCCGCGAATATGTGCGGTACGTATTCATACGTGTGATAGGCCATTCATTGTGATGAGTGTGTACATGCCCACGGATGCAGTGAGTAACCTGCCGGAATTCTCGCATTGCTTAGGACTGGTAAGTGCGATTGTCGATAGTAGTGATGTGGAGGCGGTTTACTGTCTTGGTGACTTTAACGCACATCCGCATAAACTATTTTTTACGGACTTGTTGAACTACTGTAGTGATAATAACTTTGCATGCGTTGATGTAGATAGGCTGGGGTTGACGTCGAACACGTACACGTATGTTAGTGACTGCAATGAGGCTAGGCGATGGCTTGATCACTGTCTCTGTACAGAATCGTCTCTGAGAACTGTACGTAGTGTTAGCGTTAAGTATGATGTTCTGTGGTCGGATCACTACCCATTATTGATCGATTGCGATCTTAATATAATCAGGCCGAAAGTAAAGCAGAGTATGTCCTATGATAACTTAGTTGTGTGGGGAGAAAAAAGCTCGAATGCCATCAAAACCTACAGGCAAGAAAGTCATCGGCGACTGCGAAATATTGACTTCCCTCGCGAAATGTCCAACTGTTGTGATCACATATGTAGTGATCCGGACCACAATCTAATAATTGATTGCCTGTATCAGGATGTGGTATCCGCTCTTAGGGAGGCTGCCATTGTTAGCAGGGAGACGCGAGTCATAGGTAAGGGGCTGAAGCGCGTGGTGGGTTGGAATAAGCACGTCCGCGGGGCTCACGCGTACGCTAGGCTTAAGTTCAATGAGTGGCTCGATTGTGGTAAACCTACATCTGGCGTGATTTATGAGGAAATGTGTGTTACTCGTAAGATCTTTAAATCTAAACTAAGGTGGTGCCAGAATCACCAAGACCAAATCCAGATGGACATCATAGCCGAGTTACACTCTAAAAAAGACTTCCGTGGCTTCTGGAAGTCTACAAAAAAGCACAACCTTAGGCCTGGTTTGCCGGCGAGTGTCGATGGTGTGTCTACTGAAAGGGATATTGCCAATGTTTTTAAATCCCATTTTTGTGTCGAGCCTAGCGGTATCCCACTGTCTGAAGTGGTCGATGCTGAGTCACAATGCACTGTCTTGGAACCAACAGTTAAGTTAGCGGCTGCTGACATAGCTAAGACCATCGGGTGTATGACCAGGGGTAAGTCTCCAGGACATGACGGGCTCAGCATCGAACACCTACAGCATGCAGGTCCCCACCTGCCACGTGTTTTGGCCATGCTATTCACGTTCTGCCTTCGCCATTCATACTTACCGGACGAGCTGATGAGGACGATCGTAGTACCAATTGTTAAAAATAAAACGGGGGATATATCAGACAAAAACAATTACAGACCGATCTCATTAGCAACAGTCATCGCCAAGGTATTCGACAGCGTGCTTAATGCTCAGTTAAACAATAAAATAACTCTGCACGATAACCAGTTTGGGTTCAGGCCCAAACTGTCCACAGATAGTGCTATACTGAGTTTAAAGCATGCTGTCAGATATTACACGGATCGGAGCACGCCTGTTTATGCCTGCTTCCTCGATCTGTCCAAGGCGTTTGACCTGGTTTCGTACACAGTGCTGTGGAGAAAGTTGCTTGATAGACAAGTTGAGCCTGAAGTTGTTAAAATCTTCCAGCACTGGTACGGGAACCAGGTTAACAATGTTAAATGGTCGGGAGCTCTGTCGGACTCATACAGATTGGAGTGCGGGGTGAGGCAGGGAGGATTGAGCTCACCAATGCTCTTCAATGTGTATATTGACGGACTTATTGCCGAGCTCAGCAGCCGCCACATTGGATGTCATATTGATGATGTGTGCTTTAACAATATCAGCTACGCTGATGATATGGTGCTGCTGAGCGCGTCAATAGGGGGACTCAGAGAGCTAATAAGCATTTGCGAGGCGTATGCTCTTACACATGGCTTAAAATACAACATCAAAAAAAGTCAGTTTATGGTTTTTAATGCGGGTCATAAGTGTCCGGCGGAGGTTCCACCAGTAAGGTTATGTAAAGTACCTTTGGAGCGGGTACATAGTTTTAAGTATCTGGGCCATATTGTGACGTCCGATCTGAAGGACGATGCGGATATTGAGCGAGAAAGGAGGGCGCTGTCGGTGAGGGCGAATATGATTGCCCGCAGGTTTGCTCGTAGCTCTAGGGATGTGAAGGTGACCCTGTTTCGAGCATACTGCACATCTTTTTATACGAGTAGTCTGTGGGTATCATATTTGCAGAGATCTTACAGTGCTCTCCGCGTTCAATATAATAACGCGCTGAGGGCACTGCTGCGGCTGCCTCGCTTCTGCAGCGCATCGGGAATGTTCGCAAGGGTCCGCATTGACTGTTTTTATGCCAGCATGCGCAAAAGAGCGACCTCGATAGCGAGTAGAGTGGGCAGCGGCGACGGTCTCCTTTCCGTTATTGCCAACAGGTTGGACGGGCCCTTCATACAACACTGGCAGGCCTTACATGCACCCATATATAGGGCTTGGGGCAGGTAGAATCATGTTAATTCATTTTCATTCATTCAATTATATTTATTTATTATTTTTATATTATTGTGTGTTAAAATATGGACTATTTATAAGTATCGTCTGAAATAAATGTTTTATTATTATTATTATTATTAGGACTCACGGTGGCTTAGAGATCATAGCGTCTGGTGTACCTAACCAGAAGACGCAGGTTCGAATCCAGCCTGCGAGTTGAATTTTTCCTTCACTAAAATAACTCTGACCTGGGACTTAAGTATTTTAGTATTTTTCCTAGTATTTTTTATGGCTATAATATTACGATAAACAAACATAGGTACAGGCCGCCTGATGGTAAGCGGCAACCGCAGCCCATAGACGCCAGCAACACCAGTGGTATCACTCACGCGTTATCACCTCAGTTGTTAAGTCTCTGCCTTATTAGCCAAGTGGTCCTGAGCGCGACTGCTACGCTAGAGGTCCTGGGTTTGATTCCCAGGTCGAGCAAAGTGTTATTGGATTTTTCTAAGAAATTCCCAGTAGCAGCTCGGAGTTAGGAATTTGTGCCCGGTTAATGGCAATAGGTTCGCCCCCTATTACATGGGACCTAAACATACCGGCGAACTGTGGGTGTACATTAGTACGCCTCTGCCTAACCCTTCGGGGAATACAGGCGTGATGGTATGTTATGTTATTAAGTCTCTTATGCCTAGTAATTTCACCGGCTACATTACCCTTAAAACTGGTACATTATAATGTTAGCACATTATTGCTTAGGGGCAACATACAAGGCGACACGGTGGTACCATCCTAGACGAACGAGCAAAGCCACTAGCAAAGCCTTACCAACTTAAAACTTTTCCCAAAAAGATATTTAATTTAGTTGGGAAAATGGTTCTTAAGACGGAATAGAATAAAGTCTGTTTTCTTTAAAGTCCCCAGAATTTGTTTCAGTTCCTGGACCCTCTCGTCTTCTATAGTTAGTTAATTGGCCTGAGGGCCAATTAGTGGGCCATTGTGTAGATGATATAAGTATCATCTACACAATGCCCCACTAATTAGCTCTCATATTTCTACAGAAGTTACGGCAACTTACAGAGTGATTTTAATTCATTTTCGTTAAATTGCGATCGGAGAAAAAGTACCTAATTATCTTTTCAATATTCCGCGATGCTGAACGGATCTGGATCTAGAATATTCCAAGCTAGGCTAATAGTCCATGACGCCCGTATTCCCTGAAGGGTTAGGCACTTATCTAGGTGCAATGATCTACAACAAACTACCTACTTCAGTGGTTTAAGTGAAATAAAACATTTTGACTTTGACTTTAAGGGTCTAATTAAATCGTACGTAAAAGTTTCCAAAGTCGGTGACTTTGATAGTCGGTGGTCGATCATTTGTTTTGCCCCCGCCTCCGACTTCCGAAACTGTTTTGCACATAACATATTTATTTTTTTGGTTTTGAAGGAGGTTTTACTTTTTGTTAGATTATTTTATTTCAACATTTTGAGTTGCGAGTAGAATTTTACATATCTTCACAATGTGATCGTTTATTCAGTCGGTACGTGTTGTTTTAATTTTGTTCTAAAAGTGACCACTTCCAAATCGGATTATATACTAAACAAGCTTTTGCCCGCGGCTTTGCTCACCTGAAGCTATATTAGAAATGGATCCCAAAAATAATTTGATCAAACCAACAGAGATGATTGACATTGAACATAGGACAGGTCAAGCTGTATCTAAGAATCCGTTTAATTAATTTATATAAGAATGTCACCAGTATTTAAGTTGAAGCATATACTTTCTAAAAGCGATAACAGAATTAAAATCTATTCAGTAGTTTTTGCGCCAACCATTAACAAACAGACAAGAATTTAAAATATCATATTTATTGTTCGGAGACGTTTATATACACTAACTAACCCACTTCTTTTTTTAAGTATTTTCAACGTACAGACACAGCTTTTTTAAGATTTTATATTAGTAGAGAAGAGATGACGCAGTTCTAACGTAAGAAACATAGAAAAACATACAACCGAATTTAGAACCTCCTTCTTTTTTTGAAGTCGATTAATAAAAGGCACAAGACTGTCCGTACAACCAAAAAATTTTAGTCACACGAACATCTTTTGATCTCGGAAGCGCTAAATCGCGGTCGACTTCCATGTTTGCTTAAGCGAAAAACTCCATTCAGTTTGTTTAACCAACACCTGAATGGAGCGGTGATTTTCATCCATTCAAGCTTCCCCAAGCACATGTCTTTGTCAGCACGATATAAATGCGTATGGAGGTGCAATTCTGCAGTTTTACATGTTAAATGAATCTCTCAAAAACATATCATACCATCACTCCTATATTCCCCGCAGGGTTAGACAGAGGCGTACTAATGTACTTACATCACAGTAGCCGGTGTCACAGGTCCCATTTAATAGGGGCCGAGCCATTAACTGGGCACAAATTCCAAACTCCGAGCTGCTACTGGTAATTTCATAGAAAAACCCAATAACACTTTACTCCTACCTGGGAATCGAACCCAGGACCTCTAGCGTAGCAGTTCCGCTCAGGACCACTAGGCTAATGAGGCTAATGAGAATTAAGCTGCGCTCGCCGCGGTCTATTTGTAGATGATCAGTCTTATTCCATCGAGACCCTTTCGTGCCTCGGAGAGCACGTAAAGTCGTCGATCCCGGTTTTCATACGAATATATATGTAATTCAGAAGCCCAAAGAATCTGCCAATCAGTCTATCCTCCGAATAACGGTATTGCCCAGAAATTGGGTTACGGAGGTCTGATCGCAATCGCTTCTAATAAACAAACCCGCTTAATTGAGGTACTAATTAATATGCCTCTATAATGAGGCTTTATTTCACATTTCTGAAATCCCATTGACCACACAAATATTTCCATTAACATTTTTCAAGCCGACAACATAATCTAAAATCCCCGCACAACCCTACCGACCTACCCCCAATAAATATTAAACAAATATAAATCTACGAACTTGACTGTAATTAGTTGTAAAACGCACTCAAATTCCTTCTATTGTTGGGACTCGCATAAATCACTAGTGGTGGGACACTTACACTAATTGAATATCGACTTTTAATAGTTCTCTAGTGTAATACTAATAGTTATAGCTACGCTGTTCAATCCGTCTGTAACGTTAAGCTGTGCTTTCTTCTTTGATGGCTGAATATTCTTAGCAACGAGACTTCTCCGTGCCTCGGAAAGCATTTAAAGCAGCCAGTCCCGGGTAATCATAGCCGCTATTTTATGATTTCCAATGAGATACATTACAGTTACTTTACATTACAATTACAGTTTTTTATTTCTGATAGGCTATTGTTAAGCGACACTGCGACCTAAGATGGAGCGCGCTTGCCGAGAAGAAACCGATTCACTCGTGATTTAAAGGCACCCACATTATATCTATCGGGGATGACCCACCCGGGAAGTGCATTCCACATTTCAGCAGTCCGCATGATAAAAAACCGTTAAGCCTGAAACTTTGCCCTGATATTAAGTACTTAATGCTGATATTATAGAAGGTAATAGTGTATACTTTAACCCTCAAAATGAATGTAAAGATACACCGACCTATTTCAAAGCAAGGGCTTTAAAAGCTCGCAATCCCCACACGTTCCCCCACAAGTGGCTTTCGCTAGCTTTAACAGCGACATTTTTAGCGTGAATCTACTTAGAATTCTTGTAACCAACATGAGATTACAAGATTCTAGATAAGCGACTCCACTTAGGTTAGTTTGCGTCAATTTTAGAGAGAATAAGATAGAACTGAAATGACGAATATAAAGAAACTTGAATTAAATGATATGAAATCTTTAGTCGTATTTAACCGGGGGTGTAAAGGGTGGGAGGAACTCATGCGCAGGGTTTTAGGGGGGGGGGGAGTCTGGCTGTTTGTGATAAACTCAAAAACTACTGCACGTATTTTCATGCGGTTTTCACTAATGGACGGAGTGATTTAGGAGGAACGTTTCAATCAATTTAGCATTGCGGTACGACTCTTAGGATCGGGGCAACGCGGAAGAAACCACGGACGAGTCGCTAATTAAAAGATAGGTAAGTAATTCCATTAGAACTAGTAAAGTTCAAATATCTAAAAACTGTTCCATTAAACGCACGATTTAACAACGACCTCACGAGAACTAAACATGATAATCACAGGGGACAATTCCACATGGCTTCAAAGAGACGGAACAGGTAACTCTTTGCCCTTCCTCTTGACTTAATTACCCTCCATTTTATAGAATTCAGAACTACGTCGGTTCCGAGATACTTCTACGTAGACATTTTTGAATCTTCCTTCATAATTATAATTTGTGAACGGGATAACGTTTAAGAAAGCATCTAGGTAAGTATAGATAGATACAATATTATTTATAGCACAACAGTCTTGGGCATTAATTAGGAATTAATCAGTTAAATATTCAATCAAATAATTTGTTAATCAATTGCAATTGAATTCATTTAATTGAATTAAATTAATTTGTGAATTAATTGCAATTGAATCCGTTTAATCGAATTAAATTAATTTGTTAATCAATTGTAAATGAATTAATTTGATTGAATTAATTTTTAATCAATTGATTGATTGAAATTTTATTTGTTTAATGCTTAATGTTTCATGACTAGAGTAGTAATACTTTAATCTTACTTACTTAATTTGTGCCTGGTTAATGGCAATGGGCTCGCCCCTATAAAATAGAACCTAAATATACCGACTAATGGGTAGACAATGTATGAGATCTGTCGTAATTTGGACCAATTTAAACAGATTCTATCATGAATAAACTGAAAACATCTATTCTTGTGCTCTGAAACTAAAGTAATATTGCACACGCATCATCATCATCATCAGCCTATATTCGTCCACTGCTGGACGTAGGCCTCTCCTAGTGAACGCCACAGAGCCCGATCTTCGGCTTTCCTCATCCACTCACTGCCAGCTGCCTTCCGCAAGTCGTCACTCCACCTGGCCAGCGGGCGCCCTACACTACGTTTGCCTAGTCGCGGTCTCCACTCGAGAACTCGTTTGCTCCAACGATTGTCGGTTCTCCGACAGATGTGACCGGCCCATTGCCACTTCAACTTGCTAATCCTTTGAGCTATGTCGGTAACTTTAGTTCTCTGTCGGATAACCTCGTTTCGGATTTTATCCTTCAGAGAGACTCCGAGCATAGCTCTCTCCATAGCTCGCTGAGCGACTTTAAACTTATGGACCAGTCTCACCGTGAGAGTCCACGTTTCGGCTCCGTAGGTCATAACTGGTAGGACGCACGCATTGAAGACTTTCGTCTTAAGGCACTGTGGTATGGATGACGAGAAGACTCGACGAAGTTTGCCGAATGCTGCCCACCCCAGCTGAATCCTCCTATCGGCCTCTCTCTCGAAGTTGTTTCTACCCAATTGCATAATTTGCCCGAGGTAGACATATTCCTGAACAACTTCGAGAGATAACCCATTTACGATAACCGGCCTCGGGGTAATAAGATTGTTGTACATAATCTTAGTTTTATCTATGTTCATCCCGAGACCGATGCGTCGAGAGGCATCAGCTAAATCGGCCAGCATCCGTTCGAGATCCTGCAGCGACTCTGCCATAAGGACTATATCATCGGCAAATCGCAGGTGTGAGATGTACTCGCCGTTCGCGTTTATGCCCATTCCTTTCCAGTCTATCGTCTTAAACATATCTTCCAGGGCGTTGGTGAACAGTTTAGGGGATATAACATCCCCCTGTCTCACTCCCCGGCGCAGCAGGATATGTTTAGTCTGCTGGTTCTGTATTTGAACGGACATGGTCGCAGCGTCATACAAGCATCTCATCACCTCGATGTATCGCCAGTCCACTTGGCATCGCTGCAGTGCCTCCAAAACAGCCCAGATCTCGATTGAATCAAAGGCCTTCTCATAGTCCACGAAAGCAAGACATAGGGGCTGGTTATACTCTTCGGTCTTCTGTACAACCTGCCGCACTGTGTGGATGTGGTCTATGGTCCCGTAACCCCTTCGAAATCCGGCCTGCTCTGGGGGCTGAAATTCGTCGAGTCTCCTTGCTAGACGATTTGAGATCACCCTTGAAAACCGCTTGTAGACGTGGGTCAGAAGCGAGATGGGCCTGTAATTCTTTAGGAGAGTTTTGTCTCCTTTTTTGAAGAACAGTATCACCACGCTTCTGTTGCACGCCTTTGGAGTTCTCCCGTCGGTGAGGGCACAGTTAAACCACTTCTGAAGCTCTTGGAGTACAGGTCTACCTCCCGCTTTCAGAAGCTCCGAAGTGACTCCGTCTTCCCCAGGGGCTTTTCCATTTTTAAGCTGTTTGAGGGCTCTCTCTATCTCATCGAGGCTGACTTCTGGCAAGTCGTCGGTGTAATGGCGGCTCAAGGTGGCTCGGCAATCCTCTCGTCTGGTTTGTGGTCGTGGAGCATGCGAGTCGTACAATCGGCCATAGAAGTCCTCGATCTCGGCGAGAATCTCCGGCTTTGAGGTGACGCTATTTCCTGTTGATGTTTTCAGCTTCGTCAGATGGGGCCTTCTCAATTTCTGGGCAAAGACTTTTGACCCCCGATGCACACGCACGAATGAATTATTAAAAAAAAGTTATTTAATCAAAAATGATAAACAATTAACAACTTAGTCACCCAAGTTGGCATACAAATTGAGAAATGGAATTTATTTGTTAACTTTGCTATGAATAATTATGTTTTAAACGAATTAGCTTGGGGACAGAGTGTTAAGTAAAAAGTTATTAGGTAATTAAGTTACTTTTCGGTTCAGTTTTTGTTTGAACTTGTAAATTAAGATTGTATAGCGGTGAAGTGAGATTAAGTCTGCATGTTAAGTGGTTTTCCACGTGGAAGAGCCATGCTTCGGCACGAATCGGCCGGCTCGACCGGAGTGATACCACGGCTTCAAAGAAAACCGGCGTGAAACAACGCTTGCGATGTGTTTCGCCGAGTGAGTGAGGTTACCGAAGGCCCAAACTAAAAAGGCAGGCAACGCACTTGAGACTCCTGTGGTGTTGCGGGTGTCCATGGGCGGCGGTTGTCGCTTACCATCAGGTGATACGTCTGCTCGTTTGCCCCCCTATCCCATAAAAAAAGTAATATTTAACTTTTTCTTTGAACTGTTGATAAAAAAAATCATGATAACATATTTATCAACAACTCATAAAAGTTTCATCACATACGGATGAATGGTTTGGGAACGCATAGAGGACCAACATACAAACTTTATTTTTTATCTAAGATTATTACTATTAATTAAGTTGAGTTTACTATTAATTAGGAGTAACTCAAACTTAATATTTGCATACTAAGGTTAATAATGTTATTAAATATAATATAGTTTAGCACCACCTATAGGTGTTAAATATTTTGAGGTCACACCAAAAACTAATACTTACAATCCTATAAATCACGGATCAGTAAAATTTAAAGTCATTATTAGCCGAACAAAATAAAATTAAGTTTCGTGGAATAACATACAATAACTCCTTAACAAAAAATAAAACAGCCTTCAAAAAAAGTTATGTGTGAAACAGTTTTGGAAGTCGGTGCCATTAGTCGGATGTTTGGTTCATGCCACCGACTTCCGAAATTTTGTTATAAGTTATTTTATTTCAACATTTTGACTTGGCGAGAATACCTCGACGACTTTGTAATTTCTTCGGTCAGTAAAATGTTTTTTATTTTTTTTTCTAAACGTGATCAGATCGTCTTGAACGCGAGCACCTTGGGAATATATTCTTTTAGACAACAAAATAATTTTCCAAATTGGTTTATAAATGGCCGAATAATCGCGTGACAAACATACAAAAAGAAAAACAAATGAACTGAGAACCTCCGCCTTTTTAAAGTCGGTTGAAAATAAAGTAATACGTAATAATATGTTCACAACTTTACATAATTAAACCAAAGTAACTACCACATTTCAATATTTCATAAACTTGCACCAAAAAGCTATTATTCCGTTTAGTCGACTATTTAACTTTGTCCCATCCCTAGCGGGGACGAAATTAAGTGCCTCGGGGTAACAACTCAAAACAATTATTGCTTAATGGGTGTAATATTAAATAATCGGATCATTTGTTTGCAGTGAAATACGTATTAAAAGAGGTATTATTAAAACAAAAGAAGATAAGAAAAATAAATTAGTAGAATTGAATAATTCCACTCACAATTGGAGCTGGCCGACTGACTGGGGAAGTACCACCTTGCAGAAAATTGTAGCCAAATCACATAGCTCTTAGCTATGTTGTGTTCTTAACGGTGAGCAAGGTCGCCAAAACTCCATGAGGAAGCGTTGTGTTGGCAGTGGGTGGGACTGGTGGTGTTTAATCTACACACTTATTGTCTCCTATGCTGCCAGCCCATTCGTTCCTCCTTAACCTTTAAAAACTTTTTGGTTCAAGAATATTTAAACGCGAGTAGGAACATATCAACTGTCAGAAACACGTTTGAAGATTGAAGGTAAGCAAAGTCTACCCAAAACCGAAAAACTTGCCATGTGGTCGACTCTTAAAAGGGTCAATAAAAAAGTGTAAAAATTAGCAAGTCTGGAAGAAAAAGTGTTAATTTTTCAACAATGTAACTTATTGGGTATGTAAAAAAAATATAGCGGCGGTAGCCTAATGGCTAGGGCGCCGACGACTTGCAATCATGTGGTTGCCGGTTCGAAACCGACCCATTGCACTACCGACGTAAACCCACTCGTAACACAAGCATTTTAGCTTAGAACGAGGGGTTAAAGAATACTAGTAATGTGCGATCCACATTGCTAGTAAACTTTAAAAAAAAAAATGTAACTTTTCCGTCAACTTTTTGCAGCGTGAATTACAAAATGGCCGCCAGCCTAGTAATTCTGTCGGTCGCTTGATGAATTTTGATTATAAGCACGTAAGTACTTACAGTTCGTGGTGATAATACTGAAATGTTTTCAGTAGGAATGAAAATGATTGCTACTTTTCATTTGATGAAATTGTGATTATTTTTCACAGAGGTTTCCCATGCGAAATTTCACAGCCTGCTATTTTTTGTCCGAAATGTATTTTTATTCAAAATCATTTATCCCCACTTGCTATTTTGAACAAAATGTGATTTCATTGAAATGTGATTTCGAGCAGGCGCGCGTACACAATGAAATCGTCAACCAAAGTCACAGGTGTGACGTATGAAAAATATTTTATGTGATTTTACACATGCCATTTGCGAAATATTCCATGCCTATTCTTTAGTTTTGCAGCGCTTCTAATGTAGGAGATAGGAACCTGTAACGTCCTAAGTTTTAATACATACTATCACGCCTGTATCCCCCGAAGAGTTAGGGATAGGCATACTAATACACCCACAGTACGCTAGTATGTTTGTTCAGGTCAAGTTTAATAAGAGATGAGGCTATTGCCATAATTGACCGGGCACAAAACCCAAACTGCGAGCTGCTACTGGGAATTTCGTAGAAAACCCAGGACCAGGACAGTCGCGTTTAGGACCACTAGGCTAATTAGGCAGTCTAAGTAAAGTTTTCATTACGCATTTACAAATATTTCCTAGTTATACATTTTTTTAATATAATCACGCCTGTAGGTATTCCCTAAACTGATAGGGATAGGCAAAGGTGTGCAAAAGTACGTACCTACACTTACAGCTCGCCGTTATTTTTAGGTCCCATCTAATAGGGCGCGAGCTCATTCCCACTAAACGGGCATAAATCAAAACGGCTATTGAGAATATCATAGAAAAACCCAATAACGTTTTTCTCGATTTGGGAATGGAATCCAGAACGACTAGCGGTAGGAGTCGCTCTTACGACCACTAGAATAAAAAAGCAGTTTATTTCCCAGTATAATGCTGACGTTAGTCGCTTAACTCCCAGACTACGTTTAAAATTTGCACAAAAATAGAGCCTGAACGTTAACCCGAACGCGCGCGGTTTTCCCCTAACGACCGAAATTGGGCCTCGCGACGCCATCCGTAGACAGCGCCGGGCGCAAACGTCGCGGTTTCCAACCGCAAGTAGAAACGGATGCACGACGCCGCTTGCATTTCTGTTATGTTGTTGTCTGACTTTTGTTGCGTAAATATTTGGATTGGGACGCGTATTTCGATTAGTTTTCTCTACTATTACAAAATTGTAAAAATGGTGTGTCTGTTCATTGAAGAAATTAAAAAAAACAACTGGCTTAGGTTACATGAACATCAAAAATGAGATTTTTAAAATTCTTGTCTGTTTGTTACGGGCAAAAACTACGGAATATATTTTGTTTTTGTTGTTATCACTGTTGGAAAGTATATGCTTCATCTTCAAAACTGGTGAACTTCTTATCTCAATTAATTGCACGGATCCTGAAATACGGCTTGACCTCTCTGATGTTTAAAGACCTATACAAAGAAGAGATCATCATGGCATTTCTAATCGAAATAGTATCTTCACGTAAGCAAAGCTAGTTTTTAAATACAGGTATGTATACACTATGTTAAAAGAAACCGTGTCTGATCCGAAAGGGGTATATAGATCACTTCAGATCCAAATCACTTCACCAAATATAACAAGAAATATTAAAAACTAGCTTCTGCCCGCGGCTTCGCCCCCGTGGAATGCGGTCTGTCATCACATCCCACGGGAACGGGATAAAAAGTATCCTATGTCCGTCTCCTGGTTCTAAGCTACCTCTCCACCAATTTTCAGCCAAATCGGTTCAGCCGTTCTTGAGTTATAAATGGTGTAACTAACACGACTTTCTTTTATATATATAAGATATATAGATTCATGTAATACGCATACGCATACTAGATGCTGCTCGATGGTTCACTCGCATCATAAAGAACGTTTCAACACAAAAGAAAGAAAGAAACTAAAATTACACAGAAAATAAAACTCAATAAATTAAAAATAAGTTGACAAGACATTTGACATTGACATTGACATTTGCCAAACCTGCACAAACAAAATTAATAGACTTGACTTAATAAAAAAATTATATTATGATAGAAAAAGGTTTATAATATGGCACTGGTATCATGTCTTAAGGTTTCCTCAGTATTCTGATTATCACATAAAAATCTTTTAAGTTTCGCTCTAAACCCGTGAAGACTTTAAAAGGCCTATATTCTCCTCCAAGATCCAATCTATCTCTGTACCAAATTCTATCTAAATCGGTTCAACGGATTAAGTTTGAAACGGTAATAGAAAACCCAGCGTTAAATTCGCATTTATTATTTAAATATATATCTATAATGGATTAATAAAGTGTTTTGGACTAAATTCAAATGTTTTTATTTCAAATAAGCTTTTACAAGCGTTTATGAAACGATATGATTCTAGTTGCACGGTTCCAAAAGTTTGATCATATGGAGTAGAATCGGGCAAGAAACTCCATGGAAATTTTAAAATAAATAACTAAACTAAATTAATATTGAAACTAACTGATCCAACACCAATAACAGTCGTATTGTATTTTATCTGGCCAGTGCAGTCGGCCGGCCATAAATCAGTGAATATTGCTTAGCCCGCCAATACTGACGCAATACACTCCCCAACCCGATCGGGGATTTATTGCCTCGGTTGTGACGGGTTAGTTTTAGCTATAATTGATAGGGTGAAATTAATCCACATGTAAAATATTAGTTGCTAACTTTAATTGTTAATCTCCCTTGCCTTTTCTACTATTGGACAGCGAGAAGCATGAAAAAGCGACATCGATTCATGGTGGTACACTGTCCTATTCATGGAGGTCATTTCAAACCCGAACGAAACGCTTAAGTCCACTTTTATCATGCGTATTGCTGAAATGTGGAATTCGCTTCCCGAGTGGGTAGCGAATTCCACATTCGCTTCCCCGATAGATATCAAGTAATCTGGGTGTCTTAAAATCAATTAACTATCTTAAAATTATTTACAGATACTTATCGGGGAAGACCCACTTGGGAAGGGCATTCCACATTTTAGCGGTGCGCATGGTAAAAGTGGACTTAAGTGTTTGGTACGGATTTTCGGAATGTCCACCATGAATAGGACAGTTTGTAACGTGGAGGACACGTTTTAGGAACGTGGCCGACCGGGAACTATTTAGAGGAGATAAATTACACTCGGAACACAAGATATATTAATTTGTTGACACTAGGTTTAGAATTTAAACTACATTAAGGCAAGAGTAGGGTAAGTTAGGCTCGGGGTGGTTCGATGAAGGCTTCGAGGCGAGGTCCGGCCGGTAGAGGGCGGCACTTAGCTTGGGCAGCTACAGGGGGTAGAAGGCCCGCGCGTTTTTTTTTGAAATGGACATTAGCTGTTGATTCAGGGAATCTTAACAGCGTAACCGAACTTGGTGGCGAGGCACCGAATGCCTCCAGCCAGGAATGCCTGCGCGTCGTCTGCCGATCTATTTATAGCGACGCGCGGGGTGAGGCTTGAGGTGTGGAGAAGGAGCGGGGGGCGCGGACTATGTCACAAGTTTTTATCCCGGATATCATCCCTAGCAGCAGTGGTACTTTTAATTGTAATAGTACAATTCCTCTGCTTATAATTTACGAAAAATAAAAACATGCTGTATCATGCTGACTGGCAACTTACAAGGAGTCAAGGATGCTGTGTTGCCATGATTTTTTCTGCACGCGTATGGCTCACGTGTAATTTCGACTGACAACGGCTGTCAAACTTTTAAAATAATAATTATACCGGAGTTTTATATTTATACGTAAAGTAGGTAATAAAATTATAATAGGCCGTGTCTGTACATAATAGATAATTAAGAAAAATGAATTATATGGCGATCTTTATTAGAGCAACAGAAGCCAACACAGCAATGTGTTGAAGCCAATGTGTTCAGCATATTTTTGGTATTGGATCTGTACCAGTACTACCTCAAATGATACTCCACTACTACAAATCAGCGAGCGGTCATAGTTCAACGTATTTTAGAAGTACTTCAATACGTTTTGACAATGGGCCAAGCCGTGTTCGCTTGCAAAAGTTTGGTATCACTAACTAACAATGTGGAAAGTGAAGTAGGTTCGAGTTTCAACCGACTGCAAAAAGGAGGAGGTTCTCAATTCGTAAATTTTTGCTAGTTATGAGTTTAAAATAATACTAAAAGGTTTGTCAGTTTCCAACAAGGCGGTGCTCCGATACAACGACGATTGGGTTAAAATGCTCTTGTAATATTAATCTTCAATATTTAGCTTCCTTTTTCAATTCCTTTTATAATTAAGAAAAAAATTGAATGATAATTATTGTTTTGGAAGAAATCCGAACTAAGATAGAGAAATAAGCAGTAATCAATTTCTAAATAGTCATAAATAATTATTTAAAAATATATTTTATTTCTATTTACTTAAATACGGCCAATAAAAAAATATTTGTTTTCACTTAATTATTATTTTGCATTTTTATGATGCTACAAAATCCAATGAAATTATACAAATAAAGCTTCATTAATGATTGCATGAATGAAACGGTATAAGTATTGAAATTAAGTATGCAGATTTTCGGAATATTTTATTTAAATGTTAATTTCTCGGGCTTTTACACATAAACATAAACATACCATCACGCCTGTTTTCCCCGAAGGGTTAGGCAGAGGCGTACTAATGTACACCCACAGTTCGCCGGTATGTTTAGGTCCCATGTAATAGGGGGCGAGCCTATTGCCATTAACCGGGCACAAATTCCAAACTCCGAGCTGTTACTGGGAATTTCATAGAAAAACCCAATAACACTTTGCTCGACCTGGGAATCGAACCCAGGACCTCAAGTGTAGCAGTCGCGCTCAGGACCACTAGACTAATGAGGCAGTTTATAGTCTCGGGCTTTTAAGCCGTTTGCATTTCAATTCACGACTCCAATTACTTGGAAAACCAAACAATTTAATATAAGCCTGTTCTTATTATTACAACTCATGAAAATTCATAATTCACGATGCATGCCTTATAAATAAAATAAATAAAATAAAAATAAAAATAGCCTTTATTTTTTTTTCTACTACCGAATGAAAAATGAAAGTACATTAGAGCTTAACTTAACTTAACCTACTATGAAATATTTGTTACTTAATTTTAATGCTAGATGTATGTATGCATGTGTGTGTGCATTAATTTATGTAATTTTGTATGTTTGTGTATGAGTGTATGTGTATATGTAAGTATATATATATTTACGTATATATATATATATATATTTTTAATATTTATGTAATTATGTATGTATATGTGTGTGTGTATGAGTGTATGTGTGTATGTATAAATGTATGTACCTACTGTCTATTATGTATAAAGTAATTAGTGCATGTTGGTAGTAGTCGCCTCTGCGGCGTAGGCCTCTCCTAAACCTTTCCACACATTTCTTTCACGTGCCTTTTGCATCCAATGAGATCCACATCTTTGGCTGAAAATGTCTCTCCATCTTTTACTTGGTCTCCCCTTTCTCCTTTTCCTGTCTCTGGGTACCCATTCTGTTAAGCGTTTTGTCCATCTATTGTTGTTCATCCTGCAAATATGTCCTGCCCAATGCCATTTGAGTAGTCTAATTCTTTTCCGTACATCTATTAATTTTGTTTTCCGTCTTATGTGTTCATTGCAAATTTTATCTGATAGCTTTATTCCAAGCATACTTCTTTCCATTTTACGTTGGCAGATAGCGATTCTTTCTTCATCCTTCTTTCTCAATGACCACGTCTGGCAACCATATGTTAGGCATGGTAATACTGTTACTTCGTATAATTTTTTCTTTATATTTAAACTAACTGTATTATTTTTCATTATCTCTTTCAATCCCCAGTATTTTTTCCAGGCTAAGGTTATCCTACGTTGTATTTCCTTTCCAGTATTATTTTCAAAAGATACTAGCTGACCTAGATATATATATTCTGTCACATATTCAATTTTTTTGTTTGCTACTATAATGTCTTGTTGGTCTCCATTGGTTATGATCTTAGTTTTCATTGAATTCAATGACAGTCCCACCTTTTGGCTTTCTATTGCTAATTCATTGATCATACTCTCTAGTTCTGCCGCATTATCCGCAAATACCACTATGTCATCCGCGAAACGTAGGTGGTTCAATAATTCTCCGTCTATCTTTACTCCTTTCGTTTCCCAATCTAGACAACTGAAAACATATTCGAGCACCGCTGAAAATATTTTTGGGGAGAGTGGGTCTCCCTGTCTTACTCCTCTTTTTATGGGGAATTCTGTACCTTCTCGTTCTAAACGCACTTTGGCATGACATTTTGAGTAAACACTATTTATTATATTTATGTATTTCGGGTTAACGCCTTGTTGTGTTAAAGATGTCCATATAGCTTCAAAATATAAGGAATCAAAGGCTTTCGTGTAATCTATAAAACACATATATAATTTTTTTTTGTATTCATTTGCTTTTTCGATTAATTGTGTTATTACTTGTATATGATCTACAGTGGAATACCCTTTGCGAAAACCTGCTTGTTCACGTGGCTGGTGTTCTTCTAGTCTATTCGTTATTCTGTTCAATAATATTTTTGAGAATATTTTATATAAATTCGTCGTTAAACTAATTGGCCTATAGTTTCCTAGGTCGCTTCTATCCCCTTTCTTGTGCAGAAGTATAATCGTAGACTTTGACCATTGTTCTGGTGTGGCTTCTGTTCTAATAATGTTATTGAATAATACTTGAAGTGGTTTCAGAAGTGAAATAGATAGCGATTTGAGGACTTCGTTGGTAATGTTGTCACTTCCGGGGGTCTTGTCGTTTTTTTGAGATTTTATCGCGTGCTCGATTTCTGATCTAAGAATGCTCGGTGTCTCTGTACTTCCATAAACTGTGTTATGATCGTTCGGTTTTGTGTAATAATATGATACGGGAGGACAGGTGTCGTCTTCGATATTGTAGAGCTTTGTGTAGAATGTTGTTGCTTCGTTTATAATATCTGGGCGTCTAGTTTGTATTATACCTTGCTTATTTTTCAGTTACCCTGTCCACTCTGACTTGTCACTCAGCTCTTTATAAGCTTTGCGTAGAGCTCCTGATTTACTTATGAATTTTTCAAATGTTTTCTGACGTATGGTCTTTTTTTCTTGTGTAATATTTCTATTGATTCTTTTGCTTATTTTTGTTATTTCGGACTTTATTTGTTTTGTTCTTTTTTTCGTATACAACTCTTTCCTTTTTTCTAGGAGATTTTTTGTTTCTTCGTTGATATAGTTGTTTGTATGTTTCTTCTTTCTTGGTAACTGCTCCAAAAATTCTTGAAATTCTATTTCTAATTTATTATATTGGCTTTGGACATCTATAGATGTTTTAACGGCTTCCATCAATTTATTTTCCCAGTAATTGGCGTCATCTTTTGAGATAGTTGGTAGTTCCCTGGTGTAGTCAGCAGGTTTAATGTGTTTTCTTCTTGGTTTTGAGTCTAAGGATAACTCACATCGTATCATCCTATGATCAGTATTGAAGTTCAGGTTTTTAATTATATCAAATTTTTTAATATATGTTGGTTGGTTTGTAAGTATGTAATCAATCTCATTAAGTTGTTGACCATTTGGGGATCGCCATGTCCATTTTTTACGCGGATTGCATGGAAACATGCTGTTTACGATGTAATAGTTATTCTCCAACGCAAATTCGACTAATTTCTGGCCATGTGGGCTTCTTTTTCCGTGTCCATATTTTCCTACGTTCTTTCCTTCACTTTTTTGAGCTTTTCCTATTCTTGCGTTGAAGTCACCGAGTAAAATAATATTTTTTGTCTGAGTAGAGTCCAAGGCATATTGTACCGTTTGGTAGAAAAGGTCTAGATCTTCTTTTGTGTAGGTTTCTGTAGGAGCATATGTTTGTACAAGCGACCAGGTAGAGTTATAGTTGTCACCTGTTCGTATTTCTAGTATCGCAACACGGTCTGAAAAGCTTCTTGTACTCACTATATTGTTTTTCAGGCGTTTTCTTATTAAAAAACCAACTCCATTTCTTCCATTCGTTCCAGACGTATGGTATAAGATAAACTCAGGATATTCTTCTATTATTTCCTTTTCTCTTCTAGTTTCACATAAGCCTATTATGTCCCATTTTATTGCCTTGATGGCATATTTTAGTTCGTCAATTCTACTGTCTGATAGTAATGTTCTAACATTGATACTTGATATATAGAGGTTTTGTGTATTTTGTCTTTTTTTAATGTTTTTATTATTATTATTGTTTAATTGGTTTTCTTTTTGGTTTAGGAGGTAATGGTCTGACTCCTCCACGGTGACCGGCCGGCTTGGAGAAGGTAGAGAGGTTGAAGAGGCGCTAGTTAGTTTTTTTGAGTATCTTCGCTTGGTAAAGTCCGGTTGCTAAGGTTCAGCTGCGATGGGCGTAAAAAACTGGTTATGGTTTGCGACTTGTTTTTTTTAGATGCTTGTTTCGTCCCCTCGATGTTATATTTTGTAGTTTCTTTTCCTGTCTCCTCAGGTGAGGTAGACATAAATCGTTTTATTGTATTCCTTTCTGTTGGTGTATGGGGTTCTGATTCACGTGTTTTTAGTGTCACAATTCTGTCATAGCGTAGGGTTACTCTTTTCCCCGACTCTCGCTCGCGCTTAAGTTCTTCTTGTAAGTCCTTTCGCTTTTGCAACACACTAGGTGGAAAATCTTCTTTGAGATAAATATTTGTATTATTAAGCATTTTTTTCTTTTTTAATATTTCTATTTTCCTGCTGGTTGTTGTTATTGTGACAACCACTGGTCTAATATTTCCAGAGATTTTTCCGATTCTATTTACATTTTCAATTTCCCATTTTTGACATGGTATCTCCATTTCGTTATTTATTATATCCAAGACAATAGAAAGTAGGCTTTCATATCCTTTTTCTTTTTCCTCAATCCCAAAAAATATTATGTTTCTTCTTCTCAACTGCTTATCTAAGATTTCGATGGTTTTCTGTTGTTGTTCAATTTTTATTTCTAGGTGTTTAGTTTTAGTTTCGATGAAGTTGAATTTTGCGTCTATATTGTTATTAATTGATTCTTTAATATTTTGTTCCATCTCTTTCATATCTTGTTTTTGTTTTGACAGATCATTTTGTATATTTTGTAGAATTTTTACAATGTCTTCCATTCTGAACGGACTGCTTGCGCCCTCTATTGGATATAGCCAATATTTTATGGGTTCGTACTTGCGCCGGAGTTTGATTTGTAGCTTTGTAGTTAGTTTTGCTTCTAATCACTAGATGGCGTTATTGTAAGAATTATTAATTGATGATGATTTGTATATTTCCTTTTAATGTGATTTGAGGTTATAATTTATACAAGATTCACACTTAAGCTGTTTCTTTTGTTATTTTCTTCATGAATTTTGTAAAACTGACCTTATTGTTCTCGGATGTTTGTTATTTTTCCAAATTCTTCGAATTGAGGCATTTAACGCCCACGCTAGTTGCTTGCGGTTTTTTAGATATTTGCTGGTAAATATAGAATTTGTAAGGCGAATAACATTTATACGGTAGCTTCACTGTTATTTACACACGTTTAGCGTTATTTTACGTCGATTTAAACACTGTTTTTATTTTTGAACACAATATAATAGCAGATCCGATGTAAACACGAGAACAGTGGCGCCCTCTCCCATGCATGCCTTATACATAAAGTAAACAAATGTATTATTAAAAAATATATTATTATGTGAAAAAACTTTGAGAATCCCAAACTATATCAACAACAGAAACCAGTTTGCTTCAAATGAATCTCGGCCACCAGCAGCCGACAGTCGTACGGCAGCCATCACGGTAAACGGTTCCATGCAATGGATTTCACCGGCAAAATCGCTATCGTAACCGGTGCGAGTTCCGGTATCGGAGCAGCCACAGCGAAGCTGCTATCACAACACGGAGCAACACTAGCAATAGTCGGACGAAATGAAGCTAAATTACTCGAAGTGGCGCGTCACTGCGAAGCGGCCAAAGGAATACGACCTTTATGCCTCCTTTTAGACTTGACTGTTGACGAAAATTGCGAAGAAGTGGTGAGAAAAACTGTGCAAACGTTCAAAAAGATAGATATACTGGTGAATTGTGCTGGCAAAGCGACTGTGACATCACTTTTCGATACAACAATGGAGATTTTTGATGAGCTTGTCGCTTTGAATCTTCGAGTGCCGTACAAAATGACTCAAACCTGTATCCCTCATCTAAAGAAGACGAAAGGCAATATCGTTAATGTTTTCGGAGCTCCAGTGAGGGTCAGACCCGGATTTTTGCCGTTCGCAATGATCCGAGACGCCATGGAACGGTTCACGAAGGCTGGCGCTTTGGAATTGGTTGTTGAAGGTGTGAGAATGAACGCTGTGCGCCCAGGAATAACAAGAACGAATATTTTGGCTAATTTGAATGTACCGGAAGTAGATATGGATAAAGCGTACGATAAAATATCTCAAACGGTGCCTAACAATGTGATTATTGAACCTGAAGAGATAGCCAGAATGATAGTGTTTGCTGCAAGCGATGTTTGTCCGAATTTAAGCGGTGCTAGTTTAATTGTTGATGGTGCAGCTTCTTCGAGCTGAAGTGCTGAATTTAGTGAACTTACGAGTAATAGTGGTATTTAAAACAAGAGAAAGTTTCGTGAGTGATTAAGAGAAGTACTGCTTTGGGTTATTTACAAGTGATATTGATATTTGATGATAAAATACTCAAACTTTGCATAAATTAGTATCGTAAATAAGGTTGGGATAGGTTTTGTTTAAAAAATATATTTGTATATCAATAAAATAATGACAGTACCTGTCAAGATGAATGGAATAAATCTTCATTAAGTTATGGTATTGAGTTTATTTTATCTGTAAACAAAAAGTTATACCGAACAAATTGTGATGTGAAATTGATCTAAAAATACTTGATTTTGAATACATTATGTCGGATGTAAGTAACACAACGTAACGTTTACTAAATAACATTAGTAATTTCATAATAAGTAATATTTGCTGAATTCAAAATGGTGATGTTGAGTGGTTTTGGATAGTTTTGGATAGATTAGATAGCCAAAAGTGTCCAAATAGTCATTATTTTCGAATATATTAGAGGATATTTGCTTTCTGCTTAATTTATCATATTATACATATACACTAGCCCAGTGGTCCTAAGCGCGATTGCTATGCTAGAGGTCCTGGGTTCGATTCCCAGGCAATAAGGTTACATGGAGCCTAAACAAGTGGTCGATGTACATTAGTACACTTCTGCCCAACCCTTCAGGGAACGCAAGCGTGATGGTGTGTATGTAATATTTTCTTCCATTTAACAGCGGAGAATTTTCTTACCAGTCCATATTTATATAGATTTACGTAATACATCTCAACCGGTTATCTACCTATATCTGTCCTTGTATAAGGAAAATCCAGTCAATAATATTACGGTGACGTCAAGCAATTATGACGTCATGACTTACTGAATGTACTCGGACAAGAATACATGTACAGTCAGCAACGATAGTGAACAAATACGATGCAGTTTTCAAAATAAATTCACATTCCATCATGTATGTATTCCCCAGAAATGTACTAAAGTACACCCACAGTATCGAATTTTCGATCAGGTCACGTGTCCTGACGCGAGTTTAAATGATTTTACCCATCCGAAAAAGTGCACAACACCGCTAAATAAGTTTTCACTTCAAAAAACTACAACTGAAATTGCAAAACAATACAAGCCTATACCTTGCAAAAATAACAACAATCTTCATGTGTGCCGCTGATGAAAACCTATGCATTGTTCTTCGTGGTTCGCGGTCGTATAGTTTGGGTTATTTTCGCAAAAAATCTTGGCCTTCCCAATTGTTAGTTGGAATGACAGCTTGCATTTTACTAGGGATGGAAATGATTGCTACTTTTCATTCATTTTCGATTTCACATTTGAAATTACCCCTTTTTCTCTATATTTTTTTATTCAAAATCATTTATCGCCACACTTGCAATTTTTAACAAAATACGATACGCATTGAAATGCAATTTCATTAAAATGCGATCGCATCGAAATGCGAAGGCTGTGTGAAAAAAGTAGTAGGTGTGACGCATAAAAAATTATATCTATCTATCTATCTATATAAATTATATATATATCTGAAATGATGAATATATTAGAATTATTATTTACAAACATCATCGAATAAACCATTTTTAGGCCCACTTGCACCAACTTTTTAAATATATTTAAATTGCATTTAAACACAATTTTTCATAGTATTTTTTTGTTTAAATACTATTTAAATACATTTAAGAAGTTGGTGCAAGTGGCCCTTAGACCCACATGTGACCTAAATAATTTTGATCTTCGGGTAGATTTAACAAAATTGGAAATACCGCTATTCACAGCAATATCGTTTTGTGCGGAGTGTCCATACTTTATAGAATTGCAACATAAATCCTAAGAAAGATTAAGTACCTACCACTTAAAAATATATCAAACACATATTACATAAATTGTATATCAAGGGTAAATACAAGAATATTTTAACGCAGTCATAAACAGACAAGATACGATAGATTAATGATAAACATTGATAATGTTATCAGTATTTATCCAACCACCAGTACGTACGCACGCGTCTTGCATTATAAACAAAACAAAACGTAATAAATAACTAAAGACTTAAATTCACGAAAGTAAATTCACGATTCACAAGAAGGGAAAGATAGCGAAATGGATAAAATTGACTTTAGTGGTAAAGTGGCTATTGTAACAGGTGCCAGTTCCGGTATAGGAGCGGAAACAGCTGTAGCATTTGCCAGTTTTGGAGCAAAATTAGCTCTAGTCGGGCGCGACGAAGCAAGACTATTGGAAACAGTAAACAAGTGCGCAACAAAGAACGGTATTGTTCCTTTGTGGATCAAAGTAGATCTATCGGAAGCAGGGAGTAGAGAAACAGTGATAGACAGTACAGTAGAAACATATGGAAGAATAGATATACTAGTGAATTGTGCTGGAAAAGTGGCTATATCATCTCTATTTGACAATTCAATGGAGACATTAGACGAGCTTATGGACATAAATTTTCGAGTACCGTACCATTTGTCTCAACTAGCGTTACCGCATTTAGTAAAGACGAAAGGAAACATAATTAACATAGGTTCTTCGATGTCGAAGAGAGCCAAGCCTGGTTTAATGCCATATACAGTGTCAAAAGCAGCGTTACAGCTGTTTTCGAAGCACGCTGCGTTAGAATTGGCGTCCAATGGAGTCAGGATTAATTCGATCAGTCCAGGACATACTAAAACTAATATTTTATCGAATATAGGTTTTACTGATCATGATATAATAGAATCTATATCGGAACTGGCTAGATCTATGCCTAGTGGAAAAATGATGGAACCTAAGGAAGTTGCTCTGTTAATATGTGTAACGGCTAGTGATCTATTTCCTAATCTAAATGGATCAGATTTGATGTTAGATGGTGGTGCTAATATGACGTAAATTATACATTTTAATTTAAGCATTGCGATTTTGATAATAAATGTTGGCATTTTTCGTTAAATGGTGTTTGTATTGGTAATCCTAAATCGATATCATCACACAAATAGGATGCTGTCTTTACTATCAAGGTTTAGTAATATCTTATATCTTAGATTTTTGTCAATGTGCGAATTATGCATCATAAGATTGGTATATTTGTGATTCTTTTTTATTATATTTTAATGTCTCAAATATGTATACCTATCTATCTACGATAATAATAGTTTTGTTTATAGTCTGAATAGATTACAATAAATATTTACGTTTATTATACATCAAAATCGCAAAAACTCTAATCTTCCAAGCTTTCAAAGAAATATTACATTATTTATATGTAATAAATACGACCGCTCTAACACTGTAAGTCTATATAATTTCGAATCTAATTGTACTAGAATTTATTGATACTGAAGTAATCGTTATTCTGAAGGTGATAGAGGCTATAATTAGTGACAGATTTAGAACGGCATACTTTGTAAAGATCAATGGTAAAGCATATTATTCGATTATTTATTAATTTGTTTGTAGTAATTCGTTAGCTCCAATTTAGATGATACCGTTTTTGTTTGTAACCTTGAAGAAACAAATTATAGCTAAGAGTCAAACTAAAATATGAATTAGATATCTTGCTATGAAACTACATTGTATTGGTTGCCTTCAAAATACTATGTAAACATTGACTGAGTTATTTATATTTGTTCGCGACAGAAGATCAAAATGTGTGATCTGTGAGTGTGGTAAAAAATAATGTTATATTTCTACGTCAAAGGGACAACAATTAGGTGTTTTACCCTACTAGAATTATCAGATAGCGATAAAAAAGTTACACACTAGCGCCGCCAACCGCCGAATAGTGAAAATACAAATAATAGTTGTAGGCAGTAACACGCTAGCGCCACCTATAGTCGAAAAAAGAAATAATACGTAGGTAAATAATAGTTATATAGTTTATGTATTTACCTTAGCCAGCACATGGGCACCGTCTATTGTAGAATTTAGGAGTACATCATAAGTAAATAATAGTTATTTAATATCGGTATTCCTATTTAATTTAGCTTATAAGTATGTAAGCGCCATCTATTGTCGAATAGAATAGTTAAATATAGATTATGATTAGCTATATTAGGTTACTTATACACATATAGATTATGTAGATGTATTACTTTACCTAGCGTGCTAAAGCAATCTATTGTTGAATGGAAGAATACAACATAGGTATTATATAATATAATAGTTATGTAATATATTCCTATTTACCTTACTAGCGTCATAATTACGTAGGCGCCATCTATCGTCAAATAGAAGAATTAAAGATAGTAATGATTAGTTGTATAGATTATATAGGTAGATATAGATAGTTCGATTATATACTTATTTTACATGGCATGCTAGCGCCATCTATTATCGAATAGATGTACCTAATCTAGAATATTCGTGATAATATAATTAAATCTAGGTTTTATAGTGAAATAATTAGGCATAGGATAAGTTTAGAATATTGTAGTGAATTTTCCTAACATGTACTAATCACCCCCTTACTGTTTCTTATAGTAATATAATAGGTTTTGATATTTAATTGATAAGGTGATAATAGGTAAATATCTAGAAAAGTATGTAAGTTTGGTATATAATCATGTTAGGATATATATATTTTAGTCATGATAGAAAGATCTAGTAAGATAACATTGTATGTAACACATCGGGTTCAAGTTGCCAGAATTTTCCCTCGACGCGATCTTATTTACATGAAAGTTCTGGAAATGAGAAATGCTATTTCGCAAGTTTCGCGTTATAATTTAGTATAATTAGTTGAATCTTGCCTAGAAAGTAATTAATAGATAGTAAAAATCTGAATATAGCATTATCTCTAATAGATATATAAGAATTCGTGAATAGAACGTTTCAAGTTTTAGTTAATGTTCTAGAAACTTTTTTGTTATCAGTGTTACATTTGTTATGTATATGTTATATTATAGTACAGTTCAAGACGCATCCAATGATGTATATAACATGTACCTTATGTAAGAATTTATAGAAATAAATAGGTTCCAAAGGGTTCGGTAATAGGCCAGATTTTTCTCGAATGGTTGTGTGGTATAAAAGGTATCGCCGTTAGTTCGACAGTTGCAGTTGTAATCCAGTCACCGAAGATATCACACCTCAAGTGAGAACCGAACCCCGAGGAACAGTGTGACAGTGTAGTCGTGTGTTTTATTGTAGTTCAGTAGTGGTGTTCCTTCGTGCTTTTTAACCGACACTATTCGAACCTATAGTGTGCAGGACGTCAGCGGCTCGTTTATAATACCGATACGACTCGAGTCCGCCCGTCTGGTACAATTCGCTGGTCCTTCGAGCCGGATCGTCAAAACGTCGGTTGGACCTACTACCTGAACATCACCAGTGAAGATGCCGATTACCCGTTCACAAGGAAAGGCTCCTGAGGCGTGGGTGGTTGACATCAGAGGCGGACCTTCTATAGACATGCCAGCCGCCATTCGAAATGAACTACTACGTTCACCGTCAACTGCAGACAGCGTCGAGTCGCCGCCGTCCCTCCCGCTCTTTAAGGGGGGGCCCCCCGCACCCGCTATAGACATGAGCTCACTGCCGAGCCACCGAAGGGGGATCCGAAATGTAGGCGACTCGGACCGAACAGTGCGAAATATGGAACACGCACCGCACCCTGCACCGCCGACTATTAGCCGTAGGGGAAATAGCAATGAAGAGTCATCAAGGGAACCTATAGATACAAGTGCGAAGTCACATAGGACCCAGCGGTCACGACGAAGAATTCGGAACGCCCGTAAAGAAATTATAAAAATTAAATTGGAACTCGCTATGATCGCACTAGAGGAGGCAGAGGAGGAAGTCTCCGACGATGACTGCGATGAAAATTACAACTCGAAGGCTGAATACAATAGATCGTGGCTGGAAGGCAACGTCGACCCCCAACAAGAGGGTATCGAAGCAACATCCGCCGCCGAGGGGATCGGTGGCATCCGACAAGTATATTCCGCGCCGCCGCCCCTCCCGGAGGATACCGACGAGCATACAGAGCACCGATTGTCAGCAGCACCGATCACCACAGTCGAAGCCGCAACTGCCGCCGAGGGGAATGGTGGCATCCGACAAGTACACTCCGCGCCGCCACCCCTCCTGGAGGATATCGACAAGAATACAGAACGTCGATTGTCGGCAGCACCGATCGCCACAGTTATTGAAGACCACTGCGAGCCTCAACAAGAGGATGTCGAAGCCGAAATCGCCGCTGAGGGGAATGGTGGCTTTCGACAAACATACTCCGCGCCGCCGCCCCTCCTGGAGTATACCGATAAGAATACCGAGCGCCGACTGTCGGCAGCACCGATCTCCACAGTAATTGAAGCAAAAAAAGAAAGCAAAACGCAAGTACAGCTTCTGAAGAAAAATGAACATAGTGAAGGAAGTGGCACGCTGCGACCGTTCATATCCGAGTTCACTTCCGCTATCGCCGCGTTGGCCAGCAAACCGAAACAAGCTGACACATCGATATATTATCCGCTCAACCTGAAAAATAGATATGGAAAGCAAATGGAATCTCTCCGCCGCAAGTATCTCCCGGAACTGCAACACCGGCGGGAGCCTCATGATCGGGGCCCTTACTTTCTGCGTTCCCATCGTGATCGCAGACGGGCAGCTACTGCGAAATACTTTGACTCGCGGTCGGGCGGAGGAGGTCTAACCTGGCGCGGATGGTCAAATCCGGACCGTCGAGGTGCGCACAGCAGGTGGAATTCTGAATCATCCGGCGAAGAAACTCGTCCCCCGCCTAAGTAACAACGTCGCTCACCGGGATGATGCAGTACTGCTCCCAGTAGTCGCCATACTGCACGGCGGGAGAGATGTTCGCGACAGAAGATCAAAATGTGTGATCTGTGAGTGTGGTAAAAAATAATGTTATATTTCTACGTCAAAGGGACAACAATTAGGTGTTTTACCCTACTAGAATTATCAGATAGCGATAAAAAAGTTACACACTAGCGCCGCCAACCGCCGAATAGTGAAAATACAAATAATAGTTGTAGGCAGTAACACGCTAGCGCCACCTATAGTCGAAAAAAGAAATAATACGTAGGTAAATAATAGTTATATAGTTTATGTATTTACCTTAGCCAGCACATGGGCACCGTCTATTGTAGAATTTAGGAGTACATCATAAGTAAATAATAGTTATTTAATATCGGTATTCCTATTTAATTTAGCTTATAAGTATGTAAGCGCCATCTATTGTCGAATAGAATAGTTAAATATAGATTATGATTAGCTATATTAGGTTACTTATACACATATAGATTATGTAGATGTATTACTTTACCTAGCGTGCTAAAGCAATCTATTGTTGAATGGAAGAATACAACATAGGTATTATATAATATAATAGTTATGTAATATATTCCTATTTACCTTACTAGCGTCATAATTACGTAGGCGCCATCTATCGTCAAATAGAAGAATTAAAGATAGTAATGATTAGTTGTATAGATTATATAGGTAGATATAGATAGTTCGATTATATACTTATTTTACATGGCATGCTAGCGCCATCTATTATCGAATAGATGTACCTAATCTAGAATATTCGTGATAATATAATTAAATCTAGGTTTTATAGTGAAATAATTAGGCATAGGATAAGTTTAGAATATTGTAGTGAATTTTCCTAACATGTACTAATCACCCCCTTACTGTTTCTTATAGTAATATAATAGGTTTTGATATTTAATTGATAAGGTGATAATAGGTAAATATCTAGAAAAGTATGTAAGTTTGGTATATAATCATGTTAGGATATATATATTTTAGTCATGATAGAAAGATCTAGTAAGATAACATTGTATGTAACACATCGGGTTCAAGTTGCCAGAATTTTCCCTCGACGCGATCTTATTTACATGAAAGTTCTGGAAATGAGAAATGCTATTTCGCAAGTTTCGCGTTATAATTTAGTATAATTAGTTGAATCTTGCCTAGAAAGTAATTAATAGATAGTAAAAATCTGAATATAGCATTATCTCTAATAGATATATAAGAATTCGTGAATAGAACGTTTCAAGTTTTAGTTAATGTTCTAGAAACTTTTTTGTTATCAGTGTTACATTTGTTATGTATATGTTATATTATAGTACAGTTCAAGACGCATCCAATGATGTATATAACATGTACCTTATGTAAGAATTTATAGAAATAAATAGGTTCCAAAGGGTTCGGTAATAGGCCAGATTTTTCTCGAATGGTTGTGTGGTATAAAAGGTATCGCCGTTAGTTCGACAGTTGCAGTTGTAATCCAGTCACCGAAGATATCACACCTCAAGTGAGAACCGAACCCCGAGGAACAGTGTGACAGTGTAGTCGTGTGTTTTATTGTAGTTCAGTAGTGGTGTTCCTTCGTGCTTTTTAACCGACACTATTCGAACCTATAGTGTGCAGGACGTCAGCGGCTCGTTTATAATACCGATACGACTCGAGTCCGCCCGTCTGGTACAATATTGTTAGTCATATAAATTAAGGTTGGTTTCGATAACAAATCTGTTAGTAAATTTACTCCCTAAAACTCTATCTCTAATAATGAAATTTAAAACTGGCTAAGTATGTTTTTTATTTGTAAATACTATATTGGAAGCCTATCGGAGGATTTTGGAAATGGTTTTCATGGTTTTTTTTTAGTAACGGATGGATAAAATGACAAATAAAAAATACGTTACATCAAAAATCTATTACTTTACAGGTTCCAATTGCTTTTAATTATACAAAATTAAGGTCATAATACTGAAAACTTTAAACGGGTGTAACTCTAAAATGGTTTTGTTTTTCAATATTTTTTTTAAAGCATACTAGTACAATATACTTTCACCCATTTCAATATGTGTCCCTTTTTCTTGGACACGCGATATTTACGCTAGCACTTACATATATACTTGTTTTCCTCCGTCCATATTATTACATCATATCACACAAGCGCCAGTTGCAAGTAATAGGCACCTGAACGTTAAAAAGGACCTCAACAAGGTCGGTATATATCTTTGATCATTTTTTTTATTAGCCGCCTCTGGTTGGCAAATGCGTTCCTTCAACTCTTTCCAGGTTTCTGTTGTTGTTTATCGGCAAAAGAAAACAGATTCCTACCTAGGATGATTCGTGAGGCTATTGAAATTAAAAAACACCCAAATTTCAATAGAGAAGATGGTTGGGTCTTACCAGCTACTTGGAACCCCATTATAGAATCTATTAAATCTAAAACCAGGTATCGGTATCCTCACTCACTCGGCAAAGTATAACGTAAGCGTCGTTTCACGCCGGTTTGCGATTCCCTTGAACTACAACTTGCAATTTCCTTACCTGTAACAACAGAGAAAAAAATTAATACAATAAAGAATACGGACGACGATATATAAGAGGCCGGGGTAATATGCTCTAATTTAATAAGTTTGACGATCGCTGTAAAAATTTACAATCGAAGAAATCATTAACAGAACATACCATCACGCCTGTATTCCCCGTAGGGATAGGAAGAGGTGTATACCTTAGTACACACACATTTCACCGGTATGTTTAGGTCCCAAGGAGCCTATTTCCATTAACCGGACATAAATCTAAACTCCGAGCTGCTGCTGAGAATAACATAGAAAACCTCAATAACACTTTGGTCGACCTGGGAATCGAACCCAGGACCTCAAGCGTAGCAGTCACGCTCAGGACCGCTAGGCTAATGAGGCAGTACATACAATACTCCAAAACACTAATAAAAAAACTAATGTAAAACCATTTCATACAATACTTAAGCCATGGACACTGTTCGGATGTAGTAATTAAAATAAAAAGTATTTTAATTTCTGTGTCAGAAATCAATAAATATCCTAAATTTTTCCCGAAATAATAAACCGCTTCAATCTATACAAAATATTGTGCCTCGTACCCGCGTACCTCGCATTCTCTCGTCATTATACCGCAATGACATAATTGTTATGTTTAATTACATTGTCTCCGTCGCATAACTGTGATCGTAATGTTCCGTTACTGACTTAATGAGTGATTGCGCGTGCGCACTGCCAAACTAGTATGTGGAGCGAGAAAGTGAAAGATATAGGGGAATGTTGCGATGTGAATGTCCTTTTTAGTTTCTTTCCGAGAATCGAAAGGTCGAGCTGTGTTTTGCATTACATGGCACCTAAACATACCGACGAACTGTGGGTGTACATTAGTACGCCTCTGCCTAACCCTTAGAATAAAGGCGTGATAGTATGCATGAAAGGTTTATATCTATACTAATATATAAAGCTGAAGAGTTTGTTTGTTTGCTTGAACGCGCTAATCTCAGGAACTACTGGTCCGATTTGAAAAAATCTTTCAGTGTTAAATAGCCCATTTATTGAGGAAGGCTATAGGCTATATATCATCACGCTACGCGGACGAAGTCGCGGCCGGAAGCTAGTACTATATACTCATATTCCCGAAGCCAGGATGTTTGAGAATTTAAAAAAGAACTCAACTTTTCTCAACAGTATAGGTTTTCAACGCAGTATTTTTCCGGTAGCGTATTGTCTCTTGCTCTGAAATAAGCGTTTCCCACTTCAGCCCGCTACCGCTCATGTCTTACACCACGTACATATCGAAGACATATATGTAACACTCCGCTCCACTTAGCTTGGCACCGTTGAAATATCGCTACTAAATAAAACCGCTGCCATTGTCTCGTCATGCCAACTAATGGTACTATAATAATACTACTTAATCTAGGGAGGCGGAATCTCGTTAAGCAACGGTCGCTTAAGATCCTTCTTTTTAAACTTAAGAGCTAGGCTCTTGTCGGTGCAGAATCTTCCACCGCTCTCTGTTGAAGGCCAGTTCCTTGAGCTCTTTATACGTCACGACTTTCAGTTTATCTTTAATTTGTTTTGTGCAGCTCACTCTCCGCCTACCCCCTCCTCTCTTTCCTTCTATGATATTTTTTATAAATTCGTCGTGGCGTATAAGGTGGCCTATCATTTTACCCCTTCTGGTCTCTATGCTTTTTAGCAACTGCCTTTTCTCTTTCACTCTTTGTAGAACTTCTTCGTTAGTAATTCTTTCTGTCCAGCTGATTCCTTCTATTCTTCTCCAGCACCACATTTCAAAGGCTCTTAATCTATTTATGTCTTTTCTAGTCATAGTCCACGTTTCAGACCCATATAAAGCAATGCTCCAGATGTAGGTTTTAATGAATCGTTTGCGAATATTTGTTTTAATTTTAGATTTAGCTTAAGATCCAGCGGACCGAATTTCCAATAGAAACTTAATACCGAAATAAATTCTACGGGATTTTTCGAGGTAGTTAGTTGTAACTTGGACATGACAACGTCTGTCAGTGCAGCTGGTAACGATATTACTTGTCATTCAAACACAATTTATTCAAAGTGTGTTATTATTCAGATTCCAATACCCTTAATGTCATTTTTTTTATAGGATAGGGGAGCAAACGAGCAGACGGATCACTTGATTGTAAGCGATAACCGCCGCCCATGGACACCCGCAACACCAGAGGAGTCACAAGTGCGTTGCCCGCCTTTTAAAAGGGTTTGGGCCTCTGGTAACCTCATTCACTCGGCGAAACACAACGCAAGCGTTGTTTCACACCGGTTTTCTGTGAGGCAGTGGTATCAATCCGGTCGAGCCGGCCCATTCGTGCCGAAGCATGGCTCTACCACGTCAAAATACCATTTCGTCTAAAATACTTCACTGGAAATCAACGTAAGCGAATGTAATTCTTCATGATTTTACCAAGTTTTGAACGATTTTCCGATCGTTTATTTCCAGTAGTAGACGAAATGGTACGGTAGGAATCTAGATTAACGGTATCTCAATCCTCCTCAATCAAATAACACAATTTGATAAAATCTTGTTTGGATTAAGATTTATTTTGGTATTATATTTTTGTGGGCAACTCAAGCTTTACCGAATTCTTAGTAAACGCTTATATCGTGTCGGTAAGTAGTAGTGTTGTCGTTTTACGATATCTAGTTATAAATATCTTAACTAAAATAGCCGTTCGTCGTTTGAAAACAAAAGACAATATCGTACACTGACGGCCATTAACTCAAAATTAATGCACCACACAAATCATAGCCGCCAAATGAAATGGCATGATAAAATTATTTATAAACAAAATCGTATTGATGTTGTCCTGATTTGATATTATTAAATCTTCGACTGTGACATTTATTTGGGATTGGTATTGCCAGAGAAAAATATATTTTGAATTGCGTAAGAATGTTGATCCAATGAACTGCGTCAATAATCTAGATGTAAGCGCGATTCATTCGATCCCTAGGTCGAGAAGTCTTATTGGGTTTTCTATAAAATTATAAGCTCGGAGCTTGATAAAGAAAAAATCGTGAGGAAACCTGCACGTCTGAGAGATTTTTCTTAAAGGCATGTGAAATCTGCCAACTCCCACCAGGCTAGAGTAGTGGACTATTATTATATAGCCTATAATACTCGACGAAGAAATCGAAAACTTGTTAAAAATAAAACGTTAAAGTAGAAACACTACAAATGACGGAGCAAAATTTCAATTTTCTTCATAAAAAGACAAAAGTGGAAACCTTTGAAAAGCTTAATGGGGCTGCCTCTTTATTTAGACGTCGGCGAGTCGGGAGTTTTTTTTAAAGGTGATTCTTTAGAAATGTCAAGGTAAAAAGTGTTTCAACCGGAAGAAATGATAAATGAGAAATGTTTATTTGCATGGTATTTTGAAGCCGTACTATTTATATTGAATTTTTTACATGGTTTTAATTTAGTTTTGCTCTCTGAGAACCATTGAATTTCAATCCGAAGGGTAATTCTAGTATTATAAAGCCTAACGGCTAGGGCTTGCGATCATGTGATTGCCGGTTCGAAACCCACTCATTGCACTACCAACGTGAACCCACTCGTAACACAAGCACTTATCTTAGCGCGAGAATTATAATGTGCGACCCACGTTGGAAGTAAGCTTTAAGAAAAACCTTCATAATATATTTCAATTTTTTTTTATGTACTACAATAGCAGTGATCAGTGATAGCCTAGTGAAAGCCTAGTGATATGACCATTGGACTGCCAAGTCAAAGGTCTCGAGTTCAAATCCAAGGCACACACCTCTGACTTTTCGAAGTTATGTGAGTATAAATAGTTAATTATCACGCGCTTAAACGGTGAAGGAAAACATCGTGAGGAAATCTGCCTGCATGCCTGAGAGATTTTCTTGCAGAAGTGAAAACTTCTTCTTTTCTGATACAATCCATACTTCTGTGGAATGCGCTACCTCTGGAAATCAGGATGGCCACTAGTCGCTATGTTTTTAAGGGCAAGTTAAAAAAGCATCTCCTCAATTCTTTGGCAGAATCATCTTAATGTTAGTCTCTCTTGATAAAAGAGATATATGATATATATTATAATATATATATTTTAGATATATATTATATTCATTAATATTTATAGTATGAACATATTTTATTTATTATATTTCGTACGTATATAGTAGTATATTATTATCTATATATAATATGTTGCTATGAATTTATATTACTTACCTACCTATTTTTAGGTATGTATCTTTTTTATTTTTTTTTTGGTTTTGATTACCATATTTTTGCACCTACTACCAAGATTGTCTCTGCATCACCCTAAGGTTGACTGGGAGAGAATGCCTAATGGCATTAAGTCCGCCATTGTACAACATTCTTCTTTTGTTTGTGCATGAAGTATTAAATAAATAAATAAATAAATAAAACTTGAATATTACCGAAGATTTCACTTCAATAAATGATAATGTTCAGTTGTACTGAAGACACATTTTTTTTATGTGATAGGGGAGCAAACGAGCAGACTGGTCACCTGATGGTCAGCGATAACCGCCGCCCATTGACATCTGCAACACCAGAGGAGTCAGAAGTGCGTTGCCCGCCTTTTAAAAGGGTTTGGGCTTCCGGTAACCTCACTCACTCGACGAAACACAACGCAAACGTTGTATCACGCCGGTTTTCTGTGAGGCCGTGGTATCACTCCGGTCGAGTCGGCACATTCTTGCCGAAGCATGGCTCTCCGACGTGTAATCAAAATAAATAAATAAAACAAATGTTTTATTCGAAGAAAACATTTGCTTTCCCTTTTGTTTTACGGTCTTATCTGCCGCGATATGATATGTCGCGAGTTTCAATAAAAGTGCACAGCGGTGCTAAAGATGTTTTCTATTCAAAAAATAAAATTAAAAATTTAAAAAAACCCCCGACACAAAAAAAAATACTTAAAAACCTAAAAGAAAAACTATGATGAAATAACCACAAATAGAACAAAAAAGTTATAAACCTGAATCCCTATAAAAAGAAAAAAATAATCTTGAAATTATAACCCTTCGTAAGTACGTATGAAGTTTTTTGATTAAATTTTGTCGCGTCGGGGGACCGCTATCTAATTATTAGCCTAAAGTTTTCGTAAACGACATTACGTTTATTAAAAAGGTTTTATTTACGGGTTAAAAAATACATATTGTCATTTGACAAGTCAACGACTGCACCGATTAAAGAACTCATAGAAAGATCTCTTGTCTAGATATCAAACCTTTCTACCATAAAATAAAAATAAAATAATAAATAAAAATAAAAATAAAATAAATAAAAGTAGGTATTAACTTTAATCTCTGAGAACAAACGTATACGAAACTACACAAATTAAACCACAAAACATTAAACCTCAATCCTCTTTGACATCTGAATAATGCACAACTATTGCTTTAAATATCTTGCTATAAATTAAATAATGCTAGAATTATTAGTCTTGTAAATGCAATTACATAGATTACGGCGCCGTTAAATGTAATAAGACTGTCATTATCAACGTAATTTATTTAAGAAATAAGACTTAAACAAATAATTTAAATCGTCTTACAATAAATAATGATTCTTTACATAGTAAATTTTATGCAAAGAATCGTACTGAATATTATTTTAGTGAAGGAAAAATTCGACTCGCAGGCAGGATTCGAACCTGCGTCTTCTGGCTAGGTACGCCAGACGCTATGACCTCTAAGCCACCACGAGTCCTACCTGCCATGTCGAAATTTGCCTGCACATTCTGAACTTACGTCTTAAAGGTGACGTCAGTACTTTGCCTCTCAACCGACATGACTTACCTTACGGTTAGTTCTATGTCGTACGATGCTACCATACTTGTTAACTATGTTTTTGTGATTTTTTTTGCATTTTTCATGCTAAGATTTTAAAGTTATTTTAGTGAAGGAAAAATTCGCTAAAATAACTTTAAACCTAGCCAGAAGACGCATGTTCGAACCCTGCCTGCGAATCGAATTTTTCTTTCACTAAAATAACTTTAAAATCTTAGCATGAAAAATGCAAAAAAATCACAAAAAGATACGTACTGAATATTTTAAATATCGTGACATAGTTTTAAATATAAGTATGTCATACAAATGCGGTAAGATTCTGCTGGATTTGATCTGTAAAATATTCTACACCTTAACCAAAATTTACTAACATTGTGTCCCGATAACTAATATATTAAAAATCTTACCTTAGTATATAATATCTAGTCGAAGGGATGTTTAATTATGGGCTAGATTAAAACCCCGAAAGCATGAAATGTAATGTTTGTTGGATAAAAACCCTTCAAAAAGTTAACAAGCCCTCTTTATAAATTTCCTGTGAATCATACTAATATTATACCTAAGTGCAAAAGTTTGTGAGGATGGACGGATGGATGTTCGTTACTGTTTCACGCCAGAACGGCTTAACGGATCTGGATAAAATTTTGCAAAGAGATAGATATAGTTTGGGATAACATGGGCTACTTTTTATCTAGGTCAAACCCAATTATGAAGTCCACGCAGACGAAGTCGCGGGCAGAAGCTAGTATTCTATATAATTTCCCTGAAGAGGGTATCAATTTCTATATCTGATGGAAAAAAATGAGTTTTTCGATTTATTTTTATCGTAGTTCTGCCGCGATCTGATAGTCATAATAGTAAATTGAAAATTATTTTACTCCACTATCAAGCCAATCGCGTATGAACGTTAAAATTAATTTCCGCGACACGTCCTGCTCGCTCGGTTGTCTATCACAGAATGGCGCCCGCAAAGCTCGCGCGTCCGGAAATTTAAACTTTTCGCCGACTACCCGTGCTATATTTTATATTTTTTCAATATTTTCAAATTGATAGTGTTTGATTTGTTGCTTTTTAAGTTTGGAACAAGAGAAATGAATTTAAAGATAATGTCGTCCCGGGTTATAAGATTCTTATAATGACGTGACTTAAAAGAACATTTAAGAACCCTAAAAGCTGGACAAAAAGCATAATGCATTGTTGTTCAATTTTGAGCATTATTGAAGGGCCTTAAGATCTCCGTTTGCTTGGATTGCTGCCATTCGTATGCTCTGCCATAGAACGAAAGGCATCTTATGTTGATCGTTGGCACGTTCTGTACATTTCTGGCAATAAAAACGATAAACAAGATACAAACAACACCACCAATGAATTGCCAACAGACCTATACATCGGAGCAAATGTTGCATAAATAAGGATTAAGATAAATAAACTGCAGTACATAACGATACCAGATAATATACCTGCTCTCTATTATTAGGGTAACACATGAAGGTTGATTTTCTCAGCGATTATACGCTAACGAATGAAAAAGAGCAATGATATGATAACCGAGTGATATCAGCATTGGACTGCTAAATCAAAGGTTGACTTTTGATTTGACAGTTCGAAACCAAGGCCTCTGACTTTTAGAATTCATGTGCGTATTAATAGTCAATTATCACGCGCTTAAACGGTGAAGAAAAACAGCGTGAGGTCAAAAGTACCAACTCTTTTCCTGTTTTTCTTTTCATATTTTAAGTTACGTAATTATAACACAATTCAAGATAACGATAACCTTATTGAAACCCTTTTTTCTTTTATAATTTTAACTAGCTTCGGCCCGCAGCTTTAACCGCGTGGAGTTCGGTCTGTCAATTTCCCAAATCAATCATCGAATAAAGATCTTTTTTGCATTTTTCATGCTAAGATTACAAACAAACTCTTCAGCTTTATAATATTAGAATACATGATGGCAAAACATTTTTTGCCATCATGAGTTTGAGTCTACCATCAGTTAACCTCATGAACGTTGAAAATATTTACACAACAATTAGCCATAAACTAACAGCAAAAATGTCACTGCCATTACTATAAAAAAGAAACAACAGTATAAATCAGTGTAATAGTTCTAAGTGAAAAAAAAAACTATTTAATCAACGAGACAGGATGGAATGTTTAGATTTTACAAAGCGATACAACCGTTGGTAATTAATAACATGGCTTATTCGTAACTAAATATTTTTAACGCGATCAAGATTCCAGTATAAGTTGAGCCCTCAAATCTTGAGCGTTCAAATACTGAAGTACTGTTCAAAACTAAATGTACATCGCTCTAGGAGTCTGAGTAAAGTGGTCACCTATTTTTGGCGACCATCCAAGTTCGCGGCAAACTTCAACAATTGTGGACGCGTGCCATTCAATATAACTCCCTATGATGGATGACATACGGTTGTAAGTCGATCCGTGTACGACAGACCGCTAAAGTTATTGGGTTTTGATAGGACGGCCGGGAGTAGGATGTTGGTAAACGATTTCAGAACGATATTAAAACGGTTAAGAGATGATTTATGTGTCGTGTAATTGCTCTGAAATGCGCTCAAAGCGGAGTTTAATGAACATAGTGACTTTTACACACTAGTTTATTTAAAGTAAATCTTGTAGTTGAAAACGATTTAATTTCTTTTATTTTACTTAACATGTGAAACGTTAATCAAATGTTTAATTTAGTTAGTTTATTTTTTAGCTTAGATTTTACTTGTTGGTTGTGAAATAATAACAATCGATCTATTCGAAGATTCTATTGTAATACATACGATGAGAATCAAGTACACGGGCCGCCTGATGGTAAGCGACAACCGCAGCCTATTGCAATACCAGTGGTATCACTACGCGTTGTCATGTTGAGATTCGTTTGACCTAAAATCGCTTTCAATTGATTTTTCGCCATTTGTGGATCTATAATATATTCTAAATACATGGCAGTAGTAATTGTGACATTAATTAATACATTACAATATTAACAACTGACAAAATATTTTCTTAAAAATCGTTATTGTAGATCGTTGGCATTGGCGGTTGTTGGTTTTAGGCAAGAATTTGGTTTTATAAGGATTTTTAAGCAAATGATTTAGTTCTCAGTTGTGGTTCTCTCTATGTTGCAATTACTACAGCTATGAATTTGAAATATATTGTGGACCTAGAAATTTCGAAATCCATTTGAAATTTGTATTTGGCGGGCTCAGGTGAATGATCAGTTTTAACGGCAGAATATAAGCAAGACTACCTTTCTATATACTATAATAAAGATATAACCCATTTCAGTTAGAAAAAAATATAAAATATGGCGGATAAGAGGGTTAATAGGCATATCTGAGAATTGATTTTATGACTTCCATACATTGAAAGCCCATCCAAAATTATAACCACTAATAGTCGAAACGTGCATAAAAACAGTAACAACAATGTTGTTTTTAATACAGGCCGTAAAATGATTTCACAGAAACCAATAAGTAAAATTACGAGCTTTTATTATAACTTGTGGTCACCTCTAAGAATAGGTTTCTCATCATCAGTCAAGCATTTTCCTATGTTGAGGTGAAACATACCGGCGAAGTGATGGTGTATATTAGTACACATCTGCGTAACCCTTCGATGAGCATATTATGTTGATTTCTCGCAGCTTTTTCCCGGCTCGCTCGCGGGGAAAAGACTGACAGAAATCAACATAATGTGACCAAATCACAAGAAAGAAAACTCGTTAAATTCTCGGAAATCCGAATACCCCAACATTTATATTTATTGTAAGTACCTAACTTGGTCGAGGTGCAAAGTTACTCTACATATGAGTGTCAATAACCATAGGAATGATTTACTTGAGTTATTTGGCACCTAGCGTGGCGCAACAGTTTGTCGTAAAAGTCTTATAACAAATGCCGTCATATGGTCCTCATCATTGAGATATAATTTATTCGTTTACCCTCTCAACTTGTGATTCTGGAAGGACAAAGTATCTCTTCTCTTCCAATAATATTATTATTACTAACTTGTAGGCCCACATCAAGGTCACCCCGCAACACCAGAGGAGTATCAAGTGCGTTGCCGGCCTTTTATAAGGGTTTGGGCTTCCGGTATCCTCACTCCCTCAGCGAAACAGCGATAACTTAAGCATTGTTTCACGCCGGTTTTCTGTGAGGCCTTGGAATCAGTCCGGTTGAGTCGGCCCATTCATGCATTCATGCAAGCATGGCTCTCCCACGAACACAATAAATGAAATTAGTCGGTTTACGAGGACGAAAATTATATCGAGCTACGTCTAATTTCTAGGAAAATCCATTGAGTCACCAGCTTGCCACGCGGAACTAAGTTCCTAGGAGTTATTTATTCAAGAACTCCAAGATGCTTCTGAAAATTGACCTAGATAATCCCAATAAAACTCCTCAAGCTGGGAATCAAGCCCGTACACTTGCAACTACTATACTAATGACGCAACCTGTTATTAATGAGAAAAAACGTTAACACAATTCAGCTCCATCAATCTTCAGCCACCACGCCTGTTTTAAACAAAATTGCTTTTTGCAATCAAATAAGTGAAACTTGGAATGAGCTACCCTTGCTAAAGTTTGAACTTTTAATCAACTTGAAGAAACTACAGCCTTGAAAAGTGTAAGAGAACGAACGAAGAGAGAAAGATGTTGATGTTATATTTATATTTCTTTATTAATAATCTACTATTATAATAATTTTTAATCTACTATTATAAAATTGTAAAAAGCTGTGTCTGTACATTGAAGATATTAAAAAAAAAAAACAAGTGGGTTATGGTATATAAACGTCTCCAAACCCATAAATGTGATTTTTAAAATTCTGTTTGTCTTTTTGTTACGGGTTGGTGTAAAAACTATTGAATAGATTTTAATTTTGTTATCACTGTTAGAAACTATGTACTTCAACTTAAAAACTGGTATACTTCTTATCTCAAATAATTAAACGGAACCACAATACAGCTTGGCCTCTCTAATGTATAGAGACGAGAGATGTGAAGAGATCCAACAGTGATGATCTTTTCTATGTGTGGGGTCTGTATACATCAGAGAAGTCAAGCTCAGGATCCGTTCAATTAATTGATATAAGAAGTTCACCAGTTTTCAAGTTGGAGCATATACTTTCTAACAGTGATAACAAAATTAAAATCTATTTAGTGCTTTTTACGCCAACCCGAAACAGACAGACAAAGGAACAAGAATTTATATACCCCTTGTTTGTTTTAAATATCTTCAATGTACAGACACGTCTTTTACGATTTTATAATAGTAGAGATATCATGAAAATATACTGTAGGTACTGTGATAAATATGAGCACTAATTAAAGTATTATTACATACACATCCATTTATTATTTACCTACTGATAACCAAACAGATAATGGAATTAGTGCATCTAGATTTGGTATATACATCAAATACAGATAAAGACACACACCCAAATGTTTATAATATGCTCACAGATTATCATCAGCTTACTGTCTGCCGTCGTATGAGCCGCTGACTAAACGACTAAGTTTTAATACAAAACTGAATGCGGATGATCTACGCAACCGACAAAAAAATTGACAAATGTTTGCAACCAATCAATATTGATGTATTAGTCACAAATGCAATTCATTTTCAATAATCCTTCAGAACTAAGTCATGTTATACTAATTGAAATAATTTTCAGATCAATCTCGATATTAACCAGATCAACCGGTAATCTAGTAATCCCGCCAGACCGGCTCTCGATCAGGTAAAGCAATCTGCATCATAATCGGACCACTGTCAATTTCTATCAGTCCATCAATGTCGAGCGCGCGCTGAATACGAAAGCGTCATGATCGGGTATCAGATGGTTTCAGGATATTTAAATGGCAGATTTTGAGGTTTATTTTTGTATTCCAATATGAATTCTGTTCAATTGTTGATGAACTAACTAATAATGAAATAATTCATAAAATGGCTACTGTATGGTAGCTCATCAATACATAAAAATAAAATAAGAATGTTTCCCGTGTCTTTACATTGCTTAGTTTTGCCAAAATATTCATTTCGGAGTCTTAGAATAATAACAGAATCCATTTCTAAAATTTCTGTGATGTCAGGATGAGTTCTAAAATAGATCTCGAGAAATTGCATGTGATTGGAAAAAACGAGAGAAACGTGTAACTCATAAAGAGTTTCATCGCTGGTATCAGCTAGTATACACAAAAACTCAAAACCAAAGCATTATCTTTCGTCAACATCATAAAAAAATATTAAGGATGTTTGAATTCTCGTAATCTTTCCATAGCAATACAATAATCAAATGCCTGTTGCCTGACTAGAAATTTTTATTTCGGCAATTTTAATGGCATTATGAAATTTATCGTCTATAATAAACACATATACCAAATCTACGTATCGCTCAAAGATTAGAAATATCATGGTAGGAAAATAAACATTGTGAAGCTTATGAACATTGATAAATTTATTAAAATGATTTAAAAGAAAACTTTGTTGTAGGTATACCTTCACAACCGACCTAACAAATCACGCCAAATAATCTTACATACTCGTCAGATCTCTAAAGCATCACAAAAGCGAAGACGCCCCCGTGAGGTCCACATCCGAGCCATTTCAATTAGGACACATTTCACTAGCAACAAACACCACCATTTTGGCCACCTCTTCCGGGTCAAGGACTGACATATTATTCGATAGAAGATCATATATGTTCTGCATTTCATCTTCTCCCATGGCTATGTTCGCTAGAATATTGGTTCTTGTTAGGCCAGGTTGTACAGCATTGACTCTTACTCCTTCAGACGCCAATTCTATAGCTGCAGACATGGTGAATCTTTCCAATCCAGCTTTTGATATAGAATACGGTAGAAATCCATGTCTAACTCTAGTGTGTTTAGTCGTGTGTAAATTCACTATGTTCCCTTTAGTTTTGACTAGATAAGGCAGCGCTAGATGTGACAATTTGTACGGTACTCGAAGGTTGATGTCTATCATTTCATCAAACGTATCGATAGTATCATCGAATAACGATCCGATAAGGAATTTAGCAGCACTATTTACTAGGACATCGATTCTTTCGTATTTGGCGACTGTTCTTGTAATCACAGTGGCACAGCTTCCATTTGCAGTGAGATCTAATTTGATGCATAAGGGCGGTATCCCGCTAGCTTCTAGGCACTTTTCTGCTACGTTTCTAAGTCTCTGTTCGTTTCTACCGATTAAAGAGAGTTTGGCTCCGTGTTTTGCGAAGAGTATGGCTGATGCTGCACCAATACCTGAACTGGCTCCTGTCACAATTACAACTTTATTTGTGAAGTCCATATTTCTTTCGTTTTTCAGCGATGCTAAGTATCTCACTAGATTTTTCTTTTTCTATTCTTAATTTCTTTGGAATCTCGGCTATAAAAAGATATCACATACTCTTCTCGAAGAGTTAATTTTTATTCTTCTTTCCTTAGTTCTATATTTTCTCTACTATATCCTTAGTTAGTCTCCGATATCTTCATCCAGTCTTTTATCGTGTTGAGTCCTCATTGACACAAAATATAATTCTTTTGACGTCGCACCTATAGTTGTAGTTGAATATACTTATTAAAGTGTCTTATAATAGTTTTTCTAAACGATAATTCCCGTCCGCTTTACACGACAGGCGTCTTACTACTGTATTATGATATTAAATCACATGATAAGACCAGATACTGTTATCTCATCGTGCCCGATATTCGAGTAAACATTAACTCAGTAATTAAATGTCATGATACTTCCGCAATATTAATGATAGGTGATATTTATCGTGAGGTGAATTTTTTGTTATGTAACGATGATTTAATAAAAAAAATACTAGATACCTATAATACTCATGCCACGATATCTTACAAATACGACTTGTAGAATTGATTACCAATCCTAAAATAAAAAAGAAAGGAACCATTAATTAAGATAACCGTGAGTTCAAGCAAGAGAATGCCCAAGAAAAAGAAATAGATAATCGGTACAGGAGGCCCTAATTACGCTAATACATCAAAAGCCCTGAAAGTGCGTAAAGTATTTCGCACGCATTTTCAAGAGATGTCTTTATAATGTATTTAAGCCGTCACCCTGACTAGAAACTGGATTCAACTGCGTTATATCTACCTATTTTAATCAGAGAAACTAAAGAAATAAATAAATACAAGCCTATGACTTACCTACAAACCTGCAAAAGCTGTGAGACCTCCTATGGATTACGGACTGCCAGAGCCGCTGCAACCGAATAGCGAACTGGCTCTCAGAACGCGCGAAACGCATTACGCTATTTTTTTTTTATGTGATAGCAGGCAAACGAGCAGACGGATCGCTTTTACGACAAAGACCGAAGTAAGGGTGGTTGCCATCAAGTCAGACCCCAAGATGTCTTATCTCGAGCAAGCCACATATCTTCTCTCTTACGAGATGTCTATCTGAATGGCAGTAAGGAATTGTATGCTAACCTGTCCCCACACTGGGTAAAATGTAATGTCAAAACTAAAACACTAGCAACTAAAGCAACTCTAAACTACCCGCACGCAACTATCGGCGTGCCATTTACGTCAGTCGGAGCTCAGAATTCAAAGCAGGCGGACGTGCGTTGCATGAAAATGGAATTTGCATTTAGCTTCAATGAGCTGTTAGTGCAAGTCAAGTCAAATTCATACTAAACTGGAGCACTTAGAACAACTTTCGGGGATAGTGCAATATGGCGTAACTAACACTTGGTTATAAGGTTCATTTTTTTTCGAATTTTCTATGTTATTTCATGATAATTAGAGCTTAGAGCAGACAAAATCAAATCTCATACTAAGGCCTGATTATCCATTAAATAGTTAACATTAAAATTGAACTTTACAGCCAAGTGTTAGTTACGCGGTATTGCACTATCCCCGGCGATATCTGCTTTATATAATCCAAATGAAGCTTTTTAAAAACGGTGGTAAGAGCTATCTGTGAGATTTTATCTCATGTCCTTTCAGTGAAGTAATAATGTCTCCAGTTACATGTTCTCTGGCATAACTTGGACTAGAAATAGTAGCTTCTTTGCAAAAATGTCCACTGCTCACTGAGATATTCACTGTAAACCTTATTTTAGACAGCATCAGGAAACTAAACATTAGCACGATTCTTCACAAGTATAGCAATAATAAAATTGGTTATGGGATGAGCCAATTGTCGATACACATGGCTCATGTTAAATGGTACCTACTTCAAAATATGTCAGCAAACCGTGGGTGTCAGATGTATACCTCTGCTAGAACCTTTTGGTGAATACACGTGATAGTACAATATATAACAGATACACATGCGCAGAAAGTACTTCTCCGCCGTTTCACTCACCCAATATTTTTTTTATACAAATACAGATCTACCGTGGAATCATTTCAAAAAATCACAATTCCGTACACTTGCGTGCATAATATTTCGTGGTTTCATTTTCGATATAAATCAACAGGTAGTCCTTTGACCTACAAGGCAACACTCGCACGCTTTAAAAGTTTAATTTTAATCTTTAATCGATTTTTTATTTTTATTTATAATCGATTAAAGTATCGATACTATTCACTTGTCCCTACACTAGGCAGAGACCGGTCATTCTTTTTCCGTGCGCGGCAACGAGTGCACGCGTTCCTCTCTTTTCAGGAATTAAATACATAGGTACCTACCTATTTATTCTTCCGAATTTAGTTATACATATAAATATGCCTAAAAGGTCATATGAAGAAAAAATTGAGCATTACATGCGGAAGATGGAAAAGTTAAAAGAACGTCATAAACGACGGCGTCGGCAGGATTCCGATTCGTCATCAAACCAAGGTTAGTTATATACTTATATTACCGTACAAGTACTGTTCAAAGTGAAAGTCTTGACGCGGTATTTTGCCATAGATTCAAATATGAACGCGGCAAAAAACCTACCCGCCATAGATTCCCAAGTGAACGAGGCGTTTGAATTTACTTTACGTAACGGTATCGAATTTCGAACCATTACTATTAAAAATACCTCTAACTACCTTCGGTTACCTTACATTTTTATTATTGCCCACTAGGAGGCGAAACGTCTATGTGGGACTTACCAGAACCACTAGCCGAATGTGAAATACAACCCTGCTCGGACGAAGCAATTATTTTACCAAGCCCTGACAAATCTCAATCGGAAATATTATTGGAGTCTACTACGATCCAACACAATAATCCGCCACAACCGTCGACAAATACGCCGTCGCCGGCGCCACCGCCTAGCGAGCCGCCATTGGACCCTGATATTCTATCAGCCCTCGGGGAGGCGACTGATCAAGGACCAATATGGGGCCAGGATATCCATCATAATTTAACTCAATTATGGCAACCATTACTCAAAAAGGGAATGAGTAAGGAGGTCCGAGACAAAATCATAAAACAATATCTGATACCTAGTAATTGTAATTTACTTCAAGCGCCAAAGTTAAATATTGAGATAGCAGCCGCAGTCGCCGAAATGGTAAGATTACGAGATAAAAAAGTTGAGACATCCCAACAACAATTGGGCATCGGCATAACAGCTGTTAGCAGAGCGATGACGTCATTATTAGTAAATGATAATAAACTTGAAGCCATAAAAACCCTCAGTGATGGCTGTCGCATCTTATGTGACCTACATCATTCTGAAACCCAGGCTCGAATCAAGATGATTACCCCTGGATTGGCGAAACCTTTCCTTAATGTTATACAGGATAGCGAGCGGGATGAGACATTATTTGGTGTCAACCTACCCGAAAAAATAAAGGCGTCAAAAACCATCGAAAAACAGGGACTGCAGATCAAAAAGACTGTGCAGCCGGCAAGACATAACACCGCTGTACAGCCTCAAAACACATTGCCTGCGTCACGCCAGCAATTTCAGGGAAACTGGAATGGACCTCCTCGGTACCCGACGAACAGGGGGGGGCGAGGGGGTCAGAGGAGGTTTCCTGCACCAACGCGTCGATCAGCACCAACCACAGCGGCCGCGACGCAACAAGCCAAACCGAGTCAGAGCCGATCACGTGCCCCTGCTCGACAATAACTCAGGTACACGCAGGCAGAGTACACTTTTTTTATAATTGTTGGACTCGCATAACTAATAATAGTACTATTCTTAATTGGGTGTTGAATGGTATATCTATCCCCTTTTTACAGACGCCATTTCAAACTTATGTCCCTGGAATCAGGTGGTCACTGAATGAACAGCGTGATATGTCATCAGCTATCGACAACCTTCTTGAGCTAGGTGCAATTGCTCAAGTCGAGCCAGGCCTAGATCAGTTCATTTCTAGTACGTTTTTAGCTTCAAAGCCAAATGGCAGTAAAAGATTTATTCTGAATTTAAAATCCTTAAATCGTTTCGTACCTAAAATTCATTTTAAAATGGAGGATAGTAGAACTGCTTGCAGATTAATACAAAGCAATTGGTTTATGGCAAATATAGATATGAAAGAATCTTACCTACTTATACCAATCCATAACGAGTCTCGGAAATACCTCCGATTTCATTATATTGCGCCGTCCTCGAACGAAAAAATAACATACGAGTTTAACGCTTTACCTTACGGGCTTGCCATAGCCCCCCGATGCTTCACTAAGATTGTCAGAGAGGTTGTAGGTTCCCTACGTAGTCGTGGACTTAAATCCGTGTCTTATTTAGATGATTTACTTTGTTTAGGTAACAGTTACGAAGAATGCCTTCGTAACGTGAAAGAAACTGTGAAATTATTAGAATGTTTAGGATTCGTGATAAATTACGAAAAAAGTAATTTACAACCTCAACAATCTTGCAAATTTTTAGGTTTTATTTACGACACCATCGATATGACGTTATCATTACCCATAGATAAACGCAATAAGATAGCCCTTTTAGTCGAAAGGTATTCAAAACTACCCACTGTTTCAATTCGAGATTTCTCTCAGTTGATAGGAGTACTGGTGTCAGCATGCCCAGCGGTGCGTTACGGTTGGTTGTACACCAAAATATTAGAGAGAGAAAAATACTTATTTTTGCAGCAGTATGGCTCCTTTGATGTTAAGGTTAAACTTTCCGCTATTATCCTAAAAGACCTAAACTGGTGGTGGGAAAATATTTACGTCGTAACTAACCCAATAAAGCCACCAAGTTATGAACTTGAAATTTACACCGACGCGTCACGCACCGGCTGGGGTGCATTTTGTAACGGGTCTAGAGCTAATGGTACTTGGAAAGATAGTGAGACTAGGTTCCATATCAATTATTTAGAATTACTGGCTGTGTTTTTCGCCCTTAAATGTTTTGCTCGGGAACGAACTGATAGCGCCATACTACTGCGCGTGGATAACACCACGGCGATCAGTTATATCAATCGCATGGGCGGTATTCAGTTCCCACATTTAAACGCACTTTCCCGCGAAATCTGGCAGTGGTGCGAGATGCGTAAGCTATGGCTTTTTGCTTCGTATATAAATACGAAAGACAATATCGAGGCTGACGAAGAATCACGTAAGATTAACCCTGACGTGGAGTGGGAGTTATCACACTGTGCATTCAATTACATTGTTAGAATGTATGGTCAGCCGGAGATTGATTTATTCGCATCCCGCATCAACGCCAAGTGCCACGAATACGTATCCTGGAAACGGGACCCGGATGCCATAAGCATTGACGCATTCACGATTAATTGGTACCCAAAATTCTTTTATGCCTTCCCACCATTTTCTTTGTTATTAAACTGCATACAAAAGATTATTCACGATAAAGCCACGGGTATTTTAGTCTTTCCTATGTGGCCCTCACAGGCCTGGTATCCACAACTACTAGATCTATTAATCGAAGACATAGTGATCTTGAAACCACACCCAAATTTAGTATTGTCGCATTTCAGACAACAACACCCGCTTCACAAGACGCTTACCCTGGGAGCGGCGCTGCTCTCAGGCTCGCGTTCTCCCGACGTGGTACACCACCAGCCGCACTACAACTGATACTCGCCTCACTATCAACTAGTACATTAAAACAATATGGGGTTTGTTATAAATTATGGTGGCAGTACTGCCAAATTAATAATTGTAATATTTTCGAAAGTCCCATTGTCCATATTATATCCTTTCTGACTGAACAATATGAGAAAGGCGCCACTTATGGCACACTTAATAGCCACCGTTCAGCCTTATCCTTACTCATAGGAAATAACTTAGGTACAAACGAGTGTGTCAAACGCCTCCTTAAAGGGGTCTTCAAATCAAGACCATGTTTACCTAAGTACTCGAGTACCTGGGACCCTCAGATAGTTTTAGGCCATATTTCAAAATGGGTCCCCAATAATCAACTTAAATTGGAACAATTAACCAAAAAACTCGTAGTTTTACTAGCTCTGTGTACTGCACATAGGGCCCAAACCTTTTCTTTAATCAAAATTAGCAATGTTAAAATTAATACAAATGGTATTGAAATTGTTATAACAGATATAATTAAAACATCAGGTATAGGACGGGATCAGCCTGTTTTGTATTTACCCTATTTTCGAGAAAATCTCACTATTTGTCCAGCTACAACATTAATAGATTACATGTCTGCAACGAAGGACTTACGACCTTCAAACAACGATCACCTCTTAATAACTGTGAAGCGTCCCCACAAGAACGCGACAGCACAGACAATAAGTAGGTGGATTAAACAGACATTGAGCGCGAGCGGCGTCGACGTGACTGTGTACAGCGCACACAGCGCCCGCCACGCGGCGACGTCGGCGGCGCGCGCGACTGGTCTTAGTCTTGATCTCATCAGAAAGACTGCTGGCTGGACCGCGTCCTCCCAAACATTTGCTAAATATTATCATCGGCCTATTGTAGAAAAATCAAACTTTGCAGAATCAGTTTGTTTACCACATGTTGAATAGGTTTTTCTACTTAATTATGTTAATTTGTATATTAATTACATTACGTTTTCATTATTTTGTATCTTGATTACAATTAAACTTAAGAAAAGTATGATTCATATATTCTCGTGTTTCATTATTAATATATCTATAGATACCTGCAATAATTAGTAACAAAACTCTGTCTCTGAACATCTACCTGTTGATTTATATCGAAAATGAAACCACGAAATATTATATATGATCAAACGAACTTCTAAAAGTGAAGTTCGATCGATATAATATGAGTGGTTTCATTTGAAGATATAAAGCACCCAACCCACCCAAAACCCTATTTTGTTACTCTTACACGAGAAGACTTGAAATCAAGTCAAACTCTAAAAAGAATGACCGGTCTCTGCCTAGTGTAGGGACAAGTGAATAGTATCGATACTTTAATCGATTATAAATAAAAATAAAAAATCGATTAAAGATTAAAATTAAACTTTTAAAGCGTGCGAGTGTTGCCTTGTAGGTCAAAGGACTACCTGTTGATTTATATCTTCAAATGAAACCACTCATATTATATCGATCGAACTTCACTTTTAGAAGTTCGTTTGATCATATATTATCATAACGCGGGCACACACTTTGGCCTGAAGTGTACGCCGGAACGGTAATGTGAGGGACTTATCTCCCTCCATTAGTCGAATTGAACTGGGCACTTTTGTTTGCAACGCAGTGTACCGGTTGGATTGTTGCGATGCATCGCTCACGTGGTTGTGGTGCATGTAACAAGCTTAAAAAAATATTTTACATAACATGCTCTGTGCCCATCCAACATTTGTCTGTAAGAAATTGCTTGATAGCAATAAGAACACCAATTGTACTACTAAATATATTTATATTCTTAGCTATGTTATCTTTTATCTTTTTGGTGTACAATAAAGAATATTCTATCTATCTATACCATTACGCCAAGTGTTAGGCAGAGGTACCTAATAAATATACTGAATTTTTTTAATCGCTACCGCTTATAATTCGCGCCGCACTTAGTTCCTGCATGTCTGGAAATAGAAACAATGCGATCTGATTAATAGCCGAGCACTGATAAGGACTAAGCACTATAATTACAACCATTTGTAACACAATATTATAAGATAACATATTGTTTGAAGTTTCAAAACAAACTCATTTCTTTGACGTCCTAACATTTTGATAAAACAAATTGGAGACGATCGTGGTGCATTGTGTACGGTTGAGAATTCCATGATACACGAATATAGAGGATGAATTAATACTTAGTTGTTCTAACTGCTGGTCACGGGTCTCCTCTCAGCATGAGAAGGATTAGGTTAGTCTACAACACTGGGCTAATGCGGTTCGACAAACTTCACACACCGTCAAGAGAATCAATCAGGCGTGGAGGCTTCCTCACAATATTTTCCTAGTTTAAGCTCATTTTAATTAACTATTAATACGCACATAACTTCGAAATGTCAGAGGTAAATCAGCGCCGTGACTCTGCCTCGTGCATGAGACACTGCATCATAATGAGCGATGGCTGTTTACTGTACTTAGCATGGGTGTGACGCATGTTTTCCACAGATTTATTTTATATTATTTTTGTTGGTCATCTTAGTTTACGTCATGTCGACGTAAATATATTTTCTTTCTTACTTTCTTTTTCTTATTACTTTTATTTTCTTTCTTACTTTCTTTTTTTTAATTTATTTTAATACGAAAATCATTTACAGGCTTTGAAGCGAGTTTGCAAATTAAAGAGCTTTTTGATAATCATGTAGAAGAATCTTCATTTTTCTTTTTGACTCACCAGGAAGACGGATATGCGCACTACAAAATATTCAAGTCGTCATATACCTCATAGCGAGACCATTGCTCGAGTCGAGATAATGTGATGATTAAATTATGTCGTGGGAAGCATGTCAGACCAGGCTGTGCTGAATCAATCTTGGTCAGCCTTCATCAGTCAGCAAACGTAATCACACTTACCTGTAACAAGAAAAAATGCTATATTAGTAAGTATATTTTTTTAAATCTAGGAAATTATAAATTTAAGTGCATGTTTCTCTATGACGACATGATTTGTATTGGCCTGGTTAAGTTGTAGGTATTTCAAGGATTTTATCTGGCACCGCAATGTTAAATATTCTGCCGGTAAGCAATAATGTGCATTTTTTTTTATGAGGGCAAACGAGTATATTGTTCACCGAATGGTAAACGATTACCGCCGCCCATAGACACCCGCAACACTAGAGGAGTCGCAAGTGCGTTGCCCGCCTTTTAAAAGGGTTTGGGCCTCCGGTATCCTCACTCGGTGAAACACAACGTAAGCCTCGTCTCACGCCGGCTTTCTGTGACCCTTCTGTGGGTGGCTCCTGCACGGTGCAAGAATTATGCATTATTAATGTTCTTTCAAACCGGATTATGAGACTTGACAACTGAGGTGTCAAGACGACAACGCGCGAGTGATACCACTGGTGTTGCTGGCGTCTATAGGCTGCGATTGCCGCTTGCCATCGTTATGGTATTTCATTTAGTTACGATAAAAAATACTGTGTGGTTTTAATTTAACCCTAGAGTTTCTCAAATTAACAACCACTATACCAAGTAAGGATAGGGTTATTAAGTTAAAAGTTAACCCTAAAAGCATCACAATAAGAACGCTCAATCCCCACGGGGCTATTAAATGCACAGATGAGCTCCACTCAGGCACTCGTTCAAGAACAACAGTGGTGATGTAATCGCTAATTTTATTACTGAACGTGTAACGTTTACAACTTAACCCAGGAGAATCTATATTTAAATAATTAGGTACTATGAATTCTGAACTAAACTATTTTAGATTCCGAATATGTAATTCCGATTACGCTGTCCTTAGGACTCAAAGAACCGTTTCTTTACGGCACCCGAATCGGGATATTCTTTTAATTAGGGTATAACACCTTTTTTTGAAAACTGTTTTAAATTAATCCTTAGATCGTAATGAAACAGTAGAATTTTTATGTCAGTTTTGAAAAACCGAAAAATGCCTTAAAAACTTGTTTTAATTTATGATTTTGAATTTTCGCGCGGAAACGCTAGCCGCCATGCTACTTCGGGTCGTGACGTCACTTCCTTAGTAAACAATACAACTGCAAAAGACCAAGTAACGTCAATAACTATCGGAGTGACATCACGTCGGAATCCAATATGGCGGATGGCGTTTTAAAACAGATTAAACAAGACTATTTTTGAAATTGAATTATAAAATTTACATTGCATTTTTATAAATAAATGCTAACGTTTCTCGTTTACTTTTTTTAAAATCTATCATAAACATGCATTTTTATATTTTTTCTTACATGGTGTAAAATACCCTATTATTATTGTCTGCAAACGAGCAAAGTAGGCACCTGATGGTAAGTAGTGCACCTGCAACACCAGAGGAGTTGCTGATGCGCTTCGGAGCCTTAAGAGCCTCGAGGGACTGAAGACTGCCGGAGTCGCAACCGACAGAGAACTGCCTGTAACGCTCTATAGTCAAAACAAACAAACACCAAGGTGCTTTACGTCACTCCGGCGTAAGGGTGGTCACCAGCTAGTGAAACCACTGAGCTAGACAAATATTTTCTCGCCTCTTACAAAATGCCTATCAGAATGGCAGTTAGAAACTTTGTTCTTAAACTAGCTCTTACACGCGCCTTCGCCGGCGTGGTATTTAAAAAAAAGTAGCCTGAGTTACTCCTCGTTACATCAGCTATCTGCCAGTGAAAGTCCCGTCAAAGTCAGTCCAGCCATTTCAGACATTAGCCGGAACAAGAAGACAGACGGACATTTTTTTAAAAAAAATGTGGTTTTGGTATATGTACCGTGTATACATCCAAATGCAGTTAGTAAAAAGAGGTTATTTTAATATTACAAACAGACACCAATTTTATTTATTAGTATATAGTATGTAGGGTGTATAGATGTATGGATAAAGATTTCAACTTGATACTTCTAACTGCTCTTGAGAGAAAGAATCGTCAGTCCGGGTTATATTTTTTCCTTTTCACTTACAGAACCCCGAAAAACTAAATCATGTGTAGGTAATTATTGCTCGGATGATCCTGAATAAACTAGTGTCAAGTCCTGCTTTCACAGGATAAGCAAGACAAAGGTAATTTATCAAGCGAAGAAGCAGTTTTTATGTAAAACTGAGCGCCGGCAATAATTTTTCACTGCTCTGTTTCAGGAGATAAGGTTCTAGAAATTAATAACTTTCAGTCAAGGGTTGCAAGTCTGTTTGTTCAGGTTAAGCAAAGTCGTCATTGTGTTCCAGTTAAAATTGCGACGTCATTACAAATTTCGGAAAGGATAATTCGGACTATCACACCCGTATCCTCAAAAGGTTTGGCAGCGATGTGCCTATGTACAGTCACTCACCCGTATGTCTTTAGGGCGGCGAGCCTACCGGCAATAGGCTTTGTTATTATTATCAACTGGGGACCTATCTGAGCTACTGGTGACACACATACATACATACATCACCGGTATTCCCCGAAGGGTTAGGCAGAGGCGTAAGAATGTTCACCCAACGTTCGGCGGCATGTATAGGTCCCATGTAAAAGGGGGCGAGCTTATTGCCATTAACCGGGCACAAATCCCAAACACCGCGCTGCTACTGGGAATTTCATAGAAAAAACCAATAACACTGTTCGACCTGGAAATCGAACCTAGGACCTCTAGCGTAGCAGTCGCGCTCAGAACCACTTGGCTAATGAGGCAGTTTATACTACTTGTGACAATTTAATTTATGATCATACGAAACAAAGCCAAGTTCGTATCAAAAAATCTTGCAAGGATTATCTACTAAAAGATGTGAGATCTAATTTGCAAGTTATATCGAAGCTCCTAAAATCATAAATCCTGTCATGTATTACGTTCTTCAATTGCATTAATAGAACCGTTCTTTACTGTTCAACAGTGCGACTTGGCAAGTTTTATGAACGCGGACATAATTTTCTCGTGAATTCGAAGAGTTATTATTGAAATCGCTAAGAGGGTTATTATTGAAATTTACTTTCTTACTTGTAAGATAAAATTGCTAAAAGTTTGTAGGTCAATTAAATTTTTTGTTACGAGGGAATCGAAAGTAGCCAGAAATGTTTCATGTTCCACCCACAGCCGGTGTCACCCTTTTGTTAACTTGGCTGGCACACTGCCGTGTATCCGTCAATTATGTGTAGGTAAGTAGAGAATTTTTATTATGTTTTTTAGCATTTTTCATGCTAAGATTATAAAGAAATTTAGTGAATTTTGCGGAATTTTAAAAATATTTAAAAGTCGAAGGACTCAATTGAACTGATAAACGGTCAAATGTTTTGGCAGACACCGAACACTCTGCTCAATTGACTCACTGTGTAATGGCAATTGCAGTGAAAGGACCTCAATAAGGATCGGTGCACACCGGTAGAAAAACTTAATTAACAAAAGTAATTTAACGTCGAGTGTTTTTTCAAGTAAAGTTGGATGTTTTTCGTTTTAGTCCGAGCCGGGAGCTGTGTTACTTTGTAAACGCGATTGATGGAACCAATTAGTTCGGACGATTTTATAGTTATTTTTTTGTTTAAAATTGGGAACTGGTCTCGATATTACTTGCTTACAATACTGCAATGAGATACTTGCAGTATTCTTAGTCGCGAATTTAATTTACAAGACAACAGTAAAGCAATTATTAAGACACTTCAAGGGCCTACCGTTTGTTAAATCAATTAATATCAACTTTTACCTTATAAAAGTGCATCGACTATGCCTTGATTTTAATTTAAAAAAATCGTACATGTCGACGGTATTTCTCCAAAGGGTTAGGCAGAAGTGTACTAATATGTAAACCGAAAAGTAGTTGACCGGTACATTTAGTTCTCATGTAATAGGAGACGAGCCTATTGCCATTAAACTCGTAGTTGCTACTGAGAATTTCATAGAAAAATCCAATAACACTGCTCATACCTGGGAATTGACCGGAGGACCTCTAGCATAGCATTCGCGCTTAGGACCACTAGGCTAATGAAGCAGTTACAATAAAAAAAACATCAGAAAATACTAATTCCCATAATTTCTACATCATCGCCGTCCACACTATTAAACTGTAACATTACCGATACCCTCGCGCCATTATCTCAGTCTCCGGTGTGTCCCCAACCTATTTATCCGGTTGTAACCGCTCCGAACCGCTTCGAACCGGCTCGTGCCGGAATTGAACGGCTTAATTTACCGCCGCTAGTTCGGCACGGCTGATTAACAGCACCCTTCTAGATGGCGAGGTAGCTAGGATGAATATTGATGACTGGGGACGACCGACAAGAAGCGTCCGACTATTTAGGGCAGTGCTTTAGTAGAAGGTATATGTAGTGAATCGATTATTATTAAGAGGATTTATTTTACTAGCTACGGTAGTTACCAATTTTAAATTATTGGGTATTATAAAATAAAGGTATGTTATTATATTAATTATCTTTTTACATTACATTACATTATTTATTTGAATTATTAAGTATATATATGTTCATGCTAGCTAGAGTAACATAACCACTTCAACGATCGTTTGAGCTCTCCTATATAAGACGCCCTCGCGGAAAGGTGAAATGCTTTTGTCTGGTCATATATTCGTGGTTCCCAAAACCAGAACGAAACGCTTTAAGTCCACATTTATCATGTGTACCGCTGAAATGTGGAATGCGCTTCCCAAGTGGGTCTTCCCCGATAAACTGGGTGTCTTTAAATCACGAGTGAATCGGTTTCTTCTAGGCAAGCACTCTCCATCTTAGGTCATCAGGCAAACTGGCAATTAAGCGTAACCCTAGCATTTTTCATTGCTTTTTCATTCTTATTTATATCAAACCCTGTGAACTAAATCACGGGTAATTGACACAAATACTCTCTCTCTACATCAGATGCACTAGTAGCCAGTAAATAGTCTTATGAAGCAGATAACAAATATAAGAAATATAAACTTAATGTCCTTCACAACAAAATTCACAATCCGTCGCTGCCAAAAATTATTCAGGTCCTGCAATAGTTACATAAAGACACTTAAAAATAAACTTAAACTATCAGAAACTAAAGTACAAATTCAAGTAAAACTCAATTGATTCTTAATTCTGGTGAAGACAACCACAAATTGCATACAATCAGTATCATTAAATAAAACCATAGATTACTTCACTACGATTAAATTAATATAAACCCTAACAAAATGGAAAAGAAATGAATATCTAATCAACTTAATCACGCGCAATTCGCTTCCGTGTAATCTAACTTCTTGACAACGCTACTGAACTTTAATTACATCAAGTTAGGACCTAGATTCCCTTGCACGATTTTAAAGTAGCTAAAGATTTGTGCAAATTTATTTTGCTAGTGCCAAAGACTTTATGATGACGAGGTAAGGATTATATTGGCTTGGATGGATATCAGTGTGTTTGCTGGGTGCAATGAAACTCGGGAAGACGTGCGGTGAAAGTTTTCGCGCTGAATGTCGGAAAAACCGTGTGTTTGTCGTATGGTCCAAGTCACGAGCGATAGAATTCCAGAGCTAGGATAACTTCAGTTATATTACCACATCTTTTTTTTTAAAGGCGGGCAACGCACTCGTGACTCCTCTGGTGTTGCGGGTGTCCATGGGCGGCGGTTATCGCTTGCCATCGGGTGATTCGTCTGCTCGTTTTTTCCCTATCCCATAAAAAAGTCCCTCTAAAAGAAGTGTGTCTGTGGCTGTGTGTGAGAGTGGCCCCATTGTCGGGGTCAAACGAACATTCAACAACAGCCTGTCAATGTAGCGCGAATGTCACGTATCCCATGGCCGTGACTATAGATAGGGCAAGGGAAGGCTAGAACGGTTATAGTCGGCATGAGTCCGTCATACCCTGCAACCCTTTTTACGGTACGGAAAATTCTCGTGGATCGTCTGCTAACAATGATAATTTTCCGTACCTCAAGAAAAGATCCTCTCAAGGTAGAAATCAGCTGCCGAGTGTATTCCTGTTTAGAGCTAAAGTTTTCGCCAATGTGAACAATACTTGCTTATAAAAGAAAAATCCTAATAATTTAATCATTATTTGGCACTTATCCTGATAATTAGCCCAATGAGGAAAGAAAATTCTAATTTACTGATTTCTGACACTTCCGCGAATATTTACGATTAACAAAAACGTAAGGTAGGTAGCAGCTGTAAGTAATTTTAACATTAAGACGTCCAACATCTTATTCTGCCCGTTACCATGGGTGCTGTAAAGGATCCGAAACGTCGGGAATTAAACAATATCAATACAACGCGATAAAATTCGTTAAAATTAGTTTCATTTCTAAATTTTAACTTTCAGGTTTACCGCCAGTGTTCGTAACGCCGCCGCCGTAGTGAATAAGGTACCTCGTGTTCAAACATTTCCTAGTAAATTCTTACGTGAATTGGAGAATAAAATGAAATAATTCTAGCCGATAATTTATCGCTAGCGCTTATGCCTTGCGGCAACAACTCTTACTTAACGATCGAACGCGTGTGAATCTAGTTTTTTGTAAAATATTACGCGATCCCATTGCAGTGAAAACGATAAAAGTTAGACGTTACCACTATTGTTATCAAAGTAGTAAAAAGAGAAAACATAACTGACTTTGTAGTATATATTCATACCATCACGCCTGTATTCCCCGAAGGGGCCTAACCCTTCAGGCGTACTAATGTACACCCACAGTTCGCCGGTATGTTTAGATCCCATGTAATAGGGAGCGAGCCTATTGCCATTAACCGGGCACAAATTCCGAACTCCGAGCTGCTACTGGGAATTTCATCGAAAAACCCAATAACACTTTGCTCGACCTGGGAATCGAACCCAGGACCTCTAGCGTAGCAGTCGCGCTCAGGACCACTTAGCTAATGAGGCAGTTAGCTAGTAGTATATATTCTAATTGAAATAATTGTAAAAATAAAATTGTATTAGTTTAGTTATGAAAATGTTTAATGAGTTGGATTCTTATGTAGTGATACGGAATGTTGCTCATCATATCAGCCAAAAGACATTCACTGCTGAACAAAGTCCTGGATCAAAGACTCAGAGCGATCTTCACCAGGTCCTCCGTCCATCGACAACAACCTTTTTAAGAAAGAATAATACTATAAATACTTCATAATCAACACATCAATGTCCCACTGCTGGGCACGGGTCTCCTCTCACCCGTATAACCCCTATAATGCGGGTTGGCAGACTTCACACGCCACGGAGAAAATCTGTCAGGCGTGCAGGTTTCCTCACGATGTTTTCCTTCACCGTTTAAGCGCGTGATAATTAACTATTACGAGATACGCACATAACTTCGAAAAGTCAGAGATGCGCGTGTCAGAATAGGGGGTAGTGTATGTGTATAATATAGTGTAGATATAATTTTAAGGAATCAAACAAATGCATCACTTTAAATCAAATCAAATATATTTCTCAAACGCACGGTTCCAAATAGATTCTATGGAGAAGAACCGGCAAGAAACTCCATAGTCATATTCATTTTGATATTCAAAGTTTAACAAGCTAATATCAACACCATCACATCATTTATATTAAATCATGACAAGATGTGGGTAGATACAATATATTATTTTACTCAATTATGTGGGTAGATACAATATATTATTTTACTCAATTACTTTACAATTAATTATTTCGTTACGGGTACTTTAGCTACTAGAAGTTCGTTTAAACAATAAACGATTTACCTAGCATCCAAGGCACAACGGTAATAGAAACAGTAGCTTAATATCACAGCATACAAACAGTAGCATAATAACACACAATATAGTAACAGTATCATTATTGTTATAATGATACTGTATACACAGCATAGTAACAATATCAAGAACACAGCATAGTAACAATATATAAGAACAGCATAGTAACAATCAGAGTACTTAACTTTCACACACAGCAGTAGATCCTTGACTAACTGATATTGAGGAATACCTCCCTTTTTATACGTTTCTAAACAATAGAACAATATTAGTAATACCGCGCCATTTTCGACCAATCAGAGATATTTATGTTTTTGTCTGAATAACAATAAACATTAGCAATAATATATAGATCAAATTCATTAAAACTCTTTTAAAATATGGTAGGATAATTAAGCAACTTCGAAAACCAACAAATATGTGAACGTTAGCTTTAACACAAGAAATCATTGCATCAATTGACTGTCCTATATAAATTAAATTAACAAATAAAACCTGAGGATCATTCTATAAATCATTAATTGATTTATACTCACTATACACAAGTCTGAGAGTAATTATTTATATACTTCGTAGTTAGTAAATAAATTGTACCATAGATCATAACTTTCGTTCCGAAATCATGATCTATGATATAGAACAACTAAGATTATAATATTCAGAAATACATAAAACAATAATCAAGGGTTATATACAATACATACTCTCACACGGCCATACTGACATTACTTCGTCCTCGAAGTAAAACTCTCCTCTCTCTCCTCTCTCTCCTCTCTCTCCTCTCTCTCCTCTCTCTCCTCTCTCTCCTCTCTCTCCTCTCTACAAAGACAATATTACATCCTAACAAGGAATACATCTTAAATCATCTTATTAACTTACTACATCAATGCATTGTCATGGCATGGCCCTCTGTCTCTGACACATCATAGCAGACAAGTTCCAGTAGTCAGTTTCATTACATCATTTAACCAAATCAATCAATGTTCCAACATTGATTTACTAACATCATTATAGTTCTACTTCAAATTATTCTCACTTATAAACCATTAGCTTAATTTTCATAAAATTGAAACTAATAACTACACCTCTGAATACTTTTGATTATGTACTTTAAATTAATCTCACTTTAAATTCATTGACTTTTCGTCACAAATTACTCAATGACTACAACTTTAATTGACTCCAAATAAATGTTACCTCCAAAATATTGATTAATTATCCAACAATTTTTTATTGGAACAAATGACCACATCGGCGACTAATTACTTCAAAGCCATGTCACCCCGAAAGCAATGCCGCCAATGATAGTCAAACCAGTTATGCAACTGGTCAAAGATGTTACAACTACCTATAATATAAAAGTCTTGGATAAACAATACTTGGTTATAACATTTCTTGGGAACAGTTTATATTTCAACAAATCACCATACAGATTCACAGAATATAATCAACACTGATTATGTGCAATAACTTTAAATTATTTTTGTTTAATTATGTTTGTCATCAAAAGATCAAAACTAGGTTCGTCATAGATATGATGTTTCAGACCTGAATACGGATTAATGAATAATATTTTCTTGGTTCCGGTTAAGATTACGGATATGAAATAATTTCGGATTATCCGATTGTTCCGGTTATGGTTACAGATACGATACTATCAACAATATTGTTTCCGTTTTGGTTACGGATACAACACTATCAACAATATCCCATCGGTTCCGGTTACGGTTACGGATATGAAATCATTTCGGATTATCCGATTTTTTCGGTTACGGAAATCATTTCGGTTTATTCGATAGTTTCGGTTACGGTTACAGATGAAATTATTTCGCTTTATTCAATAGTTTCGATTAAGGTTCCAGAGCTCCTTCACATCCCTAATTACAACATCATATCTACAAAAAGAACAGTGAAATAGCTACCAAAGAATATTTTCTTAGCAATTGTTAAAACCAAAATCAATTAATTCAACTTAGTTTATTTGTTAAAATCTACTAAAATCAAATCGCTCGGTCAACCTGACTACAACTCACAACTAATTTCTTTTTTTTGGAATCTACTTTCCCCAAATGTATCATTTTTTTTTTTTTTTTTGAAATGGACAATAGCTGTTGATTCAGGGAATCTTAACAGCGTAACCGAACTTGGTCCAAATGTATCAAAGGATAACGTGCTATTTATATCTAAATCGCTATCTCACAATGTTTCGTTCTCGAAATAATAGATGTCTCTAAATTACAAACATTCACAAAAAAATTCGTCAAATTAAAAATAACTAAGTATTTTCCATTTCAATATCAAAACATAACATAACAATAGCATAATATTATCGTAAAGCCAATAAAGGCCTTACCAGCATTTGAAACGGTCATGATGCAGTTCCATTGAATCTGCTCAGCAATCAACTCAACGACTCGGTGTTGCCGTGTCAACTTGTAGCCTCTGCAACGTCACTGCACGTTGTAGCATTTGAGAGTGGAGCACCACTACCAGCACCATTAGGTAGTCACCAGGGCTGTACCAGCGTAATGACGGTAGACTTCAGCAATTTCGCAAAACGATGTCAGGAACAATTCTGAAACTGTCATATATGTTTCAGAAAATGTGGACTTACAGGACTTATCCCACTTCTGATGTCAGAATAGGGGGTAGTGTATGTGTATAATATAGTGTAGATATAATTTTAAGGAATCAAACAAATGCATCACTTTAAATCAAATCAAATATATTTCTCAAACGCACGGTTCCAAATAGATTCTATGGAGAAGAACCGGCAAGAAACTCCATAGTCATATTCATTTTGATATTCAAAGTTTAACAAGCTAATATCAACACCATCACATCATTTATATTAAATCATGACAAGATGTGGGTAGATACAATATATTATTTTACTCAATTATGTGGGTAGATACAATATATTATTTTACTCAATTACTTTACAATTAATTATTTCGTTACGGGTACTTTAGCTACTAGAAGTTCGTTTAAACAATAAACGATTTACCTAGCATCCAAGGCACAACGGTAATAGAAACAGTAGCTTAATATCACAGCATACAAACAGTAGCATAATAACACACAATATAGTAACAGTATCATTATTGTTATAATGATACTGTATACACAGCATAGTAACAATATCAAGAACACAGCATAGTAACAATATATAAGAACAGCATAGTAACAATCAGAGTACTTAACTTTCACACACAGCAGTAGATCCTTGACTAACTGATATTGAGGAATACCTCCCTTTTTATACGTTTCTAAACAATAGAACAATATTAGTAATACCGCGCCATTTTCGACCAATCAGAGATATTTATGTTTTTGTCTGAATAACAATAAACATTAGCAATAATATATAGATCAAATTCATTAAAACTCTTTTAAAATATGGTAGGATAATTAAGCAACTTCGAAAACCAACAAATATGTGAACGTTAGCTTTAACACAAGAAATCATTGCATCAATTGACTGTCCTATATAAATTAAATTAACAAATAAAACCTGAGGATCATTCTATAAATCATTAATTGATTTATACTCACTATACACAAGTCTGAGAGTAATTATTTATATACTTCGTAGTTAGTAAATAAATTGTACCATAGATCATAACTTTCGTTCCGAAATCATGATCTATGATATAGAACAACTAAGATTATAATATTCAGAAATACATAAAACAATAATCAAGGGTTATATACAATACATACTCTCACACGCGCCTCGGATTTGAACTCGAGACCTTTGACTTGGCAGTCCAATGGTCATATCACTAGGCTATCACTGCTAGATACTTAATTACTATAAATACTTGATTAGTTAACAATACTTGTGACTGTAAACCTTGCACAGCCGAGTCAAGCCGAGCCGTAATTACCGTAGGACAAGATGGAGTGGTGATTTGCCAACGTTCATTGGCGGAAGCTGGTCTGATCTACTTACCATCATCACGCCTGTATTCCTCGAAGGTTTACGTAGAAGTGTGCTAATATACACCAAAAGTTCGCCGGTATGTTTAGGTACCATGTAATAGTGTAATACCTATGTAATATCCAAAATCCGAGCTGCTACTGAGACTGTCATACAAAAACCCAATGACACTTAGCTCGTCCTGGGAATAGAACCCAGGTTTTTTAGCGTTACTGTCGTGCTTTGGAATGATACACTAATGAATGCCTGATATTAGATAGTCCGGAAAGATGATTTATAAAGATGAAATAAAGACTTTTTATAAAAAAAGAACTTCTAAATCTATTTCTACTACAGGGTTTTAAACGCCTGAAGCCCTACCTGTCACCGCAAAGAGCATTTTTTTAATTACTCCGCGCACAAACAATTGTTTGTGAAGTTCAACTGAGGGGGAGGTAAACAGAGGCTCATTTCCTCTCTCATGGAGCGGAAACGAGGTAAAAATACCCTCCCTTACATTAATGACGCGTTATTAAGTACCGAATGGAAATAAGTCTGGATGAACTCGTAGATTATTGGTCGATAGACGATATTATGTCTCTGAAAATTGGAACAAAATTGAAATAAAATTACAACAAAATTAAAATCTGTTCAGTAGTTTTTACGCCAACCCGTAACAAACAGACAAACAGACGACCATCTTAGGTCGCAGTGTCGCTTAACATCAGGCGAACTGGCGATCAAGCATGAGCCTGAAGTAAGAATAAAAAAAAACAATTCTTGCATAAATTAAAATGCTTATACAAAACTTCCTTTTTCTCTACCATTATAAAATTGAAAAAAAGCTGTCTGTACATTGAAGATATTTAACAAAAACACGTGGGTTATGGTATATAAAGGTCTCTGAATCCAAAAATGAGATTTTAAAAATTCTTGTCTGTTTGTTACGGGTTGGAGCAAAAACTACTGAATAGATTTCAATTTTATTATCACTGTTAGAAAGTATTTACTCTAACTTAAAAACTGGTGAACTTCTTATCTCAATTAATTACACGAATTCTGAGATACAGCTTGACCTCCCTGATGTATACAGGCCCATACAAAGAAGAGATCATCAATGTTGGTTTTTTCATTTTTCCTCCTGATAATTATAGCTTCATGTGAGCGAAGCCGCGGGCAGAAGCTAGTATATATATATTTTTTTTAAACCAAGCAATTTCAATGTATAACAAAACACTTAAAGTTAGTATTACTACAGAAGCTGTTAAGCTAAGCTTTAGGCAATAACGGAACTCTTGCATAATAACACCTAGGCACCTACTTATAGCCAGCCAAATGCCTAAACATTCTGAATGTTAATACGGGATTACACGTATTTGTTTACTTATCGCATTTGCTTTTAAGGATTCAGCTTACGTGTACAAATATTAACAACTAGCTGACCCGGCGAACTTCGCACCGCCTAACAGGTCGATTCTGAAACTAACGTCACTCAATTGTTTTGCCTTCCCGGAACCCCTCCACTAACACTTAAACTTTATAGTATGGTATTAAAGTTCAAATTGACTTCTTAAGTATTATTACGAATCTTTTGTATGGGAATATAGAAAAGTGTTGTTTTGAGTATTTTTGAGGCAATTTTTTTCTCTCCGTAAGAACCATCCTCGTACTTCAAGTATCGTATTCAATTATCAAACAATCCTCGTATTCAACCAATGTTACAATAACACCCTTTACAGCCCAGTAATATGGCATTTCATAGGTATCAATTTGAAATTTATTTATTCGATTCCCAAGTCAAAGAGCAAAGTGTGATTGGGTTGATCTATGAAATTCCCAGTAGCAGCTCGGAGTCTGGAATAAGTGCCCGATTAATGGCAATAGGCTGTCCCCCTAAAGTCTAGATCTAAACATAGTACACCTCTGCCTAACCCTTCGGGGAATACAAGCGTGATGGTATGTTATTAATCATTATTTCTACACTTATTAGCAGAGATCTGAATAGGTAGACTATATTTACCTAAAGTTCTAGGAAGTAAGTAACATAGAGTTGACTATACTTCCTCTAAAATCCCGGAATCATAAACACAACGATTAAATACGGGAACTATGAAATTACAAAATACTTATTGCTTTGAATACATTTTAGCTATTTAGTTCATATGTAATCAAAGTGCAATATTCCCGGGCATAAAGAAATTGCAAATTACTTATTTCACCTTGATTACACTTATATAATACATGCAATAAATGAATTTATAGTTGACAATTTGCAATTTCTTACCTAATTCCCGGAATTTATTAGTCATGTTTATGATTCCGGGATATTAGAGGAGGTATAATCAACTCTTACTTACTTCCTCGAACTGTTTGTTACTAAACTCTACCTATTCCAATCTCTGCTTATTAGACACACACTCATTAAGAGCCATTTTACATTTTCGCCGTGATAGCCGTGATAGCCTAGTGATATGACCATTGGACTGCCAAGTCAAAGGTCTCGAGTTCAAATCCAAGGCACGCACCTCTGACTTTTCGAAGTTATGTGCGTATTAATAGTTAATTATCGCGCGCTTAAACGGTGAAGGAAAACATCGTGAGGAAACCTGCACGTCTGAGAGATTTTCTCGAAGGCGTGTGAAGTCTGCCAACCCGCATTAGGCTAGCATGGTGGACTATAGCCCAATCCCTCTCATTGTGAGAGGAGACCCTTGCCCAGCAGTGGGACATATAATGGGTTGATTATTATTACATTTTCGCGAGAATATCTAACATTTCAGTCGCTTAGTTTACCATGTTAGGAAATACTTTGCTTGATTGTTGAAATGTATTCAACTAAACCAACCTTTCGTATTGACACATATAGAAACAGAATTAGAAAAACTAGTTTGTTTATTTTGTGGTAATTAATCTCCCACAACTAGTTTACTGAAAAATCATCGCAGAGTATATTTCGGACTCCAATATCTATCACTAATACTAATAAATAAGACAGAAAAAATACACAAAGCATTAGCCGATATAATCTTGTCGTCACATATAGTAATAGAATTTCGAAAATTTAGAACATAAATTAGAAAAAAAAATAAAGTGCTAAGCCAATTTTTACGTTATTATTGTTATTTTATCCCGATTTTTTGGATAGAATAAAGCGTTATTACATTTAAAAAATTATGACAAAATAAACTATGTCTTTTAACAAATCTAATTCCAAAGTTTCATTAAAATCCCTTTATTTAATTAGAAGTTATAACGTTATTAAAATCACTCTAATATTAGATAAATTACGATGCACAAGCAGGCACCGATTAGTAATTTAGTACGGCTCGAGAGCCCGTCGAGGAAGGATCTGTGTCATTTTTTTCCGCATCCCGATTTATGAGCTTACGTATCGTGAACGCATGATTATACTACGACTGCAAAGTTTTGATACACTTCGTATTTTTTTATTATTAGGTAAGTTTTTTTTATCAACATGTAGTAAAGTATTATTTTAGTAGTTTATACAATAACTATAATACCTATTTTATATGTAACTGCCTCATTAGCCAAGTGGTCCTGTGCGCGACTGCTACGCTAGAGGTCCTGGGTTCGATTTCCAGGTCGAGCAAAGTGTTATTGGGTTTTTCTATGAAATTCCCAATAGCAGCTCGGAGTTTGGAATTTGTGCCGGGTTAATGGCAATAGGCTCGCCCCCTATTACATGGTACCTAAACATACCGGCGAACTGTGGGTGTACATGAGTACGCCTCTGCCTTCGGGGAATACAGGCGTGATGGTATGTTATGTTATTTTATATATTTATGCTTTATTCGTTTTAGCAATGGGGCGTAAGGGTTCCGTTTACCATTGTATCAAAAAAAGGAAAAATAAACATTTTGCAGCCTTATAGAAAGCAACAGAAGCGAGGTACTAAATATTTATTTTTGTTTGATTCATAAACACAGTAATCGGTGACATAGTAGTTACATATTATTTATATGTATCTAATAGTCCGGTCAAGTTAGCCCAGCAAATAGTGGACAGGTTACTAAAATTAGCATAGAGCTGAATTTTGTACGTATGTTCGGAACACCATTATAAATGATATAATGATATGAAATGATAAATGTGAAAAGTCCCCATCGATCTGACAATTGCAAAAAAATACTTTTCATGGTCAAAGTTTGCTAATATAGGTTTTTTTGCGTTTTTCAGCCAAATGGTAAGTTTTATATAACAAAAAGATAGTAGAACTTAAAACAGAAGTTTATTCAGTAGTAGGTATTATAATAATAATTTGTTTTATTTTATAGGAAAATGATCCCTTTGCATTAGACGCTGACCTTCACGAATCATTGGAACTATAGGACTCGATCGTAAATACTTTTAGTACTTACTTATTATTACATCATTCTTAAAATATGTTTTGTAACAAGAAGTTTATAAGTAGTAGGTAGATACTATATTAATTATATCTTTTATTTTTTAGGACAGTAACCTGTATATTTTTGTTTAATAAAATAAAAGAAAATTATATTTACTTTTATTAATTTAGGTATTATGTTTATGTTACCGTAACCCGGTACTTAGTTAAAAGAGACAACAGACATCTATTGACGGTACTGAATAGTATTATCAATATAATATTGTCTGTTGTCTCTTTTAATTAATTGTAAATAATTGCAATTTACGAGGTTTTGTAGACGAATGAAAAAAACACAAAGTTGTATTATGTAAAGTATATATTAATGTATGAGTATATTTTATTATTTAATTTACATAATACAACGTTGTGTTCTTTTCATTTGTCTACAAAACTTTAATAGACTGAACAAATAAAATAATTCATTTGATAAATCTCTTTCATAAACCAAGGATTAGAATTATAACGCGATGGCTCAAGATTGTACAGTCCGTCTCGACACTCGCGCTACGCTGTTTGCATTGGGTATGTGTTGGTAGCTACGCACACATACACAATGCTGCCGTCTTTTACCTAAACTCGAGCGCTTACATTTTGTGAAATGGCTCTTAAATACAGCTTTATAAAAACTAAACCATATTTTTAGGTAATTTAATGTGTTTTTACTTTAAGAATTACGTTCTTTCAAGAAAAACGTATTACATTATATTCAGTGGGTTTTCAGCTCCACCTTTTGCAAGTACATGTCCTTGAAGACATGATTGATAAGCCAAAACCACTCCATCTTACATAACTATACGCTATACTTGAGATATTCTATTAAGTTTTTCCCAAACGAAACGAATTTTTGTGAAGATATAATTGAGTCTCTTCTCGTTTTAGCTAAAGTACCTACTATTTTACTATACTAGCTTATGCCCACGACTTCGTCCGCGCAGCGTGATGGTATACAGCCTATAGCCTTCCTCAATAAATGGGCTATCTAACACTGACAGAATTTGTCAAATCGGACCAGTAGTTCCCGAGATTAGCGCGTTCAAGCAAACAAACAAACTCTTCAGCTTTATATATTAGTATAGATTCATACCGAAATTATGGATATGTAAGTCAATTAAAATCTGTCTGTTACCTTTTCAATTCACCGCTGAACAGTTTTCGACCTGTAGCTTAAACGCGAAGAACTATCGATATCGTATAAAGGGTTTTTTAAATCAACAAATCGCATACATACATGCATATTTTCACGCCTGTCTCTTTTCGGGGTAGGCAGAGATTAGATAATTTCCACTTGCTTCGGTCCTGGCACACCACTTTCGCTTCATCTACGTTAATTAACCTCCTTCTCATACAATTATTCTCGATTTCGATACGAATACGTTTTGTGTCACCCTACCGTTTACCGTATGTTCGTGTGTCACCCTTCCCTTAAAAAAAAAACACCTCACTAATGTATGTAGGGTCTATAATGTGTCCCCAATTAACCAACATATCGGTGAAAATACAAAAAAAAAACATAGAACCTCCTCCTTTTCTGAAGACGGTAAAAAAATTACCAATAAGTATCAGTCCCGGGGTTGTCAACACAACAGAGAAATGTTATCATAAATAAAAAATATAGAATTAATACTTACCTCCCGCTCAGTACCTATAAGAGAAGGAAAAATCTATTTCGCCATGTCAAAGGAGATGTTACCCCTAATCATTATCTCACAAAGTTACCCCCAAGTCCCTCGAGGACCGGAAAAAACCGGATATTCTTGGTACTTGGTTGACTATAAAATTCCAGTACAAGCTGATCCTGCATTGCATTAGCTTTCTGTATAATAAGAGTTCAGCTTAAACTGGAGATGTATATATGTGTTGTCGTGCTTACTGTGGCTTTATATGACAATAACGTTATATTTTTATGTTATAAGGTAATTTTGAATGTGAATATTGAAAGGTTGGAAATAATGTTATTACATTAGTTTAGTGGTCTCGGATTCGAGTCCCAGATTGAGCAGTGTTATTGTGTATGTCTATGAAAATTTCAGTCGTTTACGAGTACAGTCACGAGCACAGATATGTATACACTTGGCAAAATTCAAAAGCGATTTTATCTTTAACTGTTAATTGAATTTTTATGGTGTTATGAACATAGTATTTTCGAACCAATACTTTAATTATATTGGTATTATCTCAAAGTTTACAATCGTAACTTCAGAGAAAAAATCTTAAGAATTTTAGTAAGTGTATACATATTTTTGCTCGTGACTGTACTACGCACAGGACTTTTTTGAAGGACTTCTCCGATTAGGTCGGTGTATGTATTTCTAGGGCGTCCTCTCCCGGCGACTCCACTGACATTCCCTTTGGTTATTCGCCTTTCATCCATCCCCTCGACGTACCCAAAACATCTCAGCAAATTAAAAGATTTCTAGATTTTACGGTAAGATTTTTTATTAAATAAATCTAGCAATTATGTAAGAACTCTTGCCGTTAAGTCCGAATCTATCTCGTATTTTATATTAAATAAGACCATTAATCCAAAGAACTGGCTCATACCTCCTAAGCGTGAATGTTGCGCTTGAGGTCCTGGATTCGATTCCCTGATATAGCAAATTGTTATTGGATTTTTGTATGAAATTCTCAGTAGCTAGACGCACAGATTTTAGTTATCAGGTGTGAATTATGTATTTTTTGTTTATAGGATACTAGCAGACGGATCGCCTAATTGTAAGCGATCATCGCCGCCCATGGAAACCCGCAACACCAGAGGAGTCACAAGTGCATTGTTAGCCTTTTAAAAAGATTTAGGCCTCCGGTATCCTCACTCACTCCAAACACAACGTAATCGTTGTTTCAGGCCGGTTTTCTGTGAAGCCGTTGTATCACTCCGGTCGAGCCGGCTCATTCGTGACGAAGCATGGCTCTCCCACGGAGAACTGTATGTATAGTAAATATTGCGACAGCGTCAGTTCTGTACCTAGAATTTCTTAATAGACGCGCATATAATTTTCCGAAAACCATCATTATTAGCCCACCCTCCATATAGGACAGGCCGGTATAAGCCTACAAGAAAACTTAAAACATATATAAAGCTGAAGAGTTTGTTTGTTTGTTTGTTTGCTTGAACGCGCTAATCTCAGGAACTAATGGTCCGATTTGAAAAATTCTTTCAGTGTTAGATAGCCCATTTATTGAGGAAGGCTAAAGGCTATATATCATCACGCTACGCGGACGAAGTCGCGGGCAGAAGCTAGTTAACTTATACTCACGATACTCGCAATATATTATACTCGCTGTCGGTGTAACTACAAAGAGGCGCGGCGGCGCGGGAAGTCCCTAGGGGACTCTCGAACGGAACTAGACGTTAAGCGAAACGTCCGATGTTGATTTATTGTCTGCAACTTGCGTATTCGTTTATATTGAACACCTGCAACTCGTCTCTAGTGTTTTGTATTGGAATTGCTGTACCTATTTTTCGTCATTTTATTCAGTTCGTAAATTTCAAACCTTTTACTTTTTTTAAAGCTTTGTTTGAATAATGCGTAAAAATTTTCACTCAGAACGCTAATTTCGAAAGGGTTTTTAAACAAAACCACTTATTATCATTACGAGTGTGAAAAATTCTGTAAAAAGTTAAATCGTCGATTTTACTGTTAGTTATTTAACCAAATACTGCGATGATAAAAAAGGTTAGGTCTATGCGACGACTTCTTGATTTTCAATTTAATTACGAAAAAGATAAATTTATGTAACGAACAAGTTATAATAAACTATCCAAAAAAAATTACATAATGTTAAAATTTTTAATGTAATCGAAATTTTATACATTGTTGCAACCTTCACCTGTAAGTTAACTTTTATAGTTAATTCTATTCCGTCTACAAGCTTACTTTGTACCCCAACGACATCTCTTAAATTAACAGTATTGATATTTAACTGGCTACACTAAACTGCATTTGCGATACTAAGTAATACCTACGTCTCTAGAAACTAGTTAAGTAAAAGCTCTTAAAAGTCATAAAGTTACAAACTAACTAGTTAAATTAAGAATTTCAATGTAGTATTATGTAAATAGAAATTATGTTAATTAATACTTAATTATGTGTAATGTACTCAAATCAATTGTTTTTTATTTCAAATAAGCTTTTACAAGCGTTTATGAAACGTTGGTATGATTCTAGTTGCACGGTTCCAAAAGGTTGATCCTATGGAGAAGAATCCGGCAAGAAACTATACTATACTAGAAGGTAAAATTGAAGGAAACGAGGAGGGGGTAGACCTAGACGAAGTTTTGTGGAACAAGTGAAGGAAAGGGTTGCGATCGAGTCGTATCAAGAGGTAAAACGGAAAGCAGAAGATAGAGAACAATGGCGTTCGCTGCACCGACAAGAGCTGAGCTCTTAAATTAAAGAGGAAGAAGATTATGTAAATAAAAACATTCCTGAATTAAAATTTTATAAAACACTAAAAAAGGAGATATGACGTCATATTGTAACTTAACCCAATAAAGGAGCTTTCTACACATTTTTACTCCTTTGTTACAAAACATGGACCCCTCTATTTTTATGACGTTTTGTGTCACAATAAAATATGACAGTTATGTATACATACTTACATAATTATTGACAGATTTTCACGTGGGAGAGCCATGCTTCGGCACGAATGGGCCGGCTCGACCGGAGTGATACCACGGCCTCACAGAAAACCGGCGTGAAACAACGCTTGCGTTGTGTTTCGCCGAGTGAACTGGTGAGGTTACCAGAGGCCCAAACCATTTTAGAAGGCGAGCAACGCACTTGTGACTCCTCTGGTGTTGCGGGTGTCCATGGGCGGCGGTTATCGCTTACCATCAGGTGATGCGTCTGCTCGTTTGCTCCCCTATCCCATAAAAAAAAAGATATAATTGTTGATACTACAGCTACAAAGCCTGAACACCCCCTCAATACCCCAGAAAACCAGTACATCACTGAATCTATCCAGCTAGTTAATGCTAGTCTAACTACGTTTAAGCAACTTATTTCAGTTACTGCTCCAAAGTTCTCGTTTAACGCTGAATGCCGCAGGGGATGAAGGATTTAACTTGATAACCGGATCAGTTAAGTGAAATGTACGTTAGATTAAGTGTTATTTTACAGTTTGGTCTGTTCTCTGGTTATATAGGAATTATGAGCTTAGCACCCCTTGGATTGATAAGCCGATGCTTCTTCAAAAATCCATACTAGACCATTCTCTCTTACTACGCTTATTTCACAATTCCCCTATAATGTTTCGATTTTCAAAAAAAGGACGATGATTCCCTGTCTAATTCTATGTGAGAGTGTGTCATCAAAAATTAAGTTAGAAAACGCAAGCCATATCTAAGTTATCTCGTGTTAAAAATTTCAAAATTCTAAAAGTATATTTAAAAGATCTGTTTGTAGAAATAAAAAATTTAAAGTAATACTTATGGATTGGAATTATATCAAGATCAACGATTATTTAGGTTCTGTTAAAAATAATGGAAGTGCAATTACTGAACCTACAAAGATGATCGTCATATTATTATATTCCTGTAAACTATTTGCTAAATTTCAATCTTGACTGTTTATTGTATTCTGTGAGATTCTGCTATTGAAATGTTTTGTTTTAGTTAGGTTATGTTTACTAATATTAAGTTGATGCTATAAAGTTGGTACCTCTTTCGTTGTGGTGATAGATACATAAATCTATAAAATAAGTTGGCTGTGTTGCCAGCTGCTAATTTTTATGCAATCTATGGACGGGTTTGAAATGGGTACTTATTATTGTGGTATTTTCTTGTTATTTTTTGGTTTGTTGTGCGTCCTACGGACGAAAATAAAAACTTTTTCTTTCTTCTTTCTTTCTTTTCTTTCTTCTTTCTCATTAATAACTTCAAGAAGTTAAAACGATGCTTACATCTTTTTATAATTTATACCATATTTTACACTTAAAATTGTTTTTTTTCTTGGACTATATTTTTATAGAAGGTAAACTAGTCAAAACTATTTAGGTTCTCCTCCAATAAATAATAAAATATTATATCGAAATTCAATAATTTTCAGGGCTTCGTAATAATAGATAACAAACCGATTGTAAACCTTACGCAAAGAAGAAATAACTTTCATAACGCCACCATTTCATGGCAAATATAATATTTTTATAACGTTGTGAGATTGTTACATTCAAAAAGACAAGATCCAATAACACATTTCTTTTATTAATCATCTCAGCCGCAAGTATAAACGTTATGTCCTCGGATATAGACATTGTGCAAAATGTCCAATGTTGGTTTATTGACTGCAACATATGATACATTTATAGTTTTACATTTTGACAGATTATGGCTTCTTATGGCATATCCTGTTCTATGAGTAATTTTATGAACCGAGATGTTTTTTCTGAGAAATTTGAAATTGACATAGATTTCGTTGTCTCATTATTTTGATTCGAATTTAATCAACACCCAACCCTTATATTCACCAGACTATCTGCGGTAAGTACAAATATTGGCCCACTCTTTATTTAATAACATTTAAAAAGCAAAAAGGTACCTCATTTTCAAACATCCTGCCGCTAAGAAAAAATGTGCTTACATAATGTGTGCCAGTTTGAAAAGTAATGTAGCCAGTGACATTACTGGGCATATGAGACTTGACAACTGAGGTGTCAAGATGACAACGCGCGAGTGATACCACTGGTGTTGTTGGCGTCTATAGGCTGCGGTTACCGCTTACCATCAGGCGGTCCTTATGATTGTTCGTCGTATTATTACAATAAAAAAAAACGACACAAATGTTAAACCTTTCGGGGAAATATAGCCGCAGTATTATATTATGTTACCTTTGAACATACAATTCCAAATTTCGCACATGGTCGCACCAGTCCTTCAAAGTAACCAGTGATTCAAAATGTTTACACCCTCGAAGAAATATGAAGTGGCTATGTATCATTTCATGTTATTATAATATTCAAATCTGTTTAAAGGGATGTTCATGTAAATATTTATTCGGAGTGGTGAATGGGTTAACTACATTGAAGCTATTTTTTTATATATATTTTTATGTATATTTTTTTATACTGCCTCATTAGCCAAGTGGTCCTGAGCGCGACTGCTACGCCAGAGGTCCTGGGTTCGATTCCCAGGACGAGCAGTGTTATTGGGTTTTTCTATGAAATTCCCAGTAACAGCTCGGCGAACTGTGGGTGTACATTTAGTACGCCTCCGCCTAACCCTTCGGGGAATACAGGCGAGTTGGTATGTTATGTTATGTATATTTGTTTATTTCTGATAGGCTTACGCTTGACCGCTAGATCACCTGATGTTGTGACACTGCGATCTACGACGGAGCGCGCTTGCCTAGAAGAATATACTAGAGTCGGCAATGCGCGAGTCAGTGTCAGCCCCACGAATAAAAAAACTCAATACCCGCAAACAGGTGACAGGCACGTGGCAGCACGGTCGCGTGACAGATAAAATCAGTTGCGTCCCGTCAGCGATGGGGTGCGGACGTCTCGTTTGCATAATTGTTAAAGCTGTTTGTTAGCTGTCAAATTTCTTACAAAATTATTATGGTGACTGTTGTCACGTGTTTGACTTGCGTTTCGGATTGTAGCTATGTCTAATAAAAATAAATGCTGATTGTTGATTTTTTGTTGTAAACTAATCGCACTCTCAATAATATATCTCTCTGTACAGTCTCTCTACATGGTTGTTAAGTTTTCACGCCTTAACTGCTGAACCAATTTTGAAGAATTTCGGTATAGAGATATTATTAGCAGCAAATCATAATTGATTTGAATTTGAATACCACTGCCTCATTAGCCAAGTGGTCCTGAGCGCGACTGCTACGCTAGAGGACCTGGGTTCGATTCCCAGGTCGAGCAAAGTGTTATTGAGTTTTTCTATGAAATTCCCAGTAGCAATTTCTGCCCGGTTAATGGCAATAGGCTCGCCCCCTATTACATGGGGCCGAAATATACCGGCGAACTGTGGGTGTACATTAGTACGCCTCTGCCTAACCCTTCGGGGAAAACAGGCGTGACTGTATGTATGTACTGATAATAACTACGAGCACCTCTGTCTCTCTATTTGTTTGTGACGCTACTACGCCTAAATCACAGAACGAAATTTGTTGAATTTTGGCATGGAAATAGATTCAACCTTGGGCATATCCATATAGGCTTTCTTATGACTATTCTTATTAATAAGAAAAACAGGAAACTAAAATCATTTTAATATAAACATTCAGAATTTTCGTCATAATGTAGGGACAAAAATACCCTACACAGATTTTGAGGGGTTGACCGCTTACCAATGGATTCCGTAGGATGTCATGCGGAATTTATTTTTATTGGGGTTCCTTATTATGATTCTTGTGACATCTTGTGTTTTTAGAAGACCGCTATTGAGTTTTATGATAAGTAACACTAATGTTTCTTTTTTATAAAAAACTACACAAAAACATAGGCCATTAAAAAAACTCGTTAATTATTTTAAGCAAGTGAAACTATGGATATTTAATAAAATATAGTATAAAAATTTGCTTTTTCAAAAAATCATTTCTGGGAACTTCACGCACCAATAAAAATGCTTTTGATGACCAGAAATAAACTCAATATGGGATTATTTATAGCCCACCCGAAATGTCACATATAAAATATAAATAGAACAGCTAAATATAAAAAGAGCTTTCACACACTGACTTTAGGTACATATTTTCAAGCTGAAAGTTATTTTGAAATTGTACGAGTTATCTATACTAATATATAAAGCTGAAGAGTTTGTTTATTTGTTTGCTAACGCGCTAATCTCAGGAACTACTGGTCCGATTCGAAAAATTCTTTCAGTGTTAGATAGCCCATTTATTGAGGAAGGCTATATAGGCTATATATCATCACGCTACGCGGACGAAACCGCAGGCAGAAGCTAGTCATATATAAAGCTGAAGAGTTTGTTTGTGTGTTTGTTTGTTTGCTTGAACGCGTTAATCTCAGGAACTGCTGGTCCGATTTGAAAAAATCTTTCAGTGTTAGCCGATATTAGATAGCCTGTTTATTGAGGAAGGCTATAGGCTATATATCATCATGCTACGCGGACGTAATCGCGGGCAGAAGCTAGTTTGTAATAAAAGGAAAATTATTTCAGCTGTTTTTTGTTTATATGGACATAGTATACATTAAAGTGTATATTGTACACACGGTTACACACCAAGCTAAAATTTCCAGTATAAGCTGACCTCGCATTGTATTGGCTTTTAGTACAATGAGACATTAAGCTATACAAATGTAATTAAAAAGTAGCTTGATGTGTAGTAGTGTGTACTTGTATTTTTGTTTTGTAACCATGATAACCTAGTGATAGTAATATAACATAACATACTATCACGCCTGTATTCCCCGAAGGATTAGGCAGAGGTGTACTAAGTTACACCCACAGTTCGCCGGTATGTTTAGGTCCCATGTAATAGGGGGCGAGCCTATTGCCATTAACCGGGCACAAATTCCAAACTCCGAGCTGCTACTGAGAATTTCATAGAAAAACCCAATAACACTGCTCGACCTGGGAATCGAACCCAGTACCTCTAGCGTAGCAGTCGCACTTGGGACCACTAGACTAACGAGGCAGTTGATAGTAATATATTGAACTGTCAAAGGTCCCGAGTTCGAATTGACGCCACGCCCCTCTGACGTTTTCAAATTAATCATATATAATAATTAATTATCACTAACTTAAACGGTTCAGGTTATTTTTGTGAGATAGACGAGCGATTACCACCGCCTGTAAACACCCGCAACACCAGAGGAGTCGCAAGTCCGTTGCTCGCCTTTTACAAAGGTTTATGCTTCCAGTAGCCTCACTCACTCGGCGAAACACAACGTAAGCGTTGTTTCACGCAGGTTTTCTGTGAGGCCGTTGTATCACTCCGGTCGAGCCGGCCCATTCGTGACAAAGCATGGCTCTCCTACGGTAAAAATCAGATTTTTCCGAAGGAGTGTGATAACTTCTTATCCATATTAGATCAGCGTGGCGGATTATGACCTAACCCCTCTCTATCTGTGAGGATATCCGTTTTACGTATATATCCTGCCACCGTCAGTCATTGTCAATACAGGTTAGCAACTTATCAAACCTGTATTTTTTTTTTAAAAACGTTGCCCCACACTAGGATTTTCTCCTGTATCATGGGTGCGTTTACAAACACAAATTCTCACATACACAAACGCCCAGACCCGGAACAACTACCTGTAGATCATACAAATATTTGCTCCGTGTGGGGATCGAACCCACAACACGTGTCGCAGAAGCCGATCGCTCAGCCGCTACGCCAATCGTGTCGTCAGATCAGTATATATAGTCGTCAGTCGTATTGAACAAAGCTTCAATTTCAGTTCGTTATCTACTCAAGCCGTGTCCGAAATACGGAACTAACTTCCATGACGTGAGACGGGTTTCATGGAAACAATATCATCAATATCACGTGTTTACCATACCATCACGCCTGTATTCCCCGAAGGGTTAGGCAGAGGCGTACTAATGTACACCCACAGTTCTCCGGTATGTTTAGGTATGGTTAGGCTCGACCTGAGAATCGAACCCAGGACTATCCAAAGTGTTATTGGGTTTTTCTATGATATTCCCAGTAGCAGCTCGGAGTTAGGAATTTGTGCCCGGTTAATGGCAATAGGCTCGCCGCCTATTATATGGGACCTAAACATACCGGCGAACTGTGGGTGTACATTAGTACGCCTCTGCCTAACCCTTCAGGGAATACAGGCGTGATGGTATGTTATGTTTCACGTGTTTAATACCAAAATAAGGACATTCAGGAGATTGCTTCTTACTGCTGTTGATGATGATCAATAGGTAACAAGTAAATGACGGAAATATCTCACACACAAGTACAAACACGCACAAACACACACATACACACACACATACACACACACACGCACACCTACTATACACACTACATACATTATCCCATAGGCCGCTTTTATAGTCATAAAAAGGTCTTTTTTAAATAATTTCTGAATAATATGTAATAATTTCTCTTTAATTAACTTCTGCTCCTTTTTTTTTCTGTTTTCTGTTGCAAGACAAGTATAAAAAGTAAATTGTAAATCCGTAATTGGCTGTATGAATTACTGTATGCTTATTTGTTATCTTTAAGAGCTGTGGATTTTGTGATGAATAAATAAATAAATAAACGAACGAAACGGTTACCTATCTTAATACCGAATTTTAATATTCCGAATATCATAATCCCGAAAACGTTTGGACATTCTTTCATAATCCCGTTTTTTAAAATTCCGAAGTTTTGTTTGCCATATAATCGCAACTCCGAATTTCATTTGCCCATTTATTCATTTGTACGACGTTTTAGAATCCAGACGAATGAGTTCCAGACACACGAAATCTAAATGCACAAAATCCAGATGACCGTAATCCATATGCACGAAAGCCAGATTTTTAAAACACATTTTTTTGTAATACAGTTAATTGATATCCTGGAAGAATTACAAGGTACTTAACCTTAACCTATCTGTAATGGGCAAGTAAAACAATAGCAAGTCGGTTCTGGCCGCAGGGGATCGCAGTTCTAACCTAACCTAACCTACTGAGTTCCACATAAAAAGATTATGAAAATTTGGTAATAGTTTATTTGGAAAATGGTACGATGGGAAACAAAAAAAAGTCTTCTGAAAATCTGGTATTAACTATATCTGGATTATGAGAATATGGGAAACAAAAAAAACTTTTTGGAAATTTGGTTTTAGTGCACCTGGAAATTCATTCATTTGGGAAATTTAAAAAGGAATTTTAAAAAGTTGTCATTCATTACATCTGTCTTTGAAAAGTTCTACCAACCGTTTTCGGGGTTTTAAGATTCGGGTAACAGAAATTCGAGATTTCAATAGGTTACCGAACGAAACACTAGTCTCAAGTTCAAAACCAAGGCTTCTCAGAGCTGACTTTTTTTCGGATTAACCATGTGCGAATTAATTAACCCTCGCTTAAACGATGAAGAAAAGAATCGTGAGAAATTGCCTCCCGCGTGGGGATGGGTTAGAATACTATTCCAAACTGCCCCTCAGATAGGCATCTCGTAAGAGGCGAGAAAATATCTGACTTGCTCGGTGGTAGGACCTCTTGGGGTCTTAGTGGCTTATGTATTATGTACATTGTGCTTATGTACATGTTCTGACTGATACCTGATGTAATTGCCTTATGAAATAAATAAAATAAATAAATAAATAAAATCATCAGCAACTCCTCTGGCAATACAGATGTCTGTAGGTGACGACGATTACTTAACACCAGGTGGCTCGTCAGCTCGCTTGCCGACTAAATAAACTATTGGTTCGAAGGGCCATGTAGCCATTCAAATGAATGGGCATACGAGACTTAACAACTGAGGTGTCAAGATGACAACGCGCGAGTGATACCACTGGTGTTGCTGGAGTCTATAGACTGCGGTTGCCACTCACCATCATTTAATCCCATTTCCATAAAGATTGCACCAACTAAAAATGTACTTTACGACCTCTGTGGTTTAGTGGTTCGAGTACCGGACTGCTGACCATGAGGTCGTGGGTTCGATTCCCACAGGACACAAAAATTTATGTGATGAATATAAGTGTTTGTGTTTGTCTGGGTGTTTCTTATGTATTATAAGTATGTATTTACAAAAAAAAAGTATATAAGTATTATATCCATTATCTAGTACCCATAGTACAAGCTCTGCTTAGTTTGGGACTAGATGGTGCTGTGTAAAAATGTCCCAGAATATTTATTATTTATTACTAGGTTACCTTTGATAAAAGAAGGTTGTCAAACTCACTTTCCCTAATAACTATGCTTGCAAAACCGTTCGGAGATTCAAGGAATGATTTTACAAGGTCCAAGAAAGGTGCTATTCTTATCCACCCGAGGATAAACCCTTGGTTATCGTTTGACCGAGCATGTATTCCCTGCCTTACACTCCAACAAACTTTGTGAGCAGGTATATCAATATTCTAAACATCAGAATATTGTCATGCGCACGTTCGACTTGCCATCTATATTCGTATTTACAGGAAAGGAACCCATCCCAAACTGAAAACTAAACTTCAAGCACGAAAAGGTCGTGCGGTCATTGATGTACTATGTATAACAAATGACGTAGACAGTTTGTGCTCTAAGAGTTATGGAGAAAAGCGCCACAACTTTAAAGTTTCTATTCTGTTTAATCGATAGTTTCAGAATGAAATGAGGGACTGTCTGCAATTGGAAGTAAAAAGATATATCAGTACGCTTCTTTGCTTCAATAATGTAGTATCTCCAAACAAACAAATGGTTGAAAAATAGCCTATTGTAAATTACATTAGGCTGTTTTTGACCTTTCGTGCCTTTCAAGATAAGACGTTATTGAAGCAAAGAAGCGAGTAGGTAGAGTACATATTTTGTTCATCAAAGAAATATAGTTGAATGCCGTAGTGGTCTACTGGACTCATCAAGCGTTACGTATCGAGTTCGAATTCCAGGTCAAGCAGTGTTATATATAAATAAAAAATATAAATAAAATTAACAAGTTAAATTCTTCAACTCGCAGGCAGGATTCGAACCTGCGTCTTCTGGTTTGATACACCAGACGCTATGACCACTAAGCCACCGCGAGTCCTACCTGCCATGTCGAAATTTGCCTTCACATTCTGAACTTACGTCTTAAAGGTGACGTCAGTAACATCTATTGCAAGGCAAGTTACTTTGCCTCTCAACCGACATGACTTACCTTACGGTTAGTTCTATGTCGTACGATGCTACATACCTATTACAGTCGACTCTCGTTAATTCGAAACTCGAGGGACTCTTAAAATATTACGAATTATCGAGTGTTTGAAATATCAAATGGTTCGAAATTTGTGAGAGAAAATAAATAAAACTTCGAATGATTAAGTGTTGATCAATTATTATTTATTAACTGCTATTCTATAACACTAACTTTTAATCTGCATACCAACGAAAGAGTACTTAACAGTAACTGAAATATAACTAAACAAACCAATTCGTGAGAAGTGTGTGTGTCAAATAGTCAAACTAATCAAAACAAAAACAAAGGCTCGTGTACGTTGATACAAGTTTGAACTTGTCGCAAAATGTACTTACAATCTTTCCGCCTCTTTCTCTCTGCAACTTTGAATTGTCGAGTGTTGGACGCCGATAAGTTCGAATTAACGCGTCGTTTTGTTATAGAGCAATGATTTTTTCGTTCGAATTACCAAGTGTATGAAAATGTATTGATTTAGTTCGAAATATAAAGAGATTTTGTAGGGAACTCGTGATCACTTTGAATTATAGAGAGGTTCGAATTATCGCAGGTTTGAATTAACGAGAGTCAACTGTAACTATCTTTTTGTGTTTTTTTTTTGCATTTTTCATGCTAAGATTATAAAGTTATTTTAGTGAAGGAAAAATTCGACTCGCAGGCAGGATTCGAACCTGCGTCTTCTGGTTTGATACACCAGACGCTATGACCACTAAGCCACCGCGAGTCCTACCTGCCATGTCGAAATTTGCCTTCACATTCTGAACTTACGTCTTAAAGGTGACGTCAGTAACATCTATTGACAAGCAAGTTACTTTGCCTCTCAACCGACATGACTTACCTTACGGTTAGTTCTATGTCGTACGATGCTACATACCTATTAACTATCTTTTTGTGATTTTTTTTTGCATTTTTCATGCTAAGATTATAAAGTTATTTTAGTGAAGGACATGGCAGGTAGGACTTGCGGTGGCTTAGTGGTCATAGCGTCTGGTGTATCAAACCAGAAGACGCAGGTTCGAATCCTGCCTGCGAGTCGAATTTTTCCTTCACTAAAATAACTTTATAATCTTAGCATGAAAAATGCAAAAAAAAAACACAAAAAGATAAATTCTTCAAGTTTGTATTGCCACATATTATGTACATGGGTTTACATACCGGCGAACTGTGTACCTCAGTACAGTTCTGGTTAACCTTTCGAGGAAATAGGCGTTAAGATGTGTGCGTATGTATGTAAGTACTCAAAATAGTTATAATTTTATTTTAGACGACATATTTTGTATTTTACTTGATTACAATATTTTTTATTTGGCATGTCTGTTCTAGTACGGTGGCATGTATAACTCAATGCCTTCGAATTGAATAATACAATAGCGTGGTACGTGTAAAGGAGCTGTATCACTGGTGCCAGTCACTTGACAGTGGGACTGAATGTAGTTGATATTCATACGATTTTCTATAATTTTCGTTATTGCTTTGTATTTCTTAGCAGTTTGTATTCCTGCATAAGACCTTACGATGTATATCTATTCAATTTTTTTTACTGTTTACTAGAGTACCAGTGTAATCCTAGCGGAGTAAATAAATAAACATAGTTGTAGGTATATAAGGGATAACATAATTATCAATATCTTTGATATTTTTACTGGCGCCAGTAACTAGCTTACTATCATAACCGACTTATTAAGACTCAAATTCAAACCTGGTAGCAAGTGTTTATTAAATGATGAATACAGCAGCGTCCGGGCACTGTCCCGGGATTTCTCGGGAGTGCGGGGCCGGGATACATCACTATTATGAGTCCCGGCGGACCCGTTATCGATACAGGATTAAAATTAATAATTTGAACGGAAAATTAGATTTTTATTTTAATATGAATACGTACAACACTCCTAAAGTCGTGCCGTCTAGTGTGCTCAAGCGCGACTGCTATGCTATAGTTCCTGGGTCGACACCCGAGTCGAGCAAAGTGTTATAGAGATTTAAAAAAATTTTTTTTTGCAAATTAATCTTTATTTTTTTATTGAATTATTAATTCAAGTTTTAATGATATTTTAGTGAAGGAAAAATTTGACTCGCATGTAGGATTCGAACCTGCGTCTTTTGATACACCAGACGCTATGATCTAACTTTATTAATTGAAATATTAATTTTAGACTGGAAGCTCGCCCCTATTACATGGGACCTCAACATACCGGCGAACTGTAGGTGTACATTAGTACGCCTCTGCCTAACCCTTCGGGAATACAGGCGTGATGGTATGTTATGTTATAGAATACATTTGGTATAAATTGTAACAGGGGTGTAAATACCAATTAGCGCAGAAATATATCTGACAGCCTTATATTTTACATTCCCTCCTAATTTAATTATAGCTAAATTATCCAAAATATTTTACGACCTAATAAAAGCGGGATCCTCTAAAACCCGGTAGCATGGTCACCAGTATTTAGATAATTAGTGTTCGCAATTAATTAGTGTGGCCACAATTTACAGGAAAGCTGACAATAATGGCCCGGGTCTCGATAATTAATGGGGGAAATAGATACTGTGTAAAAGGGGTGTTTGGAGGTTTAAATTATGTATTAATTTGCTCATGTATTTAGGATATAAAGTATTGGTTTTACATTAATACACTATCACGTTTTTCTCCGAAGGGTTATCCACGACAATATTTCCGCCTTTCGCCATTAAAGGGACACGAATTCAAACTTCGTGCTACGAGAAATTTCACAGATAAAACAGTTTAAAAGAGACTTATCCATATTTGACAATTTAGGTATTTCAGAGCAAAAAAAAAACAAACTGTTAATAATGTGCTTTTAAAAAATTATACCAGCTCGTCCTTAAAATAGAAAACCTGTTTTATCTAAAAGCTGTGTCTGTACATTTTCATTATGGTATATAAACGTCTCCGAATCCAAAAATGTGATTTATAAAATTCTTGTCTGTTTGTCTGTTTGTTACGGGTTGGAGCAAAATCTACTGAATAGATTTTAATTTTATTATCACTGTTAGAAAGTATATGCTCCAACTTAAAAACTGGTGAACTTCTTATCTCAATTATTTAAACGAATCCTGAGATACAGCTTAACCTCCCTGATGTATAGAGGCCCATACAAAAAAGAGGTCATCAATGTTGGTTTTCCATTTTTACTCCTGATATAGCTTCACGTGAGCGAAGCCGCGGGCAGAAGCTAGTATAATTATATAATCAACTACTACTACTACAACTACTAATTCAATATAAATATCGTATTTCTTATCAAATTCAATTTAAATTTAAATTCGATACCAACTCTGTCAGAACACATTAAAATTTAATTTGACAAATTTTAATCCTGTTCATATTGCTTTTACATGGTTAGCCTACACGTAAATACCTTTGGGCGTAAGAATTACGTCACATGTCATGTCCGGTGCCAACATAAGCCTGTTAAGCGGGACTACGAAGGTTTATATCCCCGAGGAGTTTGTTTTAATAATGAAAGTTTGAAATTGGGTTAATTTATTTTTTTGTTGAATTCATGCGAGATACTAGCATATTAAATAATAATTATTTGTAAGTTAAAATATCTTATATTCAAACTGCCTCGTTAGTCTAGTGGTTTCAAGTGCGACCGCTATACTTGAGGTCTTGGGTTCGATTCCCAGGTCGAGCAAAGTGTCATTGGGTTTTTCTATGAAATTCTCAGTAGCAGCTCGGAGTTTGGAATTTGTGCCCGGTTAGTGGCAAAAGGCTCGCCCCCAATTACATGGGACCTAAACATACCGGCGAACTGTGGGTGTACCTTAGTACACCTCTGCCTAACCCTTCGGGGAATACAGGCGTGATGGTAATGTTTATAAAATAAATTCATCCCCTATACAGGATGACTTTGAAAACATTGACATATTGAAATGGAAGGTTCAGTAACCGTTACCTACTTTTTTTTTATTTAAGTTCAAAAACATATCGCAGGGACAAACACACACAGGCCAAAATGTTATCTCTCAACAATTACGTTAGAATAATTCAATTAGGATTACAAACTCCTTAAATCAGAGGTTGGGGACTCGAAATCAATTACGAATAACTGTCATTAAGATCTATATTTCAGTGCACAGCGTCCCAAATCTCCCAAAAGTAAAATGATCCGCTAAAATAATTACATCAAAGGTAATCTCGTTTGACAAAATGGCCCCGCCATGTAAAGTGTAATGTAGCGAAGATTATAGCTGATCGACGAGAGCTGAATAACAATTGGCTCAGCCATTCCAAATTTGAATATTGTTCCTTTTTTAGATAATCTCTGCTAGGTCTGTTCGCGTTCGTGATTATAATAGGAATTGGAATATAACCATTGATTTATAATTGTTAATTTAAATTCTATTGCAAGAAGTATTATTGATACCATCCATCCATGCAACATTAAAGCGCTTTGAAATTTGAACTTGTATTAATTTTTGCGTTATATAATTTATCGGGAACTTGTCAGAAGGCGGTGAAACAGGCCCTAAACAATATACTCATTACATGTCTGAAATAAATTAATTCAATTCAATTAAGTATTTAAATTGTTGGGAAATCCCTAGGATAATTAATTAATTTCTTAAAAGAAAAAAAAACTGTACGTAATTCATAAATAAATCAATTCATCGGAAGTTAGAGATATAAAAAGGAACGAATACACTGCAAGCCAAAATAAGTGAACACCAAAAAGCTAAAACAAAACAACAATGCCGCCCCATTACAAGATAGTTATCTAAACGAACACTCCACTTCCTTTCCCCTCTGTTTTTTTCTGTCTGTCACCCAATTCTTGTCTTGTTAATTGTTGAGATGCCCCGATAAGCCTAATGCGACAATTTAACGCTACGTTTTTTTTGGCCACCAGTATACTTACAAGTTTTGTGTGAAATTTTGTTTTAATTAGTGACAGTTTTAATTTAGTAAGCTTTCATGTTTTGAACTTTATTTTTACCGACGAAGGCAGAAAAAAGCTGTCAACAAAACTTTGAAATGAATCGCCCCGCAGTATTTTCGGACCAATACGACCTTCAAACCTTGAAGAAATAAGCGTACTCCCTTTTAAAAGGCCAGCAGTGCACTTGTGACTCCTCTGGTGTTGCGGGTGTCCATGGGCGGCGGTGATCGCTTACCATCAGGTGATCCGTCAGCTCGTTTGCTCCCCTATCCCATAAAAAAGAGCGGATGATCTTCAAACAGCGGGATAGGAGGTAAACGAGCAGAAGGTTCGCCTGACGGTAAGCGATAATCTTGCACTGATGCTGCGGGTTGCTTTTTTATTATTGTTAATATAATTATTATTGCTCATGTATACATGATAGCTACACATGAGCACTACAGGGCACAAAGAACATTTTCACATGCGCGTATAATCTTAAGAATACATATAAAGCGTATGTAAATTACCTACCAATATAAAATCTCGTTGTTGGTGTTAAATTTAACCAAAATCCGGGTACGTACCTGAAACAGAAGGAAACGGGCAATTAGAAAAAACATGCCATCACGCCTGTATTCCCTGAAGGGTTAGGCAGAGGTGTACTAATATATCACTACAGTTCGCCTGTACCTGAACCTGGTGGTTTTTGCCGACATGGGAGGCAAGTGACAACGCAAGTAAAAAAAAATTTTTAAAAAAATCTGTATTTCCGACTTTCCCAAACAAATCCCTTCATCAACAAAGTAATCACGGTTTATATTATTATCCTCATTTGGCACGGGAGCCGACCCCAAAGGTCTAATATTTGCTACCACGCTTAAATAAAGCCTACATGTTATTGATATTGGTCTCCAGCTAAACCTATGTAAACATGTACCTAAAATAAACATGCTATGTATTATGTTTTTCTTACATAATCAACTCATTATATGTCCCACTGCTGGGCACGGGTCTCCTCTCACAATGAGAGGGATTAGGCTATAGTCCACCACGCCAGCCTACTGCGGGTTGGCAGACTTCACACGCCGTCGAGAAAATCTCTCAGACGTGCAGGTTTCCTCACGATGTTTTACTTCACCCTCTAAGCGCGTGATAATTAACTATTAATACGCACATAACTTCGAAAAGTCAGAGGTGCGTGCCTTTGGATTTGAACTCGAGACCTTTGACTTGGCAGTCCAATGGTCATATCACTTGGCTATCACGGCTTCTTAGATTGTAGATGTTTTTCTTAGATAACTGATAATTGACCAAAAAGCACAAGTTTCTTAATTTAAACTATGCCTGATATTTATGTTGTACTTAAATGTTAAGGGCCCCATATACGGTACGATTCGTCTATACGATCGATCTGATGAAAATCGTGACGATTGATCGAATCCAAAATGTCGCTAATGAGCATGCCTACATCGTAAGCCTAGTTTATAACGATCTTGACATACACCAACGATTCGTCGTTTCGATCAGTTTGACGCGACGGATCGTACAGATAAATCGTACCGTATATATATGGGGCCCTTGAGCTGTAGGTACCTATCGACGACCACTCGATAATGAGTTACGAACACTACAGTAAACCGCGTCTCAATCGGTCAAACCGTTATGGAGGAAAGTGGTAACATTCGTTTGAGGTCACAAACAAACACCCTTTCACCCTAAACGCATATACAGACTCCGTTCCGTCGTGGATAAAAATACTATCATACTGGCAACCCTACTTTTCTCCCTCAAAAGAAGTGCCTGAGATATTATATTTTACGTAAGGAGGCCACGATATACTTGGGCGTACAAACAGCAAAAGTGAAGTCAAAGCGACTTCAGTGAGCACACATGACCGCGAGCGTGAGCGTGTGGGGTCACACTGATAGCGAGACGTTTTTTCATAAATACGGTGAAATGAGCTTTTGAACAGCAATTTTTTTTATTTTTTTTTCATATATTAATTGACACGCTACCTGTTGGTAAGCAGTCATTGACTCCCATATATATCTGCAACACCAAAAGAGTTGCTGATTTATTTCCGAGCCTTAAGAGCCTCTACGGATTGCAGACTCCCAGAGCCGCAGCAACCGAGTGGGAGAGAACCGGCGTAAAATTCGAAACACACTCAAGAGGGTTTTTTAAATTTTACAACACGCGTTTCCCAAGGTTCGGTCTCGGCCACCAGCAACAAGGTTAAATTCAACATTATAATTAAACAGTGAAAACCCTTGCTTCTACGCACAGCGGCAGGCATGGTTGTTCAAAACTGTGGACTATGAAACAGGTTGTGGTTGGATTTTCAGTATCCATAAGCAAGTGAAATGGTTATGAAACGAAGATGAATACATAGCGAGCAAGATTATATGGTTAATAACATAGTAAATGTTGAAATGACTATACAAGGCAAAGGAAAAGAAAAAATATGTTACATTGCCCCAAAATTGGGCTAAATGCTGGAATAGAAAGATGACGGGGGTAAAACCCCGTAAAAGTGAGCACATCCATTAACGATCTAAAGTGAGGCGGATAAAGCTGTACGTTAGCTTTTTATTGTAGATTAACAACAAAGGTATATTTTTAATTTTCTCATGCAAGTGACGACGAGTTTTCCTTACCTTCACGCTCAAATATAAAAAAAATATTTAAAAAACTAATCTATTGTTTAGCACGGAATAACGGAGTGATATGTTTTTTTTTATCTTAACAAATTGCTTACCTTCACGAGCAAATGAAAAAAAAACAATCTGTCTTTTCTGAGCAATAGAAATTTGAAAGGAATCAAATAATACGAAGCCTTTGTCACTATTAGATGTTTTTGGGCATTTTGTCGGGGTAGGTCAAAGAAGCGGTAGCGAGATGAGTGATAAATGAATGAATGAAAAAATCACGATATTGTGTTATATCTTTAGAGGATATAATGGTGGCAAAATAAAACTTCCACAAGTAAGCGAAATTGGAGTTTATAAAAATATAAGTAATCGGTACAGAGGTTGATGAGCAAGTGAACGATGACACAGTGTGACCGAACAAATAAAAAAAAAACAGTAACCGCCTGACCAATATTTCACACTTCCTAGCTTAATAGTCTGATGCTTGCCGCATAACTGTTTAAGGCGTCAAAGCCTGAACATATTCCCGGCCGTTGAAAGAACACTTTCAACCCTGAAGCTCCTCAGCCGTAGGAAGTTTGCAGAGTCGTACTAGGGCCCGCCGTACGCAGCCCTTGTTGGTAACGATGTCTGCCACTCTGGATATCCCGTCAGATCCGCTAATAAGGCGAAGAACGCGGCCAAGTTTCCAAGCGAGAGGTGGTGCGTTGTCATCTGCTAGGAGCACCATATCACCAGCCTCCAACTTTGACGTATCCTGCAGCCACTTTGTCCTCCTTTGCATTTCGGAAAGATATTCCTTTTGCCACCTTTTCCAGAAATGTTGCCGTATCTTTTCAAGACGTTCATAACGTCGCAACTGGCTTTCCTTTACGTCTTCCAGGCTGGGTGTCGGCAGCGCGTTCAACGGCCTCCCAATGATAAAATGCCCTGGAGAGAGGGAGAGGAGGTCGTTAGGACTGGATGAGAGTGGGCACAAGGGACGGCTATTAAGAATGGCCTCCACCTGTGCAAATAGAGTTGAAATTTCTTCAAATGTGAGATGGCTGTTGCCGATAACTCGTCTTAAAAGGTATTTTGCCGATTTAACCCCGGCTTCCCATATGCCACCGAAATGAGGAGTGTAAGCCGGAATAAAACTGAATGTAATTGATTGCTGACTTGCAAAGTCAGACAGAGGTTCATGATTATTCCGTATAAATGTTCCTATGTCCTTCGCGGCGGCTACAAAATTTGTACCATTGTCGCTGAATATTTCCGTTGGTCTGCCACGACGAGAGATAAACCTTTTGAGAGTCATTATAAAAGCGTCCTTTGTTAGGTCGCTGACACATTCAAGATGGATACATTTATAGCGCAAGCAAACGAACAGGCACAAATAACATTTAATTATTCTACTGCCACGACCTTTCCTATTAAGGATATAAAATGGGCCAGCATAGTCCAAACCAACGGATATGAATGGATAGTCCGGTGTGACCCGCTGAGGTGGTAAGTTACCCATTTTGGGTTGCAATGTTGAGCCTCGTACACGCCTACATTGGACGCAATTGTTGACGGTGCGTCTTGCGAGATGCCTACCATTAATTGGCCATACTATTTCTCGCACAGTTGCTAATAACAATTGCGGGCCAGCATGCATATTGTTTATATGTGCGCGTTTCATATATAACTTCGTTAAAATATGCGAAGCATGCAGCAAAATTGGATGCTTCTTTTCAAAAGAAAGTGCTGACGCATCAATACGCCCGCCAACACGAATTAATCCGCGTTCGTCTAAGAACGGCGACAAAGATAATAATTTGCTTTTGCTATTTAACGTTTTACCCTTCATAAGAAGATCGCATTCAATAGGGAATGATTGTCCTTGAGCGATAACGCATAGCGAGTAGAATGACTCACGCAACTCATTAGTCGTCAATGCACCTGTGCGCCTAACGTGCTTGTTTTTATTTTTAATATTAAAGATGAATCTATGAACGTAAGCAAATGATCTTTGCAATCTAGTTAAAGATGAATATTTTTCAAATTGAATTATAGGTATAGGTTCAGTAGTCACTGCAGAGTGCACTTTCAACTCTGGCAGGGCCACTGAATCATTGAAATTTAACTCTGGCCATTCAGACTCATTTTTTAATAGAAAGGGGGGGCCGGTCCACCATAGGTCAGTTGACATAAGACGTTCAGCATGCACTCCCCTTGATATTAAGTCAGCGGGGTTCGCATCTGTGGGAACGTATCGCCACGCTGAATGTGAAGTTAATTCCTTAATTTCATTAATACGGTTAGCGACAAACATTTTAAGCTTGCTGGCATCACCACGAATCCAACACAATACCACACTAGAATCACACCAATGGACCGACCTTCCCGGCCGGTACCGAAGCGACTCCAGTACAGACTTCGTTAGTCTAGCTGCGAGCAATGCTGCGCATAGTTCCAGGCGGGGCATTGTCGTTGGCTTCAATGGTGCCACTTTGGACTTCGCGCATAGTAGCCTAATCGTGACGTCATCATTAGAGCTAATTGTTTTCATGTAAATACATGCACCATACGCGACTTTTGAAGCGTCGCTAAATGAATGTAACTCTATAGACTTTGGTGAATTACCTAATACTAATCTTGGCACTTGTAAATTGGATAAATATTTAATATTCTCAGAGAACTTGATCCATTCATCCTTTATTTCTTGAGGAACTGGCTGATCCCAGGCCATTTTTATTTGCCACAGTCTTTGTAACATTATTTTCGGTTTTACTACAATTGGACTTAAAATGCCTAATGGGTCAAATATTTTGAATGCGTTTGACATTATAAATCGCTTGGTTATGGTTTCATTATTATCATGCGAAAATCCTTTTATAGGAAAATATAATTTATCGCTAGAAGGCGTCCAGCCTAAACCTAACGTACTTGAGGACTCGCTAAATATCAAATCATCTTGTTCATTAATATCAACATCATAAAAAATGGACGGATGATTTGTTTTATACTTTCTTAAGTTAAAGCAACCTGACCTTAACGCATCAGCAACAGACCTTTGTATGTATTTTAATTCTTGTGAATCGTTTGAGCCTGTTATCAGATCATCAACGTAGAAATCTTTCTGAATTATATTTTCGATGAGCTCGTCGCCCTGCTCGTTTCCTACTTGCCATAGACAGCGTGTGCTTAAATAGCTCGCACTCGCCGTCCCATAAGTCAAAGTATTGAGCATAAGCGTTTGCAAAGGTTCCGATTCCTTCCCTCTCCATAGAATAAGTTGTAAATTCCTATCGTCCTCATGCACTAATACTTGACGATACATTTTTTCTATGTCCCCTGTAAGTAAGTACTTATATTGCCTGGAACGTATCAAAATAGAAAAAAGAGTATCCTGCACATTTGGACCAACCATCAAAATGTCATTCAGCGAATAACCGGAAGTGGAGGGTGCGGAACCATCGAACACTACACGCAGTTTAGTAGATTCGCTTTCCTGTTTCAGAACTGCGTGATGACATAGGTAGTAATATGGACCTAGTCTAAAATTATTATTTAATAGTGATAGATGACCTAATTCTTTGTATTCATTAATAAATTTAGTATATTCTGCGTTTAACGTATAATTTCGTTTCAATCGTTTTTCTGTATTAATGAACCGTTTTTTAGCTAAATTGTAAGTATCGCCTAAACAATCAGCTGTATCTTTAAGGGGTAATTTTACACAGAATCTACCCGTATATATATCTCTCGTTGTGTGAATGCGGAAATGTTTCTCACATTCGCTTTCATTTTTATGTATATTTGGCGTTCCAGTAATATCTTCTAGTTCCCAGAATTTTGTTAACGTTTTTTCGAGATTATCATCATAATTACATTTAGTAGTTATCCCCTGATTGCAGTGTACGTTTTTGTATGACGTCACTGTTGGTATAGGGCCGCATATTAGCCAACCTAATTGGGAATTTCGTAGCTTAGGCTTATCGACACCTAAGGAACAATGTTCATTACCTAATATATCCCAGAATAGGTCGGCACCTATTAAAACATCTAAGTTCGCAGGCTGATGAAACATGGGGTCAGCCAGTTGAATATTTTCTGGTAACTTCAATAAGCTAATATCGATAGGGATTTTTGGCAATCGACCCGTCACTTCTCTTAACACGAGACATGAAAAACTTACATTGAATTTGCTATTTAATGATTGCATTTTAATATTACAACTTTCAGTTATATTATGTGCTAATGTGTTGCCTATGCCAATGACCTTTAGAGTGTCAATGGGATGGGTCTTTAATGATAATCTGGTCTTTAGGGACTCAGTTATGAAAGATGATTGACTGCCACAGTCTAACAGGGCACGAACTTTGATTTTTCGTTGATCAAATGGGCTCGACACTTCAACCATGGCAGTCGATAATATAATTTGACTTGTATTTTCATTAGAATAGTTAGACACAACTTCATCTTGTTCACCAACAGCACCAAGGTGGCTTATCGATGTTGGTGGACGGTGAAGCAGGCTATTGTGCCTTTCACTGCAGTCACGCTCTTGACACGACCGCAAGCGACAATCTTTAGCGGCGTGACCCTGCCTGAGACAGTTCACGCATAATTTATATTTCGTTACGTCCTTAATCCTCTCATCAATCCCCTTAGCCTTGAATATTGGGCAGTCATAGATTGGATGAGGATCATCACAAATAATACATGAAATACCCTTCGGTTTTCTATTAAAGTTAGTTTTGCTACTACTTGCAAATGATTTCAGTACATTATTCTGGGCCTTTCCTTGGACATGATTATTGCTAGAACTAGCCCGCAGAGGCATTATAGGCACCCTATTAACTGCATGATTATCTAATTTATTATTGCGATTTATAGATTCAAGCACGTTAGCGCGGTCCGTAATAAATTTAAAGAATTGTTCTAAATTCGGCGTATCAGTGGTTAAATTATTACGGTGTTCCTCCCATTTTAATAAAGTTTGACTATCAAACTTGGTTGTTAGCATAAAAATTATCAGAACATCCCACTTATCCGTTGGTTGGCCTAAGCTAGACAAAGCACGCAAATTTTTTGTAACGTGATCAACTAAATATCTTAAAGATCGCTCTGACTCACGCGATAGCGGTTTGAAATTGACTAATGAATTGAGATGATGATTTATTAATATTCTTTTATTATTGTATCGGCTGCAAAGCAATTTCCATGCTTCAGCATAATTATTAGAGGACACTTCAAGATTAGTAATAATTCTGGCTGCGTCACCTTGTAAGTATGAATTAAGATAATGAAATTTATTAATTTCTGAAATATGATCATTATTATGAATCAAACTCTCGAAAGTGTCTCGAAATTCCAACCAACGGAAATATTCACCACTAAATTTAGCTATTTGTATCTGAGGAAGTTTCAAGCCCACACCGCGATGATGACAAGAATCGTCAACACAACAAGAAGCATTGTGTACGGAGTTACGCCGCTGTTCACATTCATTTTTTCGCGAAAACTTCTCCACCAAATTTTTTGCAGTGGCTATGTTCATTACGATGTCTCTCTCAATATTATCGCGCTCATCAACTTCAGCAGCTATGTTTTCAGGGCACATAACCTCTATTTCACTTTGCAAATCATCAAACTTAACCGATAATGTTTCAAATCTGGCGAGCTTTAATTCTAATTCTGTTAACTGAATATTGCTTAATTCATTCTCTTTAGAAATATTAATTAGGTAATTCTTGAATTTTGTAATTTGTCCTTTGGCGGACGCTCTTTTTGTAATCAATTCCTTATAAAGATGCTTATTTTCCGACATAGTAAAATGACAGCAAGTGAAACGTTAACAAAAAAAAATATAATAATTTATCAGTCAAGGGTTCTAATAAGTAGAAAAAAAAAATTGAATGGGCTCACGTTCCTCGTTTCGGTGTCACCTGCCGGCCGCAAACCGGTTACAGAGCGCGCTATCAGCTGATCACCAGCCGCAAGGCACGGCGCCGGCGCGTGGCGCGGCGGCGGCGGTTGCAATTATTTGCTGGAATTATCGGCAAAATACGCTAAATATTGGACACAATAAGTATTGAAGAACGACAGACGAAAGAACCAACAAAAATGGCTTTGAAATCTTGAATTAATAAAAAATAAATACTTTAATATTGATAAATTTTATAAACCTTAGTTCGAGTTGATATAGTTTACGTTAATTTAAAGAAATAACGTAATAATTCAAATATTTTTCGTATAATAATTTTACTGAAGGTAGGTTGAAAAAAAATGTATGATGCAATTTGCTGTACTTGTGGAATTTTTCTACAAAGATATGCACAAAAACTCTTATTTACACAAATGAATGACCACTCCTACTAGTCTGATAGGATTTATGGATAATTTTGGATAAATGATTGGATTTTAACACAGGATGGCACTTAACTTTGGTTGGACGCGTCGACTCGCTCAGGCCGATGTGATACTTTAGATGCACCACTGCTCGAATCCTGGCTTCTTTCTTGTCCCGGCAACAGCGCTCCGTAAAGTAGATAAAACCCGTGGCTTTAATACGTCCACTGCAAGGCTTGATATCTTGGAGTTCGTCGTCGCCACCACGCCCACGCCAATATCGTGTCGATTTACACGAAGAAATTCGCCGATTTTCTTGATTTTGTCGAATTATTATTAGTTCCCCTCATGGGCCACCATGTTATATCTTTAGAGGATATAATGGTGGCAAAATAAAACTTCCACAAGTAAGCGAAATTGGAGTTTATAAAAATATAAGTAATCGGTACAGAGGTTGATGAGCAAGTGAACGATGACACAGTGTGACCGAACAAATAAAAAAAAAACAGTAACCGCCTGACCAATATTTCACACTTCCTAGCTTAATAGTCTGATGCTTGCCGCATAACTGTTTAAGGCGTCAAAGCCTGAACATATTGTTTCTTCCATCTTTATTAAAATTTAACCCAAAGCGTGCTTTACATACTTGTAAGTGTCGTAGTTTCGATTCCAACCCTAAGCAAACATTTTTGTCTTTCAAGAATATTTTTTCTAGTCTGTGTGTATTTTGTGTCCGATAACTGGATGTTTGTAAAGTTCTCCGCAACAAAGGGAGACAATGCTGTACTAATAAAAAAAAATATACGTACCTACTTAAATATTTCCACTCTCTCCCGCTATGATTGGGACCACACCCCATCCATTTACGCGGTCTCAAAAGCGGGCTGCCTGGCTAAGATTGAGCCTCCAAGACACTGCCTATGGCTATGAATCCAAATGAACGTTTGACCCAACATTGGACAGACCGACAAAGTTTGCTCAAACTTTTGCGCAATGTTGGCTTTAGTTTCAAACAGTCTGTGGTAGTTTAAACGATGGTTGGTACGTTTAGTTCGACGTTAGTGAATTGATTTGATCTTTAGTAGTTTCAGTTCGTCTGTGAATGAAGGATGAATAGCGTTTCGTGAATGGTTTCAATCGAGCATTCACAGAGAGCATTTTACTTAAGGTGAAGACACGACTTGTAGAGAAAATTGAGAGAACAAATATTTTTGTTATAATTATATTGTTTAAGCATAGTTTAAGCCAATAAATTCGTAGTTAATGATAAATTACGGGACGTTTGGCTTAGCGGCTGAGCGATCGGCTTCTACGCTACGAGTTGTGGGTTTGATCCCCACACGGAACAAATATTTGTATGTGAGTATGTGATATTTTGTGTTTGTAAAAGCACTCACGAGTCACGATACAGGAGAAAATCCTAATCAAAAGTCTCTAGCTGGTACTGAGAATTTCACAGAAAAACCCAACACTTTGCTCGACCTGGGAACCAAACCCTGCACCACTCTAGTCGTGTTTACAAACACTAGACCAATGAGGCAGTCAGTATTTTTTTTTAAATAAAGCCTCGCATTTTATTCGTTCCATCTTTAAAAGTATAATTACGACCATTTGAACGTCAGTCAATGTCTGGATTTGCAAGTTCAAGGTAAAAAAGCAGTTAACTGTTTAACGAGCACATTAACCTATTTCTCTGCTGGTCACACCAGCACAAATCAACTAGCATAGACTGAACTGAACTTTCATGTTAACAATATTTAACATAACAAACCATCACGCCTGTATTTCCCGAAGGATTAGGCAGAGATGTACTAAAGTACGGCCGCACTTCTACGGTATGTTTAGGTGCAAACTCCGAGCTGCTACTGAGAATTTGATAGAAAAACACAATAACACTACCCGACCTGGGGATCGAACCCAAACCGTCTAGCCGTAACAGTGACGCTTTGGATCACTAAACTGATGAAGCAGTTTTAATTTATATTCTCCAAAATATCATCAAAGGCCACTTTTTATCGAAAGACTCGTAACTACACCCACATATTGTTACAAAAACATGTATCCTCTTTAATCCAAATAACATTAACATAATTTAAACGCAGATAGAATCCATGATCCCAACACAAAGGAGGACTATTAAAAGGCTAATTTCGGAACGCATTCATAAACGTCGCCGGTTACCGTGAACGTTCTAAATTCAAAATTAAACGCGGAACGCGCGGGAATTTTCATTCGACGCTTAACTTTGACAGTGTAAACACGTCTCTTCAACAAATATGAAAGTTTTAATGTGGGAAAATTAATTGGATACAGAGCGGGGCATAAGTTGGATGGGATTTTGTGTGACGCGGGCTGTTTGTCTTTTAAATATTAATTGGTTGTTAAAGGAATTATGTAGGGACCGCTTAACATTGAATAATGTAATAATCGAATAGCAATTTCATTAACATTTCCTTAACTAGCTGTGCTCCGCGATTTCACCCGCTTGCTTAGCTCCTAAAGGTCTTGATGGTATATAGTTAATAGCCTATTTCGCAAGAATAGGGCTATCAAATGCAAAAAGAACTTCAATCAGACTGGTAGTACCAAAGATTATCGCGTTCAAACAAACAAACTCTTTAGCTTTATTTACATTTGTGTAGATAGTCTGGCAGTCTACTAACTAATCTCATTAAGATCTTAATTTTAATTGTTCTCGGCTAGATTTTCAGTTCATTAGTTTTCTATTAATAATGTTTCAATTTAAATCTCTTAATAGTTTAGTAATCATAGAGTATGTAAAGCTTGTATCGTATTTAGTACTATACCATTGACTCAATACTCAATTCGTTTATTGCACTCAACAATCTATATCTATACTAATATATAAAGCTGAAGAGTTTGTTTGCTTGAACGGGCTAATCTCAGGAACTGCTGGTCCGATTTGAAAAATTATTTCAGTGTTAGATAGCCCGTTTATTGAGGATTGATATATAACATTACGCTACGCAGACGAAGTCGCGGGCAGAAGCTAGTGTTATAATATAAAAGTATAGATCGTGGACCCTACATTGCTTAGCCCGACAGCACGGCAATGTAGGGTTACAGGTTAATAATTATTTACTAAGCCTGTTATTTTTAATATACCACAGACTTGTCGACTAACTTATTCTAATCGCTTCTAATCAACAAGTAGCAGCAATAAAATCGGTTGAAAGAGATCATGAATATTGTCTAAAGATCCAATAAAGTTAATAAAATGAATGCCGGTGGAAAATCACAAGTCTTCTAAATGGGATTCGGTGGAAAAATACCGCTAAGAAAAATAGACAAGAAATCCAATATACATGAATATTTTTTAAACAATTTATACTGCCTTATTAACCTAGCAGTCCTGAGCGCGACTGCTATGCTATAGAGCTCCTAGGTTCAATCACCAGGTCGAGCAGTATTATTGAGTTTTTTATGAAATTCTCTTTAGCAGCTACGACTTTAGGATCTGTGTCCAGCTAATACGCTCGCTCCCTATCTATATGGGACCAAAACACGAATTGTGAAGACCAGATCACAAAATTTAGAAAAATACATCAACACGTACTGACCGAGTAAATGACGAGAGCATATTTTTTTTGTTTAATGCGATTTTATTTTTTGTTAAAAGTTATTTTATTTTATAATCCAATTTATAATAATTAAAATGAACATGAATGTCATTTGATTTAAAATATTTTTATGAACATTTTAAACGTTTTATCAAATTAGAACATTGCACTCGGCAAGACAACTAGTATTGCACAAACAGAGATGTTGACATCACAATCCGATCTTACCGCATTACATTTGAATGACTGAAACCACCGCTTTTTATCCACTGTAGTGTAAAAAAGTATAATATATTAACATATTCCACTACTTAAAATGAAGCGGGCCTGTTTACACACCGTGCCACATATAAGTACCCATTAAATTAAAAAGGGCTCTTTATCAAAACACGCACGAAATTTTAAACTGGACGCCTTTTACAGACTACCCTCAGAATGATGTGATAAATATTGTGGAGAGGCTTAATTTTATAATGTATGGACTCCTGTTTTTAACTGCTTCGTGTAGGTACTTACGATGCGTTATGATTAATTAATACTTACCATAACGCAAGCCTTCCCCGAGGGTAAGCAGAAATTTATTGTTCACATTAAAATCCGTAAAAAGTAGCTTAAAAACTACTACACCTTAAAAATATCAAAATTTGTTTTGAATTCCTTTTAAAACTTTGAACTTTCACCAAAAAATGTTTGCTTTATAGCCTTGAAAGTTAAAGTTTATAAAGAGACATAAATAATAACCGTTGGTTCAAACAATATTATTATATTAATATTTGTATGGCCTTTTATAAAAGAAAAATCTAAACTCATTTATTTTTCCAGGAAACTTGGCGTATTTTATAATTTTTATTTCCTACCTCCGTTCCTATGTACATTTGCAAAACAACAGACAATCCGCGATTGTTTCCATTGGATAACAATGTGAATATTTTTCAACCGGCAAACGGTACTTAACTTGAACAAATCTTTTCGTGCGAAAATTCAATAGGAATTGTCGATTCCCATGGGAGGCATTAACGATTCAGATTGGGAAGGCGTTGCTTGTAGGTAATACTTTTACCTTATAAAGGTAAGATTGCGTAAGGCAATTTTATTTTTACTACAAACATGTTTGGTAGAATCTATAGGTATATGCTATGTATTTAAATACTTACATAAATATTCTACCAGAAAAATAATAAAGAAAGTTTTTTTTTTAGCTTACTAGCAATGTGGGTCGCACATTACTAGTATTCTTGTTAACCCCTCGTGCTAAGCTAAAATGCTCGTATTACGAGTGGGTTCACATCGGTAGTGTAATGGGTGGGTTTCGAACCGGCAACCACATGATCGCAAGTCCGACGCCTTAGCCATTAGGCTACCGCCGCTTTGCGCCGATTTACGCGCGTTATAGTATTTTTATCAAATGTCATTAATACAATTTTAAATAAAAAAATACCCAACCCTACAGAACGAATGTTCGAATTTCAAAGCCAAAACTAAAAATTCGAATATCAAAATTCTAATATTCGAATGTGTTCCATTATAATTATATGTAACTCGAAAAAATATAGTTATAATACGGGTGGATCCAGTATTGGCATATTTTTTTAAATTGTGTTATCTCTAGGCAAATATTCTACTAATAATTATATGAAAATGAAATGTGTTAGATACGATAACTATTCCAGTGATGTGCCAATAATGTACTCAATATTGAAACCAACAGTGAGACGAACCGAGTCCATCTCTGGTCCCAAATTGGAATGCGCTAACTATCCGATCGTGAATTCGTACTATCATTAAGACAAAGCGTTGCATAGTTCAAACGTGCCTGCTAACACTTGATTAGGACGAGGCTTAAGTAAATCTGGCGTTAACGAAGGCTTTCTGGTGCAAACGTATTTGTGTTACCCAACTACTCGCCGAATTTGAAAAAAAATTTATGCATTTGATAGCCCATTTCTTAAGGAAAAGACTATTTAATATCACACTACAGTCTGAGGCTGGAAACTGCGAGCATAGCCAATATACTGCTTGTAACGCCAAATATTGCCTCAATAGCCAAGTGGTCCTGACCGCGACTGCTACGCTAGAGGTCCTGGGTTCGATTCCCAGGTCGAGCAAAGTGTTATTGGGTTTTTCTATTATATTCCCAATAGCAGCTCGCAGTTAGGATTTTTTGCCCGGTTAATGGCAATAGGCTCGCCCCCTATTACATGGGACCTAAACATACCGGCCAACTGTGAGTTTACATTAGTACGCCTCTGCCTAGCCCTTCGGGGAATGCAGGCGTGATGGTATATATGTAATACGTTTATTAGTCAGAATCAAAGTCATTAAAGCAATAACAGTCTTCGAATAAATTAGGATATACTCTAAACAAAACAGCAACAAGTGCAAAAACACGGAAATTGTGCGTAAAAACGCAATTACACGACAAAAAAATACCGCCTGCGAAGAGAAACCGCATAAAATTCTACCCACCCCCAAAACTCAAACAATAACGGTCATCAATCATAAAGTGTGAAGGCGCGACGCAATAAAAAAAAGAAAAACAGCCACAGACAAATGGCGGTTCTTAAAGGTGATCCCTTTAGAGGCCGGGTCAAACAGCTGAATAATTCAGACCGTATGTAAGTTCAACAAGTCTTGGCAGGCGCAGGGTTAGGTTGTAAATTTTCTGATATCGATAAATCAAAAATATCGATACCGATGGAGAAAGAAAATTGTTTGTAAATAAATTCAATCGAGTCGCTACTACATCGACTGATGATATTAAATATTCGAATCAGACGGACATACCTATTGAGAAATAATGTTTTATGCAATCGATTATTCTAAATAAATTCTCTCATGAAATTCTAGCAGTATTTGTACCACGGGTACTCAGGAGTTTTCCAGAGATATGGAAACGTTATAAACTAGATACGTATTTTATCACTGACATACCTAATGAGATTCTTGACGTAAACAAAAACGGAACATTTTACGCTTTGATTACATTCAAAAACGTGTTGAAGAGTTTTTTAATAATGTGAAGATAGATTAAACAGATTTGTAAAAGAAAAATTGCGCCGCTCATTATACCTTTCTATCTCTACTATTATAAAAATACAAAAAAATGAGTATTTAAATTCTTGTCTGTTTGTTACGGGTTGGAGCAAAAACTAATTAATATTTTAGTTTTGTTATCACTATTAGAAAGTATATGCTCTTACTTAAAAACTGGTGAACTAAGTAACAAACCTAAATGTAGCTAGTTGTAGCTAGGTGTTAGTAATTGTAACAGATAAAAACATCGAGAATTAAATAATATCAAACAATCATAATGACGTGATAAAACCCGAAAAAAAAATTCAATAATCGATTCCCAAAATGATCGATAGGTTACAAATCAAATCCACACATCCCTACGATATTTGAATAACGAACTGTAATAATATTCTGCGAATCAGCATAGTTTTATGTTTTACACGGAAAATGACAGATCGTAACACATGTATGATATATTGTCCGCCATGTTTGCTCACACGTGACAAATACGAATAGAAATGATATGTCGCTCAGAATGTATGAGGCATCGACGTTGAGTTTCACAACTCAACGTCGATGCCTCATAAATTCTGCAGTTTCTGAAACATGTTTGCGGGGATAACATGCGCCCCACGACATAATTATGTCGTCGCATTATATCGTTCCTAGCACGAAATATGAGACATCAAAATTATTCACTAACTCACTAACTACAAATTCAGATAAATACGCTAGAGGTATTTGATTCGATTCTTAAGTTGTTTTCGCAGTAGCCCGGTTAATGGCAGTTGGGTTGGGCCGCTCCCTATTAAGTAAATGGGGCCTAAACACGCCTGCGAAATGTGGGTGTACATTAGCACATCTCTGCCTAACCCTTCAGGGAATACAGGCGTGGTAGTATGATAGTATATAAAAAAAAAAACTTATCCTATACATTGCAAACATTTGCATTGTTCGTTATACATTTATTTACTGTATTTCAACAATAATAATAGTAACTTGTATTAGCATGGGATTGTTCTAAACCCCCCCTCCGTCCATAGTAGTAATAGGTCTTTACCTATGAAATTGCCGTTCTGCAGTACTGGATTTTTCAAATCAAAATAATTTTTGTTTGGCTAAGAATTCTAATTTCAAATTAAATTTATTTTAAAAACATGGAATTCTTTTTGGTTTCTTATTTTGGTTGGAGATGTGCCAGCTTCTCCATCATTGTGTTCAGTTCTTCACAGTACACATCTACAGTAATGCTCAGCATTACTGCAGATGTGCAACCAGCATTGGTCAATCGCTCGTATCCGCTGCTCCTGCACGATAACGCGCGACCTCATACTGCACAGCCGACGGTTTCCAAGTTGCAAGAACTGGGGTTGGAAGTTCTCCGTCAACCGCCCTACTTACCAGACCTTGCGCCTACAGACTACTACTTTTTCCAGAATTTGGATAACTTCTTGGCGGGAATAAAAATCAATACACGAAAGGCGGTACAAAATGCCTTTGAAGAATTTGTTGCCTCCCGTCCAGCTGATTTCTTTAAGAAGGGCATCAATAAACTGCCACTGCGTTAGCAAAGATGCATTGATTGCATGGGTGATTACTTCGATAAATACAAATAAAAAATACATGAAAAAAAATCGTTTACATTTTTTCATACAAAACGGCAATTTCATAGGTAAAGACCTAATATATAACTGTATTACGAACAGTCACCATTGGACACAGTAATTTATGAGGAAGGTTTTAGGCTATTCAATATTATTCTAAGACCCTTTTGAACGAAACAAAGTGAGTGAAACAGCGAGGTAATTCATTACTATTCCCAAAGAAGTGTTGAAAAGAAATTTTTCATGCAACAGCAAAATCACTTCCTCTATAAAATATATCAAGTAAGCACTTTTAAAATAAATTACGAGGTGTAACTATGTTGCTATAACAGATTGTAAGTGAATAAGAACTTTCGAGTGCACCTGTGAGCTTAACGAACTAAAGCTTAGTGATTTCCCCAAGTTTCCTTTATAATAAACTTTACGCTTAAGAATATATAGTTCACTATACAGTGCTTATGAGTTTATTCATAACGTTCAATATTATATGACGCCAATGTTCGACGTTATACAGAATGCAATAACAAATGCTACGTCATAATTTTTTTTATGCCTAAGGGGGGCAAACGTGCTGGCGGATCACCCGATGGTAAGCGATTACCGCCGCCCATGGACCCCCACAGCACCAGAGGAGTCGCAAGTGCGTTTCCCGCCTTTTAAAAGCCTCCGGTATCCTCACTCACTCGGCGAAACACAACGTAGGTGTTGTTTCACGCCGGTTTTCTGTGAGGCCGGGGTATCACTCCGGTCGTACGTAACTATCACATAATTAGGTGTTAGCATGGAAATGATTCTACTTTTCATTTGATGAAATTATGATGATTTTTCACAGCGATTTCACATGCGAAATTTCACAGCCTGCAACTTTTCATCCGCAATAAATTTTCATTCAAGATCATTTATCGCCACACTTGCTATTTTGCTGCTTACAATGAAATCGTGAACAAATGCGATTTCATTAAAATTCAATTGATTTCATTGAAATGCGATTTTGAGTAGGCTGTGTGAAAAAGTCGCAGGGGTGACGTATGAAAAATTATTTCATGTGATTTTTCACATTCTATCTGCGAAATATTTCATGCCTAATCCCAAACTCGGAGTTGCTAATGACAATTTCATAGAAAAACGCAATAATACTTTGCTCAACCTGGGAATCGAACCCAAGGCTTCTATCGTAGCAGTCGCACTCAGGAACACTTATTAATAAATGAGGTTATTGAAGCCCGCGTAGTTATATTTGACAGTATGTTTTTAAACTGGCCGACATGGTACTTGCATTTACATGCATTTGACACTTCAAAAACTCCCCCTCCAAGCATTCTCCCCCCATCGAGCGGTTATATAAAAGCCGTTCGCAGCCATTTTCCGCCGCTTGCAGTTCACAACTTGTTAGGAGCATCTCAAACTTGTCCAAGTTTTAAGATTTAGAACTTAGAACGGATTGCTCTTGACTATGCAGTCTAACAAATTGTTGTGCAGCATACTTTATTGTAGGGATGCACGATATTTGCATTTATATCGATAACTGCGACTTCGTCCGCGTGGAATAGTTACTTAGCGTAATGATATAGCGTGCTGATATACTTATAGCCTATACTCTATAGCCTTCCTCAATAAATGGGCTATCTAACACTGGAAGAATTTTTCAAATCGGACCAGTAGATCCTGAGAGTAGCGCGTTCTAGGAAACAAACAAACAAACTCTTCAGCTTTATATATTAGTATAGATATAGGCTATATATCATCATGCTTAGACCAAGTAACTATTCCACGCGGACGAAGTCGGTGGCAAAAGCTAGTGAAAATATAATAAGACCAATTCATTTCAATACTGGTACCTTTATTTATTTACTAGCCTCTGCTCGCGACTTCGTCCGCGTAGCGTGATGATATATAGCCTATAGCGTTCCTCAATAAATGGGCTATCTAACACTGAAAGAATTTTTCAAATCGGACCAGTAGTTCCTGAGATTAGCGCGTTCAAGCAAACAAACAAACAAACTCTTCAGCTTTATATATTAGTATATAGATTTGAAAAATCCGACTAGAGCGACAAAAGGATTTATCCACTAACATGACAGAAATAAAAATATTTGAATTGCATTTTTACAGAACACAACTATTGTGTGACGTCAGTACCCACATAACATTTACACGTGTCGTGGTAACGTGACGGCGACGACACGTATGCTTTACCAAGCCCCGTGACAAGGGTCGCGTTCGTGACACGACAGGACTCCCAACGACGCAGTGACGTCATCGACGAAGGGGCTTTTTCGACGCTTTTTAAGTTCGATAAAAAATTCGAATGTATTTAGTTGCTGTACTCAGAGACATTAATTACATACATACCATCGCGCCTGTATGCTCCGAAGGGTTAGGCAGAGACGTACTGCTGTACACCCACAGATTGCCGGTATGTTTACGTCCCATGTAATAGGGGGCGAGCCCATTAACCGAGCACAAATTCCAAACTCCGAGCTGCTACTGGGAATTTCATAGAAAAACCCAATAACACTTTCCTCGACCTGGGAATCGAACCCATTACCTCTAGCGTAGCAGTTACCTAGAAACTATTATTACCAACGAACAGCATTTGTGTAGTTTCTTATTAATATTGTGTAGCTCATAAACACACAACAGAATTAAATAGATTACACAATAAACTCTGAATAAACACAGAAGTTTTATATGAGCAGTTTAACCAACTTTATTAAAAGAGATTTCAATCATATGGCTGTGCAAACGATGGCGCGTGACTTTGTAACAAAAGCTCAAGACAATACGGTTTATTGGAAATCTATTATATCAACAGGTTTTAAATAAAAGGGTTTTTATGGAGATTTATGAAAGAAGAATATATGCAGCGGAGATGAGAATGTTGAGTGACTCGACTGGACGGAATATAAATATTTGAACTTGAACTTAGCATGTAAAATACAAGAAAAAAGACAATAAAATAGCATTATTACAAAAAAGTATTACCATTCTGAACTTCTTCTCTATACAAACTATAACTATGTACAATCTCACACTCTTACATGCACGCAATATACTTAAAAAGGGAAACAAAGTTTTCTCTTCACGTACTTATTAATATAATAATAGTAAAAACATACATTAGACAGAATCCACAGCATAAGCCCAGTTCGATTCCCGGCTCAGGCAGGTGCCTTTCAAAATACTTTTCATCCTATCTATTCGAAAAGGACGTATTGGTTCGCCTTTAAGTGCACCCAAAGGTGGTGTTTTCTATAAGAAACTTTTAGCGGGCAGTAATGAGATTTTAATCCTCTTTATAAGTGCGCCGCAATTTACTTTTCCGCGCACTTTTTAAATTTGGAACATCTCAGTGTTCAGCGCCAAATAGATCGAACGCAAATATTGTTTGAATAAAGACTGGCTGGTACGACGGCCTATGGTCTCGCCGTCGGCGCCGCCGCCGGTTGAGGAGGCGCCTTTTATTTTCTCATCAATAGTTGGTGATAAAAAGTAGAGTGTATCACTCGGGCGCAAAATTTATTTTTGGCTCGGGCGACGTACTTTGAATCCCTCGCTACGTTCAGGAAGCTACTAAAGAATCCCTCGCTGCGCTCGGGATTCTACTCTAGAATCCCTCACTTCGCTCTGGATTCAAAAAAGCGCCCTCACCGTAAAAATATTACTTTGCTCCCTTATTATACATACAATGTACGTACTATTGATTGCTGGTTCTTTACTTCAAAAATAAGATTAAGTATTTAAGTTAAATTTGCAGCCATCAATATTTAGGATCGTTTGCTAAGTCTGTATAGAATACAGTCCTATGGCTTCACTACCAGCTTTAAACCAACATCAAAGCTGTGAAAGTTAACTGACAAACTTTTGTATTTATTTTCAGCCGTTTTCCTGCAAAAAAAGGCAAAAACCACATACACAAAAGGCCGAGGGCTAAGATATAAATTTAAAAATAAAAAGCTCGTTTTATTTACTTAGGTTTCATTTCATAATTTAAAACAATATACAATATGACGAAACAAACTCCACGTATGCATAAAAATAAAATAATGCAGTAATATACCATCACGCCTATATTCCTCGAAGGGAAAGGCAGAGGTTCTCACAGTTTCCTAGTATATTTAGGTCCCATTGAGCCTATTGCGAATGACCGGGCACAACGCCCAAACTAGAAGTTGCACTGAGATTTTCACGAAAAAACCCAAAAACACTGCACGGCATGGGTATGGAATCTAGGACCTTTCGCGTAGCATTCGCGCTTAGGATCACTATGAGGAATGGCAGGGTATTGGCAGGATCGGACTCGTACCTACAACAATCACTTCCCTTCCCTTCTCCCGCTCTATAGTTAGGTACGGCCACGCAACTTGCAATATGCGCCATGACCATACCAGGCTGTAGTCCAGCCTTCGCAGGACCCATTCTAAAGGATCCACGGACCCCTAACGGCAGGATAATACCTATGACGCAGTTCACAGTGAGGGTAGTAAAATATTTTTATAGCATCGCACGTGGGTCGTGCGTGATTCGACTTTTTCATTTACTCGCTGAGTTATAAAGGATGATTCTTTTCTTTATAAGCGATGATTCTTTTCTTTATAAGCTGAAAATTCACAATGCTTTAGATCCTTATGTTCATGGCTAAGTTATAAGTATGCTAATGAACCAGTCTGAAAGGTTATGCTGTGCTTGTCGCGATAAGTGTGAGGATGGGTGACCGAGCATTCTTAATATATCTAGTGCCTTCCCAGGGCAAACGAGACGACAACGCACTAGTGATTAGGCGTTGCTGGCGTCTATAGGCTGCGGTTGCCACTTAGATTAGGCGGTGCGTTTCGTCGTTTATCATCTTATTACATTTTTTTATGGCATAGGGGGGCAAACAAGCGGGACGGATCGCCTGATGGCATGCAATTACCGCCGGTCACAGACACCCGCAACACCAGTGGAGTCGCAGGTACAATGCCAGCCTTTTAAAAGGGTTTGGGCCTCCAGCATCCCCATTCACTCGGCGAAACACAACGTAAGCGTTGTGAAGCCGTGTATCACTCCAGTATCCACGGCCTCACAGAAAACCGGCGAACCGTCTAAACGTTTGCCCCTTTTCCCATAAAAAAAAATATAGTCATTGAAATGAAACTACTTTTTACGGATTTTATCGCGGTATATTGATATCTTTAAATCTAAATCCAAGCCCAAAACTGCAAGACCAAAGGATACGGTGAGCTCGTTCTGCGTGAATCGGATCGGAGTAATTTTAGCATCAAAACGTCCAACACCTCAGTCTGCCCGTGACCATGGATGTTGTAAAGGATCCGAAACGTCGGGAACTAAATAATATCAATATACCGCGATAAAATCCGTAAAAAGTAGTTTGATTTCAATGTCTAATATTCGCGTAAGTGTCAGAAATCAGTAAAAAATATAGTCGATAAAAATTGCCGACATATTCCCAACCCTCAAAGCTCAGATACTTATACTCATCGCCAATTCCGCATTAATCGCTTCATCTCAATGTTTGCTAAGTAGATTCTTATCTACCCTCTTTTAATAACGCGCTGAACATTAATTATCTCAGTCGATCTCCTCACGGATACGTGGATGCTTAATACACAGTAACGAGAAATCGTTTAAGGAAAAAGAATATTGGATTTCTATTTACTTGCCTCGACGGGGAATCACGGACTGGAATAGCTATTGTTCGGGAGCCGTCGTCTACCATCGGGTGAAGCGAGCGGCGACGGCTGCGCCGGCGCGACGGGAGGGGTCAACGGCCGGCGAGGACACTCCGCGACGGACCGGCATCGACCTCACACGCGCGCCATTTCCATAGATAATTCATAATTTGTCGTCTTGTAATGTGCAATATAATCAGTGTTTACAGTCCGCTGCTTTCATTAAATAGTCCTAAGTAAGGTCCCTTACATATTGGTCATTCGAGCCTCTTCAAAAGCTGCATTTTGGAAGAACCAAGATCGTCGGCAAATTGGCTGTACAAGTTTACAAGGCGTTGGTGAACTTTGGACTCGACGTTTACATGAAAGCGCCGTGTCATCGTTGCAACGGTTTTTGGGAGTCGTCGTGCTGGGAAAGCAAGGAAGAACTTCGTACATATATCTCCCTGAAGTCTTCAAATACGACGGTGGTGCAAGACCGGGAGTGCTGGTCGAATATCGCCTAGTCATCGCTTCGTGGGAACTAAATCAGGTTGCCTTGTGGATAAGGATAAGGATATTTGTGAGTTCGTTCCATTTTATTTTCCTTCTTATTCACTTCCCAGCTTTTTACGATTATTCGTGTATTTTAAATTCTATTGCCCTTCCGTTTCACCTCTTATATATTTGAATTAAACACTAGTGCTATCTTTTCTAAGTAGTATCTGCACCAAACTTTTATAAAACATTCACGCATTGCTCACCGCTTGCCGTTTACCGTTACGAGGTCAACGTTCGCATCAGCTGTTTGAATCAGCTTGCAGTTATACGTGTTCGCTTGCGAACATACACTGGTCATCAAAAAAATCGACCCACCCACTTTTTTTCAATATTAACCGATTCTTTCACAGATAAACTGTTTCACATGTTTATTTTTTGTTTTGAGGGTCGATATGATGATTGAGTTCTTGTTTGCCATAAATCTTACTGCACTTGAAGGTACTTAACAATGTTTTTACACAGAAATACTGTTGAGTGCTGATTTGACGGTTTTACATGGGAACGAATCGGCTCATTGTTCCAGTCAGAATCGGACTTTTCTAGGGATTGGGTGTTAATGTCGTGAAGTTTAATTGTTGAGGCTGTAGTTTTGACTAATTTTGTCTAAAAATAATGGATACCACTGAAGCTGAGGCGGCCCAAGTTGTGGCTTTGCTGCAACAAGGCTTAAGTCAACGTGTAGTCGCCAGGAGGTTAAATCTCAGCCGTTCTGCAGTTCGGCGAGTTTACCAAAGGTTTCTGGAGACTGGGCAGTATCGAAGAAGATCGGGATCTGGAAGACATAGGGTGACAACTCAAAGGGATGACCGCTTTATAGTGGTGTCAGCTTTACGAAATCGACACCTTTCTGGCGTTGATCTCCAGCGACGCTTACGTGAAGATCGGGGTGTGGCTATAAGTGACAGTACTGTAAGGAGGAGACTTCGTGAACAGAATTTAAGACCACACAAGCCAGCAACGGGGCCACAATTGACCACAGCTCATCGACAAGCCAGACTTCAATTTGCGCAAAATCACGTCAACTGGTCTATAGGCCAATGGGAGTCAGTTCTTTTTAGTGATGAGAGTCGGATGACTTTATATGGTTCAGATGGCCGTCGTAATGTCATGCGACGACCAGGTGAACGTTATGCCCAGTGTTGCATAAGAGAAACAGTGAGTTACGGTGGCGGCTCTGTGATGTTTTGGGGTGGTATATCTTTAACCGGACGTACGGAGCTGGTTTTTATAAGGAATGGTGCTTTGACCGCGGCACGCTACATCACCGAGATATTGGAAGACCACGTGGTGCCATATGCCGGCTATATTGGAGAAAACTTTGAGTTAATGCATGATAATGCCCGACCACACGTAGCGCGTATTGTCACCGATTATCTTGAAGAAGTTGGCATTCGGGTTATGTCATGGCCAGCAAGAAGCCCTGATCTTAACCCTATAGAGCACATGTGGGACACGCTAAAACAAAAAGTTAGAGCCCGAAATCCAGCCCCTATAACGTTGGAAGACCTGGAAATCGCCATCAGGGAAGAATGGACACGAATCCCTCAGGAGACCATCAAAACCTTGATCAGGTCACTAAAAAGGCGAATGCAGGCCGTCATTCGAGCAAGAGGGGGGAATACTCAATACTAAACTGGAACAATTGTGATCACAGCACTTCAGACTGAAAAATTAGAGCGTGTTTAAAATTAATTAAAAACAGTGTAAAACCATAGTGTTTAACCTTATAGTGAAAAATTCAGGCTTTTTTACCTTTTTCAGGTTTTTTCCGTGTGAAAATTAGTGTAAATAAACCAGACAATTTAAACATATCGGTACTAAACCATTTTGATTAGTTTAGTTGAAGAAAAAATGTGATTTGCGGAAAAACTGCAGGTGGGCCGATTTTTTTGATGACCAGTGTATTTTTATAACGGTTTATAGTTTATTAGCTGCGCCTATTTGTCAATCCTTTTGTTTGCAAAAACCGTTATTTATTTAATTTGTATTGTGCGTAGACTTTCATAACTGCATTTTTTCTTTTGTCATAATGGCTAATGAAGATTTATTGTTGAGGAAACGTAGTGCTATGAAAGCAAAACTGACGAATTTTGGCAATTATATTAACATTCTCCTTAGTTGTGATGGTATTTGTGACCTGCAACGCATCGAGTTAGAGGGTCGCCTTAGTAAATTTGATGCCATATATAATGAATTTGATGAATTACAGTTGCAAATCGAGGTGCAGTCGGACAAGCCTGACGAAGCGTATGCGGAGCGAGCCAAGTTTGAGGAGCGGTACCATTCACTATCAGCGCGAGCACGCAGCTTGCTGGCCAGCGCAGGCGCCGGCGATGGCGGGTCTGTGGCGGGCTCGACAGGCAAACAATCAGGTGAATCGTGCACACGTAACTTTATACGCTTACCGAAAATTAATTTACCTAGTTTTGACGGTGGTTATCAGTACTGGCTAGAATTTCGGGATACGTATTTGTCCTTAATACATAATAGTAGTTCTATAGACGACATCAGCAAGTTTCACTACTTACGTGCATCTCTCAAAGGAGATGCATCAGAAGTAATAAAAAATATAGATTTTAAAGGTGAGCATTATGTAATGGCGTGGAAATTGCTGTGTGATCGCTTTGATAATAGTCGGCTTTTAATTAATAACCACGTGCAGGCATTATTCAATGTCGAATATATTTCAAAGGAGTCGTGTCATGAGTTACGTCGTTTAGTTGACGTCATAAATAAAAACATTAGAGCTTTAAAGACATTGAATGAGCCCACGGAATATTGGGATACGTTGGTTGTGTATATGATGTCCATTAAATTAGATTCTGTAACCAGTAGATATTGGGAGGAGCATCGAAACACTTTGTCAAAATCGCCAACATTAACACAATTTTGTACTTTTGTTAGTCAGAAGGCTGACCTTTTAGAAACCTTAGAATACAATAATAAACACATTAAAGATAGTTCCAGTAAAATAGCACCTATTAAGCCTAATACATTTGTGGTAGCTACCAACCAAAGCGATAATTTAAATCGAACACAAAATTTAAAATCTTTATATAAACCTACATGTCCCTTGTGTAATAAAAGTCATCTTTTACATACTTGTGATGAATTTCGTAATTTACCTGTTGAAAGTCGTATAGCAAAAACAAAAGAGTTTAAAGTATGTTTTAATTGTTTACGTCCTGGTCATATGACTAAGCGATGTAGATTATCGCGATGTAAATATTGTAAAGGTAGACATAGCACTCTTTTACATGTTGAGGATTCCAAACCTACCAATTTCCAAGATCCTATGCCTAGTAGTGTTGCACTTACTGTTGAAAGTTCTAGTGGTGCCCCTGTACATACTTGCACGCTAGAAAGTTTCTCCTTACCCAGTGACACTTCTTTACAAAATACTACTGCTTCGCATATTTTACTGTCCACAGCCATGGTGAAGGTGGTCAACAATCAAGGCAATAAGGTCGACGCCAGGATCCTGCTCGATAACGGTAGCACAGCCAATTTTATGACTCAGACGCTATGTGATAAGCTGGGATTGCCTCGGATTAGTACGAGTTCCACAATAACAGGTATTAACAGTCAGACAACTACTAGTACACAGTCTTGTAATATTAGCATCATGTCGTGTAGCGGTGGATATAAAACTAGCATAAACTGTTTTGTATTGCCTGCAATTACAAAAATACTGCCGTCTGCTTTGATTGATCGACACGGGATTCCTATACCATCACACATACAGTTAGCTGACCCTTCATTTTACATGCCATCAGCAATTGACATCCTTGTTGGCGCTGAAGTATTTTGGAATGTCCTAGGTACTACGTCTATTGACTTAGGCAAAAAACAGCCCAAATTACGTGACACTAAGTTCGGGTGGATAGTTTCAGGCTCTGTGGCTCTTCGATCACATCCGTCGGCGAACATACAGTCACATTTGTGCAATTTTTCTTTAAGCGAACTAAATAATAGTTTGCATAAATTTTGGGAGCTCGATTCGGTATCATCGATTCATTCCTTATCTAAGGAAGAACGAGCTTGTGAAGAGAGTTTTCGTTTAAACACAACCCGTGATGCAAATGGGCAATTTGTGGTTACCATGCCTCTGAAGGATGATCCTAATGTGTTAGGCGCGTCTTTTGAATTAGCTAAACGCCGTTTTCTGTCATTAGAGCGTCGGTTTCAGCGAGATCCTGTCTTCAAAGAAAGATACATGTCTTTCATGCAGGAGTATGAGAGCTTGGGGCACATGACAGAGAATCGTACACCAAGGATGCCTAATTCAGATGGTAACACAATCCAGTATTTTTTGCCGCATCATGGGGTTATTAAAGAGTCTAGTGTCACCACGAAACTCCGGGCAGTCTTCGATGCATCAGCTGCAACCACTTCTGGATTGTCGCTTAACGACATACAAATGGTGGGTCCCACTGTCCAGGACGATCTATTTTCCATATTACTACGGTTTCGGCAGCATCAATATGTAATATCTGGAGACATCGAAAAGATGTATAGGGCTATTTTGGTAACACCAATGCAACGTTCCCTTCAACAAATTATTTTTCGAACTGATCCCCAACTGCCTTTAAAAACGTATAGGCTTAACACCGTCACATATGGTACGGCATCCGCTCCTTACTTAGCCACGAAGTGTCTAGTCAGTTTGGCAGCTGACACCACTAATAAAAACGCGAAATTTTCGATTGAGCGTGATTTTTATGTCGACGACTATCTTAGTGGTGGTGATTCTATTCCAGAAGTAGTGGCGATGTGCAAGGAAGTCATTTCGGTGTTAGACTCAGCTGGTTTTCATCTGCGAAAATGGCAATCTAACAACACCAAAATACTAGCTGAAATAAGTGGTAGTTCAGGAGATTCAAATAGTTTAAATTTAGCTGAAAATAGGAACGTGTCCTCAAAAACATTAGGTTTACATTGGCTTTGTGAATCAGATTCTCTAGCATTTTCTATAGGTATCGATGCCACCAGACCGGCTACTAAACGTCACATTTTGTCAGTAATTAGCCAGATATTTGACCCGTTAGGTCTCGTTGGTCCTTGTGTTGTCGAGGCCAAGATTATTATGCAGAGGTTGTGGATGCTTAAATGTGACTGGGATGATCAAGTGCCAGATGTCATAAATAGCCTTTGGGTCTCCTTTGTC
>OX366537.1:0-7500 GCA_947256265.1 Acronicta leporina | reverse complement strand
CTACTTGCTGCCCCAACACTCAAAAATGAAATATAATAAAATGAAAATGTAAAATAAGTCAAAAATGTCCAATAAGACAATAGTCAAACTAAAAACCCAAAAACCCCTAGTAAATAATAACAGATATCCCTGTAAAGGGGGGATACCGTCAGTTCAGAATACTGAAGTCAAAATAATTTCACAATAAATGATAAAATATTGGTCAATAAAACCAGTCAAAACTTTGTGTAAATAAGAAAAATAAAAAATAAATGAAAAGGTTTTTAAGGTTTTTAAAGCGATTTTGTGTGAGGTCAGTCTTTAATTTTCTTTAATACAAGGACTTGAGTTATGTATATACTTAGACAACGTGGTCGTTGCGGTTCTAAAATTATCAGCAGGCCAGTGAACAAATAGTTGTTACGTGCCTGTAGTTATATTGTAAAGGCAAGTCAAGATACTTTAAATAGTCAATATACAACCCAATTTTAAAATTGACATTCAATAAAAATAAAAATAATAATAAAATACTTACTATAACTCAGTCAAAATAATAAAATATACAAATAAAAATATTTGTACCTATTCCTCGTCCACCTAGCCAAGCCCCAAGAGGGTGGGTGGGCGGGCAATTTTTTAAGATTTTCCTGCGAGTTACCCCCACTTGTGGGGTACCAGCGGGTGCGGGACGCCGAGCGCTACAAGACTAAACAGGAATATGGGGTGGGTGGGGTGGAAAATTTGGAAGAAAATTAGGAAAAACTGTATTTTTGGTAAATTTGCAACAAAATACTAATTCAAAATGCTAATGCCTGCGATTTACCCCCACTTGTGGGGTACTAGCGGGTGCGGGTCGCCGAGCGCTACAAGACTAAACAGAATTATGGGGTGGGTGGGGTAGAATATTTGGAAGAAATTTGGGAAAAACTGAATTTTTGGTAAATTTTTCAACAAAATACTAACCTGACTTTTTGTTCACAGGTCGCGGTCACCGGGACGCACGCCGGGAGAGGTTCCAGACAAGGTATAATCGAATAGAATAAAAATTGAATGTAAATTTGGAAAACTGAAAAAATTTTGTAATTTTTCTAAGTCGAAATTTAAAAATTTGCGAAATTCAAAAATTTTGGTGTCCAGGAAACGTGGGTGGGTGCCTGGATGACAGGTGTAATTAAATAATGCAGTAATAACGCTGAAAACCGTGTCAAAATATAGTATTAAGTTTAAAAATAAACCTCGTTGTACTAATTGTATGCAGGTATAAGGAAACCTCGGTATGTCTAAGGTGTGTCAGTATTAAAATATGGTGTCGGATGCGTTAAGTTAAGGGTGGCAATTTTTAAGATTTTCCTGCGAGTTACCCCCACTTGTGGGGTACCAGCGGGTGCGGGACGCCGAGCGCTACAAGACTAAACAGGAATATGGGGTGGGTGGGGTGGAAAATTTGGAAGAAAATTCGGTTAGGTTAGGTTAGGTTAGGTTAGGTTAGGTTAGGTTAGGTTAGGTTAGGTTAGGTTAGGTTAGGTTAGGTTAGGTTAGGTTAGGTTAGGTTAGGTTAGGTTAGGTTAGGTTAGGTTAGGTTAGGTTAGGTTAGGTTAGGTTAGGTTAGGTTAGGTTAGGTTAGGTTAGGTTAGGTTAGGTTAGGTTAGGTTAGGTTAGGTTAGGTTAGGTTAGGTTAGGTTAGGTTAGGTTAGGTTAGGTTAGGTTAGGTTAGGTTAGGTTAGGTTAGGTTAGGTTAGGTTAGGTTAGGTTAGGTTAGGTTAGGTTAGGTTAGGTTAGGTTAGGTTAGGTTAGGTTAGGTTAGGTTAGGTTAGGTTAGGTTAGGTTAGGTTAGGTTAGGTTAGGTTAGGTTAGGTTAGGTTAGGTTAGGTTAGGTTAGGTTAGGTTAGGTTAGGTTAGGTTAGGTTAGGTTAGGTTAGGTTAGGTTAGGTTAGGTTAGGTTAGGTTAGGTTAGGTTAGGTTAGGTTAGGTTAGGTTAGGTTAGGTTAGGTTAGGTTAGGTTAGGTTAGGTTAGGTTAGGTTAGGTTAGGTTAGGTTAGGTTAGGTTAGGTTAGGTTAGGTTAGGTTAGGTTAGGTTAGGTTAGGTTAGGTTAGGTTAGGTTAGGTTAGGTTAGGTTAGGTTAGGTTAGGTTAGGTTAGGTTAGGTTAGGTTAGGTTAGGTTAGGTTAGGTTAGGTTAGGTTAGGTTAGGTTAGGTTAGGTTAGGTTAGGTTAGGTTAGGTTAGGTTAGGTTAGGTTAGGTTAGGTTAGGTTAGGTTAGGTTAGGTTAGGTTAGGTTAGGTTAGGTTAGGTTAGGTTAGGTTAGGTTAGGTTAGGTTAGGTTAGGTTAGGTTAGGTTAGGTTAGGTTAGGTTAGGTTAGGTTAGGTTAGGTTAGGTTAGGTTAGGTTAGGTTAGGTTAGGTTAGGTTAGGTTAGGTTAGGTTAGGTTAGGTTAGGTTAGGTTAGGTTAGGTTAGGTTAGGTTAGGTTAGGTTAGGTTAGGTTAGGTTAGGTTAGGTTAGGTTAGGTTAGGTTAGGTTAGGTTAGGTTAGGTTAGGTTAGGTTAGGTTAGGTTAGGTTAGGTTAGGTTAGGTTAGGTTAGGTTAGGTTAGGTTAGGTTAGGTTAGGTTAGGTTAGGTTAGGTTAGGTTAGGTTAGGTTAGGTTAGGTTAGGTTAGGTTAGGTTAGGTTAGGTTAGGTTAGGTTAGGTTAGGTTAGGTTAGGTTAGGTTAGGTTAGGTTAGGTTAGGTTAGGTTAGGTTAGGTTAGGTTAGGTTAGGTTAGGTTAGGTTAGGTTAGGTTAGGTTAGGTTAGGTTAGGTTAGGTTAGGTTAGGTTAGGTTAGGTTAGGTTAGGTTAGGTTAGGTTAGGTTAGGTTAGGTTAGGTTAGGTTAGGTTAGGTTAGGTTAGGTTAGGTTAGGTTAGGTTAGGTTAGGTTAGGTTAGGTTAGGTTAGGTTAGGTTAGGTTAGGTTAGGTTAGGTTAGGTTAGGTTAGGTTAGGTTAGGTTAGGTTAGGTTAGGTTAGGTTAGGTTAGGTTAGGTTAGGTTAGGTTAGGTTAGGTTAGGTTAGGTTAGGTTAGGTTAGGTTAGGTTAGGTTAGGTTAGGTTAGGTTAGGTTAGGTTAGGTTAGGTTAGGTTAGGTTAGGTTAGGTTAGGTTAGGTTAGGTTAGGTTAGGTTAGGTTAGGTTAGGTTAGGTTAGGTTAGGTTAGGTTAGGTTAGGTTAGGTTAGGTTAGGTTAGGTTAGGTTAGGTTAGGTTAGGTTAGGTTAGGTTAGGTTAGGTTAGGTTAGGTTAGGTTAGGTTAGGTTAGGTTAGGTTAGGTTAGGTTAGGTTAGGTTAGGTTAGGTTAGGTTAGGTTAGGTTAGGTTAGGTTAGGTTAGGTTAGGTTAGGTTAGGTTAGGTTAGGTTAGGTTAGGTTAGGTTAGGTTAGGTTAGGTTAGGTTAGGTTAGGTTAGGTTAGGTTAGGTTAGGTTAGGTTAGGTTAGGTTAGGTTAGGTTAGGTTAGGTTAGGTTAGGTTAGGTTAGGTTAGGTTAGGTTAGGTTAGGTTAGGTTAGGTTAGGTTAGGTTAGGTTAGGTTAGGTTAGGTTAGGTTAGGTTAGGTTAGGTTAGGTTAGGTTAGGTTAGGTTAGGTTAGGTTAGGTTAGGTTAGGTTAGGTTAGGTTAGGTTAGGTTAGGTTAGGTTAGGTTAGGTTAGGTTAGGTTAGGTTAGGTTAGGTTAGGTTAGGTTAGGTTAGGTTAGGTTAGGTTAGGTTAGGTTAGGTTAGGTTAGGTTAGGTTAGGTTAGGTTAGGTTAGGTTAGGTTAGGTTAGGTTAGGTTAGGTTAGGTTAGGTTAGGTTAGGTTAGGTTAGGTTAGGTTAGGTTAGGTTAGGTTAGGTTAGGTTAGGTTAGGTTAGGTTAGGTTAGGTTAGGTTAGGTTAGGTTAGGTTAGGTTAGGTTAGGTTAGGTTAGGTTAGGTTAGGTTAGGTTAGGTTAGGTTAGGTTAGGTTAGGTTAGGTTAGGTTAGGTTAGGTTAGGTTAGGTTAGGTTAGGTTAGGTTAGGTTAGGTTAGGTTAGGTTAGGTTAGGTTAGGTTAGGTTAGGTTAGGTTAGGTTAGGTTAGGTTAGGTTAGGTTAGGTTAGGTTAGGTTAGGTTAGGTTAGGTTAGGTTAGGTTAGGTTAGGTTAGGTTAGGTTAGGTTAGGTTAGGTTAGGTTAGGTTAGGTTAGGTTAGGTTAGGTTAGGTTAGGTTAGGTTAGGTTAGGTTAGGTTAGGTTAGGTTAGGTTAGGTTAGGTTAGGTTAGGTTAGGTTAGGTTAGGTTAGGTTAGGTTAGGTTAGGTTAGGTTAGGTTAGGTTAGGTTAGGTTAGGTTAGGTTAGGTTAGGTTAGGTTAGGTTAGGTTAGGTTAGGTTAGGTTAGGTTAGGTTAGGTTAGGTTAGGTTAGGTTAGGTTAGGTTAGGTTAGGTTAGGTTAGGTTAGGTTAGGTTAGGTTAGGTTAGGTTAGGTTAGGTTAGGTTAGGTTAGGTTAGGTTAGGTTAGGTTAGGTTAGGTTAGGTTAGGTTAGGTTAGGTTAGGTTAGGTTAGGTTAGGTTAGGTTAGGTTAGGTTAGGTTAGGTTAGGTTAGGTTAGGTTAGGTTAGGTTAGGTTAGGTTAGGTTAGGTTAGGTTAGGTTAGGTTAGGTTAGGTTAGGTTAGGTTAGGTTAGGTTAGGTTAGGTTAGGTTAGGTTAGGTTAGGTTAGGTTAGGTTAGGTTAGGTTAGGTTAGGTTAGGTTAGGTTAGGTTAGGTTAGGTTAGGTTAGGTTAGGTTAGGTTAGGTTAGGTTAGGTTAGGTTAGGTTAGGTTAGGTTAGGTTAGGTTAGGTTAGGTTAGGTTAGGTTAGGTTAGGTTAGGTTAGGTTAGGTTAGGTTAGGTTAGGTTAGGTTAGGTTAGGTTAGGTTAGGTTAGGTTAGGTTAGGTTAGGTTAGGTTAGGTTAGGTTAGGTTAGGTTAGGTTAGGTTAGGTTAGGTTAGGTTAGGTTAGGTTAGGTTAGGTTAGGTTAGGTTAGGTTAGGTTAGGTTAGGTTAGGTTAGGTTAGGTTAGGTTAGGTTAGGTTAGGTTAGGTTAGGTTAGGTTAGGTTAGGTTAGGTTAGGTTAGGTTAGGTTAGGTTAGGTTAGGTTAGGTTAGGTTAGGTTAGGTTAGGTTAGGTTAGGTTAGGTTAGGTTAGGTTAGGTTAGGTTAGGTTAGGTTAGGTTAGGTTAGGTTAGGTTAGGTTAGGTTAGGTTAGGTTAGGTTAGGTTAGGTTAGGTTAGGTTAGGTTAGGTTAGGTTAGGTTAGGTTAGGTTAGGTTAGGTTAGGTTAGGTTAGGTTAGGTTAGGTTAGGTTAGGTTAGGTTAGGTTAGGTTAGGTTAGGTTAGGTTAGGTTAGGTTAGGTTAGGTTAGGTTAGGTTAGGTTAGGTTAGGTTAGGTTAGGTTAGGTTAGGTTAGGTTAGGTTAGGTTAGGTTAGGTTAGGTTAGGTTAGGTTAGGTTAGGTTAGGTTAGGTTAGGTTAGGTTAGGTTAGGTTAGGTTAGGTTAGGTTAGGTTAGGTTAGGTTAGGTTAGGTTAGGTTAGGTTAGGTTAGGTTAGGTTAGGTTAGGTTAGGTTAGGTTAGGTTAGGTTAGGTTAGGTTAGGTTAGGTTAGGTTAGGTTAGGTTAGGTTAGGTTAGGTTAGGTTAGGTTAGGTTAGGTTAGGTTAGGTTAGGTTAGGTTAGGTTAGGTTAGGTTAGGTTAGGTTAGGTTAGGTTAGGTTAGGTTAGGTTAGGTTAGGTTAGGTTAGGTTAGGTTAGGTTAGGTTAGGTTAGGTTAGGTTAGGTTAGGTTAGGTTAGGTTAGGTTAGGTTAGGTTAGGTTAGGTTAGGTTAGGTTAGGTTAGGTTAGGTTAGGTTAGGTTAGGTTAGGTTAGGTTAGGTTAGGTTAGGTTAGGTTAGGTTAGGTTAGGTTAGGTTAGGTTAGGTTAGGTTAGGTTAGGTTAGGTTAGGTTAGGTTAGGTTAGGTTAGGTTAGGTTAGGTTAGGTTAGGTTAGGTTAGGTTAGGTTAGGTTAGGTTAGGTTAGGTTAGGTTAGGTTAGGTTAGGTTAGGTTAGGTTAGGTTAGGTTAGGTTAGGTTAGGTTAGGTTAGGTTAGGTTAGGTTAGGTTAGGTTAGGTTAGGTTAGGTTAGGTTAGGTTAGGTTAGGTTAGGTTAGGTTAGGTTAGGTTAGGTTAGGTTAGGTTAGGTTAGGTTAGGTTAGGTTAGGTTAGGTTAGGTTAGGTTAGGTTAGGTTAGGTTAGGTTAGGTTAGGTTAGGTTAGGTTAGGTTAGGTTAGGTTAGGTTAGGTTAGGTTAGGTTAGGTTAGGTTAGGTTAGGTTAGGTTAGGTTAGGTTAGGTTAGGTTAGGTTAGGTTAGGTTAGGTTAGGTTAGGTTAGGTTAGGTTAGGTTAGGTTAGGTTAGGTTAGGTTAGGTTAGGTTAGGTTAGGTTAGGTTAGGTTAGGTTAGGTTAGGTTAGGTTAGGTTAGGTTAGGTTAGGTTAGGTTAGGTTAGGTTAGGTTAGGTTAGGTTAGGTTAGGTTAGGTTAGGTTAGGTTAGGTTAGGTTAGGTTAGGTTAGGTTAGGTTAGGTTAGGTTAGGTTAGGTTAGGTTAGGTTAGGTTAGGTTAGGTTAGGTTAGGTTAGGTTAGGTTAGGTTAGGTTAGGTTAGGTTAGGTTAGGTTAGGTTAGGTTAGGTTAGGTTAGGTTAGGTTAGGTTAGGTTAGGTTAGGTTAGGTTAGGTTAGGTTAGGTTAGGTTAGGTTAGGTTAGGTTAGGTTAGGTTAGGTTAGGTTAGGTTAGGTTAGGTTAGGTTAGGTTAGGTTAGGTTAGGTTAGGTTAGGTTAGGTTAGGTTAGGTTAGGTTAGGTTAGGTTAGGTTAGGTTAGGTTAGGTTAGGTTAGGTTAGGTTAGGTTAGGTTAGGTTAGGTTAGGTTAGGTTAGGTTAGGTTAGGTTAGGTTAGGTTAGGTTAGGTTAGGTTAGGTTAGGTTAGGTTAGGTTAGGTTAGGTTAGGTTAGGTTAGGTTAGGTTAGGTTAGGTTAGGTTAGGTTAGGTTAGGTTAGGTTAGGTTAGGTTAGGTTAGGTTAGGTTAGGTTAGGTTAGGTTAGGTTAGGTTAGGTTAGGTTAGGTTAGGTTAGGTTAGGTTAGGTTAGGTTAGGTTAGGTTAGGTTAGGTTAGGTTAGGTTAGGTTAGGTTAGGTTAGGTTAGGTTAGGTTAGGTTAGGTTAGGTTAGGTTAGGTTAGGTTAGGTTAGGTTAGGTTAGGTTAGGTTAGGTTAGGTTAGGTTAGGTTAGGTTAGGTTAGGTTAGGTTAGGTTAGGTTAGGTTAGGTTAGGTTAGGTTAGGTTAGGTTAGGTTAGGTTAGGTTAGGTTAGGTTAGGTTAGGTTAGGTTAGGTTAGGTTAGGTTAGGTTAGGTTAGGTTAGGTTAGGTTAGGTTAGGTTAGGTTAGGTTAGGTTAGGTTAGGTTAGGTTAGGTTAGGTTAGGTTAGGTTAGGTTAGGTTAGGTTAGGTTAGGTTAGGTTAGGTTAGGTTAGGTTAGGTTAGGTTAGGTTAGGT
>OX366536.1:10345000-10385229 GCA_947256265.1 Acronicta leporina | reverse complement strand
GGATCGGGTTAGTGCTGACACACTCCCTCTCCCGTTCCGCAGCTTCCTTCTGCGAGATGACTGTTTCGCAGAAGGCGATCACTGCATCCCAAGACGCCGCGCTGCCGACCATGGAATGAACGACGGCCGGCAGCGACAGGTCGTCTCCCACCGCAGCGACGAGGGCACGGCGCGGCTCCTCCCAAGCAGCACACTCCACCAGCGTGTGCAGCGCCGTGTCCTCCCGACAATGGACGCAGTGATGGCACCGGGCGTCCGGCTCCCTCCCTATGCGACACAGGTACTTCCCGAAGCAGCCGTGCCCCGAGAGCACCTGCGTCGCCCGGAACGTGAGGGAGCCGTGCCTCCTCCCGAGCCAGCGCTCGAGTACTGGCCGGACCGCCTCGATGGTGACGAGGCCGGCGGTAGGGCGTGAAAGCCTGTCCCGCCATTCCGCCACTAGGACCCGTTGGAGCTCCTGCCGGCGCAGCGATAACTGCCGCTGCACCGGCCCCGCACCTCGCGTCCGCTCCTCCTCGCGCCACAGATGGAGTGTCGCGAGGACCTTCGCCTCCAGGTCCCAGGGCGGGGATCCGGCCAGTACACAGGCCGCCTCGTGGGAGATCGTGCGATAGCCGCGGACGACTCTGACGGCCATCGCCCTCTGCGGCTTTCGCAGCACTGCGATGCTGCGGGCCGTCAGGTCGGCCGCCCACACCGGGGCCCCATATAGGGCCATGGATCGCACGATCCCCACGTACAACCGCCTACAGGCGGTGCTCGGGCCTCCCAAGTTGGGAAGCAGCGTTGACAGCGCGCCCGCCGCGCCCATCAACTTTGGCGCCAGCCGCAGGAAGTGGGGGCCGAAGTCCCATCGGCTGTCGAGCACCAATCCAAGGTACTTCATGGTGGACTCGACAGCGATTCGAGCCCCCCCCACCTCGATGTGTAATCCCGGCGGCGGCGCCCGTCGAGGGCCATGAAAAGCGATGGCCTCCGACTTGTTGAGGGCCACCTCCAGGCCCAGGCGCCGTATGCGGCCCACCACCTGTGAGACCGCACCCGTAGCTAGCAACGCTGCCTCCCTGGGCGAGCTCCCTCGGGCGGTGACCAGCGTGTCGTCCGCGTAACACGTCAGGTCCACCCCCGGTGCGAGCTCGCCTCTCAGCACCCAGTCGTACCCGATGTTCCACAGGAGTGGGCCCAGAACCGAGCCCTGTGGAACACCGCACGACATGGCGTGCTGTACCGTGCCGTCACGTCTCCCGTAGGTGACACACCTGTCCGTCAAATAGGCCCCAACCACGCGGCGGAGGTAGGGAGGTACCCTGTGGTACAGCAGGGCCTCCCTAATACAACTCCAGGGCAGGGTGTTGAAGGCGTTGGTGATGTCTAGGGACACCGCCAACGCGACCCCGCCCCGGGACACCGCTTCCTCCGCCAGGACTCTAACCCGCAGTATGGCGTCTACTGTGGAGCGCCCGCGCCGAAAGCCGAACTGGCTGCCGTCCAGGTCCGGCCCCTCTGTGCACAAGTGGCTGACGAGGCGGTCTGCAACAATCCGCTCAAAGAGCTTGCCCACCTCGTCCAGCAGCACTATGGGCCGATATGCGGACGGCGAGTCGGCGGGGCGCCCTGCCTTCCTGAGCAGGACCAGGCGACCCGTTTTCCACAGAGCGGGAAACTGGCCCCGCTCTAGGCACGCCGAGAAGAGTCCTCTCAATTGGGGCCCTAGCTCCTCCAGAGCCAAGACAAGAGCACGGCCTGGCACTCCGTCGGGCCCCGGGGCCGTGTTTTTGGCCCGGAGCCGTGCCACGGCTGCTCCCATCTCTGGTCGTGTCACCTCGGGGACGTTGACGACACTTTCGTCTTCAGGCTCTGCGGCTGGGGGCGGAGCCATCGGCGGCGGAGCGTGTTCTCCTCTCGCAGGGAAGAGAGCTGTCACCACATTCTCCAGCAGCTGTGGCTGGAGACTCTCCGTGAGTGGGGGGCCCGAATTCCGGAGCTTGCCCCGGACCATGCGGTACGGGCGCCCCCACGGGTCTCGGTCTAGAGTCTCCAGCATCTCCTCCCTGGACCGCGTCTTCGCCTGCTCGATGGCCAGCCACAGAGCCTCCTTCGCCGCGCGGTACGCCTCATACAGCGCGGCCTCCACTTCGCGGATCCGTCGACGTCTCCTTCGGTACCGAGTGTACCGGCGCCTGACCGCCACACACGTGACGCGCAGCTGCGCGATCTCGGCAGACCACCAGTACACCTGGCGCCTCGAGGACTGCATGTGAACCCGGGGCATCGACGCGTCGCAGATCTGCGTCATCGCCCCGCGGAACCACTGCGCCTCTGATTCGACGTCGACGGGTCCGTCGGCCGACTCCCTTATCCAGGCCTGGATAATGGCCGCTTCTTCGAGAGCTTCCCTGTCCATGCGGGTGAGCGCCCAGCGTGGGCCGTCCCTCCGCGGAGTCGATGGGCTGCGGCCGCCCGCGGTCTGGGCGGAGACGTCGAACCGGATGTAGCGATGGTCCGACAACGTCTCCACCTCCCGGGCGACGCGCCAGTCGCGGACGCGGTGCGCTACAGCGGGGCTGGCGAACGAAACGTCCACGATGGACCCTCCCCGCTGCCGCACGCACGTAAAGACCGAGCCCCGGTTCAGGACGACCAGGGCCGTCTCGACTGCCCACTCTGCCAACACCCCGCCCCTTGGGTCCGTGACCGGGGATCCCCACGCCGCAGACTTGGCGTTGAGGTCCCCGAGTAGCAACACGGGGCGAGGGTGGTGCCGGGCCACGACGGCCCCCAACTCGACAAGAAAGCTCTCGAAGTCGGCGAGACTCCTGTTGGGCGAAAAGTATGCCCCTATGGTGACTATGTCGCCCACGAGGGCGGCCACCCAGCCGCGACCTCGGGACGCGTTAACAAGAGTCCCGCCGATGATGGCTACCGAGCCGCTCAGGTCACCGACCCAGTTCTCCCGGTCGGGGACGAAATACGGCTCGGCAACCACGGCCACATCGATCGACCACTGCGCCATGCTCTGAAGGAGAAGATCCTGAGCTCTGGCGCAGTGGTTGATGTTGCCCTGGAGGAAATGGTAGTGCGCCATTGTTAGCACTCCATCTCCTCGACAACCCCTCCATCACTGGGCCGGGAGTCGGCCGAAGTGCTACCAGGCTGCGGGGGGGGTGTGGGTCCCCCGGCAGTCTGGTTCCTCTTCTTTTTGTTTTTGCTGCTGGTGGTGCTGCCGCAGGCTCTTCCACCCATCCTGTGCTCCGCGGGCTTTCCCGCTGCTGCGCAGATGCAGCAGTTTGCCTCCGCGGAGCACTGGGCCGCCTTATGGCCGGGTCGACTGCAGCGAAGGCACAGTTCGCTGCGGTCTGTTGCGGCGGTGCACTGGGCCCTGACGTGTCCCGCCTCATGGCACCGGTAGCACCGCATGACCCTGGGCTCTGTGAGTTTGACCCTCACAGAGCCCCACCCCACCAGCAGCTGCTTCGCATCGGCGACTTTCTTTGCCGCCGCCGCCGGGCACCTCACCCAGGCCGTGCCAAGCCTGCGCGCGCCGCGCCGCGAGCTGATCTCGCCGGCGGTCACTTGCTCGGGCGGACACCCCCCGCTCCGAGCGACGGCCAGCGCCAGCTCCTCCGAGGACACGGAGTCCTCCAGCCCCTCCACGCATAGCTCAACTGTTTTGTTGGGCTGGTGCACCCGTGCGTCCTCAGGTCTGAGTACCTCCCGGAGCTTGGCTGCTAGGGCGACCGCCTTTTCGCCGCTCGCGGCACCGGGCAGCTCGAGTATTCGGGCACCCGTCAGCGCCGTCCTGAAACGGAGGCCGGTCTGAATGCCAAGGTCGTCCAGCTTGACCTTGGCCCTCGCTTCCGCCAGGACGTCCCTGTATGTGACGCCCCGCTGCACGGCTTCCGGCTGCAGCGTGATTACTACAGCCGATGAGCGCGGGACGTCAATTCTGGGCGCCTTCTTGCCGCCCGTTGCGGCCCCGGCTGCCGGGCCCGATTTGGCCTTGCGGCCTCCTCGGCGCCGGCGCTTCTTTTTGGCCACCGTGGTCCACCCTTCGGAGTCTTCTCCGGCCACGGTCGCCGCCTGCGCAGCCCCCTCCGCGGGCTTCTCCCTACCCTCCACGGGCGGCTGCGCGACTTTTCGGGGGGCTCCCTCCGCGGGCTTCTTGCCCTCCACGGGCTTTTTGCCCCCCTCCCCACCTTTATGGGCCGCCTGTGCAGGCCTCTCCTTCACCGGCGGCTGCGCGGCTTTGCGGGGGGCTCCCTCCGCGGGCTTCCTGCCCTCCGCGGGCTTTTTGGCCCCCTCCCCGCCTTTTTGGGCCTCCTGTGCGGGCCTCACCTTTAAGGCCTCCTCCGCCCTCCGCTTATCCGCTGCTAGCGGCGGCCGGAGGGTTTGCTGTGGGAGGAGCCTCGGCTCCAGACCCTCGAAGCGGGCATTCACCATGCCCCCAACTTGGAGCATGACGACTCGCACAACTTCCTCGATCTGGTTTGACCTAAGCGGCCCAGGTGTCGAGGTGGGGGCGGAGGCGGCGGCGGCGTAAGATGGCCGCTCCCGTTGCCGACTAAAGTCGGCCCTTAGAGCGGCGATATCCCGCTCGAGGTTTTCTACTTTTCTTTGGAGACGGCCGTTCTCCTCCCGGAGTTTCACCGTCTCCTCCGATGCAGTGCGGTCAAGGAGGGCCTCCATCGCCTCCCTAATCCCTTCAGCCGCCTCCTTCAGGGCACGCGTGAACGTCCCCTTCAGGTTGCCAGATTTCGTGGCCACCTTCAGGATGACGTCCACGCCATCCGTCACCTGGCGGCTTAAGGCCGCCGAAGTCAGGCCCTCCCCGGCGGTCGCAAGAGCTGACCGCCTTTCTCGGGCCTGACGCGCCATTTCGGCGACCTCGTCGTTCGCTATCAACCTCCTTGCTTCCCGCTTCGCGGCTTGGAGCTCCGCCTTGGTGCTGACCAGCGCTGCATTGTGCTGCGTCTGGGTCGAGCAGGCGTCGCTCTCGTCGCTGGGCAACGGGGTGTCGGGGCGCTTGACGAAGCGACCCCGGGCATCGCGCGAGAGAGACGAGCTGGATGCCCGCCCTCTCGCAGCCGTCGGCACTTTCGCTACCGAAAGGTTTTCCTCGCTGGAGGAGAGACCCAGTCCCTCCTCAGAGCCCGCCACCATAGCGTGCGGGCGCTTCCTCCTCTCATGCTCTTCATTTTCAAATTGTGTCATATCCATATTTGGTCCCACGAGTATGGGGGAAAAAACGGTCCGCCCGGGCAGTGCCCCCTGTACCCGGGTAAGCCTAGCGTAACCCGCCAGAGGGTCGGCCGGTACTCTGACGGGGGTCGCACTAGAGACTGAACTCCCTTCAGCCATTCATCCCATCACGGTGCGCCGCCGCTTGAGATTGGGCGGTCCGGGCGGTTAAGCCAAGACCGACGGGAGGCACCCCACGCTGGGCCGCGAGACATGACCACGACACCCAGCACGCTGTGAAGTGCTTCCCGATTTTCCTGACGGTGGCAGGGGAGACAGAACTCCCGCTGCCTGCTCGGAGGTAGGGTGAGTACACACCGAGCCCGCCCTTGCTTCTCCACTGTGCCCTCTGCTAGGTTCAGAGGGACACGCGGAGCAACGCCCCGGCCCCGAAAAGGGGGGCCCAAGCCCTGCGTAGGGCTTCCCGGCCCTGAAAAGGGCCCTAGGTCAGACATTCGCCACGGGCAACAAGGCTCCCCATTAAACAGAGGAGAGTTATTGCCCGTGCCCAGGATGCACCGGCCCCACACGACTGCCGTTCCCCACGGACGTATCCAGAAGGGACAAGCAGCCGGGGGCACACGAGGAGGTTGCCTGACTTGCACCCCAACCTAACCTAACCTAACCTAACCTAACCTAACCTAACCTAACCTAACCTAACCTAACCTAACCTAACCTAACCTAACCTAACCTAACCTAACCTAACCTAACCTAACCTAACCTAACCTAACCTAACCTAACCTAACCTAACCTAACCTAACCTAACCTAACCTAACCTAACCTAACCTAACCTAACCTAACCTAACCTAACCTAACCTAACCTAACCTAACCTAACCTAACCTAACCTAACCTAACCTAACCTAACCTAACCTAACCTAACCTAACCTAACCTAACCTAACCTAACCTAACCTAACCTAACCTAACCTAACCTAACCTAACCTAACCTAACCTAACCTAACCTAACCTAACCTAACCTAACCTAACCTAACCTAACCTAACCTAACCTAACCTAACCTAACCTAACCTAACCTAACCTAACCTAACCTAACCTAACCTAACCTAACCTAACCTAACCTAACCTAACCTAACCTAACCTAACCTAACCTAACCTAACCTAACCTAACCTAACCTAACCTAACCTAACCTAACCTAACCTAACCTAACCTAACCTAACCTAACCTAACCTAACCTAACCTAACCTAACCTAACCTAACCTAACCTAACCTAACCTAACCTAACCTAACCTAACCTAACCTAACCTAACCTAACCTAACCTAACCTAACCTAACCTAACCTAACCTAACCTAACCTAACCTAACCTAACCTAACCTAACCTAACCTAACCTAACCTAACCTAACCTAACCTAACCTAACCTAACCTAACCTAACCTAACCTAACCTAACCTAACCTAACCTAACCTAACCTAACCTAACCTAACCTAACCTAACCTAACCTAACCTAACCTAACCTAACCTAACCTAACCTAACCTAACCTAACCTAACCTAACCTAACCTAACCTAACCTAACCTAACCTAACCTAACCTAACCTAACCTAACCTAACCTAACCTAACCTAACCTAACCTAACCTAACCTAACCTAACCTAACCTAACCTAACCTAACCTAACCTAACCTAACCTAACCTAACCTAACCTAACCTAACCTAACCTAACCTAACCTAACCTAACCTAACCTAACCTAACCTAACCTAACCTAACCTAACCTAACCTAACCTAACCTAACCTAACCTAACCTAACCTAACCTAACCTAACCTAACCTAACCTAACCTAACCTAACCTAACCTAACCTAACCTAACCTAACCTAACCTAACCTAACCTAACCTAACCTAACCTAACCTAACCTAACCTAACCTAACCTAACCTAACCTAACCTAACCTAACCTAACCTAACCTAACCTAACCTAACCTAACCTAACCTAACCTAACCTAACCTAACCTAACCTAACCTAACCTAACCTAACCTAACCTAACCTAACCTAACCTAACCTAACCTAACCTAACCTAACCTAACCTAACCTAACCTAACCTAACCTAACCTAACCTAACCTAACCTAACCTAACCTAACCTAACCTAACCTAACCTAACCTAACCTAACCTAACCAGTCCGCGATGTTCTGGCGCCGAGAACGGTCGATGTAGCAAGCGCTCGTGTCGAAAAATTCATAAAAGTGGCTATATAAGACTTACAAACATGGTTTTAGTGTCAAAAGACGTGTAAAAGTGCCGCGGACGTGATAGTGTTGTGACAGTGACCCTCCGGTATCCCCCTGAAGTAGGATCGCGCAAGACCTACTTTTGGGAGGGCCCGGAAAGTGTTTTTCGTCCGGCGCTCGAAAACTAAAGCGGTAACATATGCATTTTTGTACACCATTAGAAGCGTATTAACCCCCTCTATGTACTCACAAAGTTTGCCTTCCATCCACTCATAAATGACCAAGTTATAGCCCTTTTAAAGTTAAGACCTAAAGTACTAACTCCCTTCTGGAGTTAGTTAGGTAAATTCTAACTACAGATTCAGACTCCCTATGTAGTCCTCTACTATAATCTATATCATAAGCTTTGGTTTTCGAGGGTCTTGGACCCCAAAACCACCATAAACTATTTTCAATTTGACACTCTGAACTTTCATGCCACTTTTGGGGTCTTAGCTATCGGGTAAGACCCCCTTTGGACTATAAGGTAAAATAGACAATTTAGTGGACTATCTAGTGCTTTTTAGTTTGTAATTTTATGTTGTTTAGTTCCTAAGATATCTTAGTTTTTGTAACTCTGTTATTTTTGACATTGGCGCCAAACTCCGTCATTTTTGAGGACCGAAACTTCGGCTCCTAGGCACGTGCCCCAAATTTTGAACACCTTAATTTGTAGATTAGACCTTCTAGTATAGGGTACTTTTTGTCCCATATACCTACCCATCCGGGTTACGGAGTTAGACGCCGTGTCCTTGAACGCGAATTTGTGCCTATTATTTTAACTTGTCCCATTTTGCCCCTCATTTGTACTTTCAGGTTCAGAGACGCGCAGTATTTTATTATTCCATCTTATAGTACAGACTGTCCCCTTTATATACTAGTTTTTATTTTGTTTCTAGCACGAATATTAACGTAGTTATAGCTTTTTTCCCCCATACACTTTTCTATTAAAATTTTTCACAAGTCTTTTGCTTCGCCAACTTCCCGACCAAAAACTTCGGCCCACAGGCACGTCGGGTTAGTTCCCCATATTTAGTGGTGTAGGTGACTTCTTCGGCTATCCGGAGGTACCCACCTTCACCACCTTCTCATCAGGGATACGGAGTAACTGGCTAAAGTCTGGAACACTAGTTTTTTGCCCGAATTTTCAGACTTTCCCACTTTCCCCTCATTTCTACTTTTTAGGTCATAGACGCGCAGGATTTTAGTATCTCATCTTATAGTACAGACTGTCCCCTTTATATACTCGTTTTTATTTTGTTTCTAGCACGAAAATTAACGTAGCTACAACATTTTTCCCTCTAACACTTTTCATTTAAAATTTTTTCACAACTTTTAAACTCCGTCAACTTCCCGACCAAAAACTTCGGCCCACAGGCACGTCGGGTTAGTTCCCCATATTTAGTGGTGTGGGTGGCTCTCTTGGCTATCCGGAGGTACCCACCTTCACCACCTACTCTTAAGGGATACGGAGTTATTCACTAAAGTCTAAGACACTAGTTTTTTGCCTGAATTCTTAGACTTTCCCTAGTCTCTACTCCTGGGTGTGAGTGAGGTAGTTTTTAGTTACATTTTCAGGTAGGGGACATCCTCCCCTTCAATAATCAATTTTCACCGTATTTTTAAGTACATTATTTCAATAGTTATTCATTTTAATTCAAATTTTTTCCAAATTTTTTGTTAAAAAACTTCGGTAACTTTGCGCGCTTATTCCTGCTTACCCCAGTGGGTCGCGTTGGGTTGAAGTATCTGGATTTGTGCGGGACACCCTCAGTTATCTGTAGGTACCACCCGCACAAACCTACCCATCAGGGTTCCGAAGATACATAGCTTTTTCTGAGGAGTAATTTTCAATAATTTTGTCCCGTAGATTAGAGCGAGAAACACGTCGCTAACGCGTCGCCGACTCGCGCGCCCCTAAAAAACCCCCGTATCTCGGGAACGGTTAGAGTTAGAGCGTTTTTAACACCGGCTAAGGAATACTATACTATCGTATAGTATTCCTAACCCAGCTCGGGCATAGTCCACCTCCACATCCCCCCCCCCCAAATTTCAATTTTCCCCTTTTTATAGTTTATTAGTTTAATCATACCCTTTGTGGTCGGGTATTGTTTTTCTTTAAACCCAAGCCGGGATAACTTGGTTTTGGTCAAGTTACACCCTTTGGTTTTTACTTTTTCAATAGTTTAATTAATTATTTTATCAGGTCACCCTTACTCCAACTTGGTTCCTCTCATATCTCTGGAACCAAGCTATTTATCGTAATTCTGAGTTCAGTTTAGTATAGAAACGTAGGGGTAACACATTGATTGGACCTGGTCCGGTCCCCCTACCCTCAAATTTTTCATCCTTTATTTTTATATCTCCCTGACCTTACCAGCCCTGGTAGGGGCCTTACCGCATTTGGATAGTACACATCCCCCCTTAATAGGGCCACTTTGTCCCGTCTCCGAACTCCTCAGATTCCGTTAAGCATCAGGCACTTTTCGCGTTTTTTCTAATAATTTTTTAGTTTTTAATTCTGTAATAGTTTAAGTACACTGTACACACTCCATTCACACATATTACCCCCCCTTTCCCCTCTTCATTTTTTGTTTTTTCTCAATTTTTGTATATTTTTTAGCATACATCTTGGGAACTAGTATAGCATCGTTTAGATTCAGACTCCCCGCCCTCTTTTACGACAGGAGGACAGCACCAACCCCTTTTTCTGGCCCCCACTTTGGGATCTAGGCCTAAAATGGCCTCACACAAGCCCCCCCCTGGGGGCTCTAAATCCTCTGCTGAGGTATTCTCAGCCTACAAAGCAGCAAGCAGGCAGCTCGCCGGGAGCTTCGACTCTCTGATTTTGTCAGATGAGGAGGGACTCGGCGAGATGTTCTACGAGCCATCTGTCAGAGAGGCCTATCGCCCGCCCACCCCTAACATCGATTCCAACACCGCTAACATCAATCCACTTGATGAATGCTTGCGCGACTTTTTAAAGGAAAAGATCACCCAATGCAAGAAACTTCTCACAGAGGGCAAGAGCCTTAAAAAAGAGAATAAGAATTCTATTCTCTACATCTTTGAGCAGATTTTAACTTATCCTCGCTTCCCTGCTCCCACCCCCATCCAGGCTGCACCACCACCATCTATTCCTGACCCCAAGAGTCAGGAAAGCCTCAAGGAGAGTATCATCTCCGAGGTCACAAAGGCAATGAAGGCTGAGATTGCCAACCTTACTAAGACCCTTGCCCCCTCTGCCCCTGCCCCCTCTCAAACCACTCAACCCACTCGGCCGTCGTCGTACGCCGCTGCCGTCGAAGCCATGTGCCAAACCCCACGCCCTGCCATCCCCCCAGTTTTACCAACCTCCAAGCCGGCGATCATCGTCTCTTCCAAGAAGGAGGTGGTCGCCCCTAAGGAGACTCTCAAAATCTTTCGCTCGGAAGTAACCTTCCGGGACACAAACTTCTGCCCCTCTGATGTCAAATTCGTCTCTAACAACAAGCTTAGGGTCGAATTTGACAGCGAGGGTGCACGGGACATTGCCCTTCATAAAGTGAATTTCGAGGCAGCCAATTTGTCTGCCGAGAAGTCAAAGAAACTAAAACCCATGCTGGTGGCTAAGGGAATCCCTAACGAGATTCCCACTGAGGAACTCTCAACCATCATTCTCGAGCAAAACGGTCTCCAACTCTCTCACAAACTCACCGACATAGTCTTTCGGTTCAAAAGGGGCAACCGAAACGACGACCTATACAATGCTGTCTTCGTGGTGTCCCCTCCCTTATGGAGAAAGCTACTCAGTTTTGGGAGGGTTAATTTGGACCACCAGCGGGTCCATGTTGAGGAGTATTCCCCGCTCCTACAATGTTACTCATGCCTACAGTTCGGACATACCCGGAAGAATTGTACGGCCGACAAAACCATCTGCTCGCACTGCTCGTCCCTCACACACGTTTATAAGGACTGCCCTGTAAAAAGGGACAATAAGGCAACGGACTGCTACAATTGTGTGCAGTTCGTCAAAAAATACAATCGGCCATGTAACACTAAACACAGTGCCACCTCATCCACTTGCCCTAGATTGGTTCATGCCCTTAATAAACTCAAACTAAGGATTGACTATGGACCATAGTTATACAAACACTTACACAATTCACATAAAAACTAACCATTCTCATATTCCTTACACACACAATAATAAATCTTGGGCGTGGCTTTTGCCACACATCACACTATAATCTTATACTATACAATCCCGATTTGTATTCTTACTCGTGCCTTGCGTTTGTGTGGGGCGGCAGATAGGGACCCCCCGCTGATGTTTCCTAACCTCCCCCTCTCACCCGTATTCATTTTCACGCCTTGCTGCGTTTCTGTCCTCGGCGCTGCCATAGCGCACTCAATTTTATTGCTCTCACACACTCACCTCACTACTTCATACTCTACATTAATGTTTCTATCTGTATATAACTGTGTCTAGACTTAAGTTCTATGTAAAGGACCACTGTAAATATTCTACAATTCACAATCTCACACCTTATATTTCTTTCACTTTCACTTGTACATAATCTTTTCTTCTACATTAACACTTTGGGGCAACCCTCTGTATATAGTATAATGGTCCTTTACAGTTATCTAGATTTAAGTTTATTAGATATAAGATTTTTATTGTCTTAGAATAAGCTTTTTATAGTTATGTAAAAACCAAAAAACCCAAAAGACTTCTAAAAACAAAAAACCAAAAATATTATTTTTTTCTCTTCTGTCTACATTTATTTACCCCTACTACTCTACAAGTGCCCTCCTCTACGGCACAATTTAGCAGGCTCACCACTTGCTGCTTTGTGCAATAAAGGGGGTCATAGTGTTTTATTTATTATATACATTTATATATATCCATCTATTCCTACCCACTCACATCATTCTCACCCAATCTCTCTCAAACCTTTTTCTCTTATCTTCTCTCACATAGGAAAGGCGCAGACGTATACTTAGCGTTACCCTTTCCTTTTTCCATATAACATACTTAAAAAAACCTAACCTAACCTAACCTAACCTAACCTAACCTAACCTAACCTAACCTAACCTAACCTAACCTAACCTAACCTAACCTAACCTAACCTAACCTAACCTAACCTAACCTAACCTAACCTAACCTAACCTAACCTAACCTAACCTAACCTAACCTAACCTAACCGCGAATAATTTCTGAACTAAAAGCCCTATTTGGGTGCGGTTTTCGATTTCCACATCCACAAATCACATTTATCTGTGTCTCGGGCACACTTCCACGTCCCTGGAGACCGGAAAATTTCATTTTCCTACAATTCGCATTTTTATTTTTAATTTAACATAGCAAGTTGACAGCTAAAATTTTTAGTATCCGATTTTTGACCAAATTTTGATTTAAACAGATATATAATAGTCTGGAACCGCTCCCGGCACTCGTCCCGGTGACCGCGACCTGCAACAAACAAAAATAATTAGCATTTTCTTTAATAAATTACACAAAAACACAGTTTTTATTCCATAACTTTTAGATTTTGTTCCCTGCCTACCCCCGATTAGTATACAGTTATATAGCCCTCGGCGTCCCGCTTCCGCTGGTACCCCACAAGTGGGGGTTATCTGCTGGAATTTTCAAAATTTTTGCCAAAAACAGTATTTAACGGAAACCGAGGTTACCTTAGACCTCCAACAATTTGTATAAACGCGAATAATTTCTGAACTAAAAGCCCTATTTGGGTGCGGTTTTCGATTTCCACATCCACAAATCACATTTATCTGTGTCTCGGGCACACTTCCACGTCCCTGGAGACCGGAAAATTTCATTTTCCTACAATTCGCATTTTTATTTTTAATTTAACATAGCAAGTTGACAGCTAAAATTTTTAGTATCCGATTTTTGACCAAATTTTGATTTAAACAGATATATAATAGTCTGGAACCGCTCCCGGCACTCGTCCCGGTGACCGCGACCTGCAACAAACAAAAATAATTAGCATTTTCTTTAATAAATTACACAAAAACACAGTTTTTATTCCATAACTTTTAGATTTTGTTCCCTGCCTACCCCCGATTAGTATACAGTTATATAGCCCTCGGCGTCCCGCTTCCGCTGGTACCCCACAAGTGGGGGTTATCTGCTGGAATTTTCAAAATTTTTGCCAAAAACAGTATTTAACGGAAACCGAGGTTACCTTAGACCTCCAACAATTTGTATAAACGCGAATAATTTCTGAACTAAAAGCCCTATTTGGGTGCGGTTTTCGATTTCCACATCCACAAATCACATTTATCTGTGTCTCGGGCACACTTCCACGTCCCTGGAGACCGGAAAATTTCATTTTCCTACAATTCGCATTTTTATTTTTAATTTAACATAGCAAGTTGACAGCTAAAATTTTTAGTATCCGATTTTTGACCAAATTTTGATTTAAACAGATATATAATAGTCTGGAACCGCTCCCGGCACTCGTCCCGGTGACCGCGACCTGCAACAAACAAAAATAATTAGCATTTTCTTTAATAAATTACACAAAAACACAGTTTTTATTCCATAACTTTTAGATTTTGTTCCCTGCCTACCCCCGATTAGTATACAGTTATATAGCCCTCGGCGTCCCGCTTCCGCTGGTACCCCACAAGTGGGGGTTATCTGCTGGAATTTTCAAAATTTTTGCCAAAAACAGTATTTAACGGAAACCGAGGTTACCTTAGACCTCCAACAATTTGTATAAACGCGAATAATTTCTGAACTAAAAGCCCTATTTGGGTGCGGTTTTCGATTTCCACATCCACAAATCACATTTATCTGTGTCTCGGGCACACTTCCACGTCCCTGGAGACCGGAAAATTTCATTTTCCTACAATTCGCATTTTTATTTTTAATTTAACATAGCAAGTTGACAGCTAAAATTTTTAGTATCCGATTTTTGACCAAATTTTGATTTAAACAGATATATAATAGTCTGGAACCGCTCCCGGCACTCGTCCCGGTGACCGCGACCTGCAACAAACAAAAATAATTAGCATTTTCTTTAATAAATTACACAAAAACACAGTTTTTATTCCATAACTTTTAGATTTTGTTCCCTGCCTACCCCCGATTAGTATACAGTTATATAGCCCTCGGCGTCCCGCTTCCGCTGGTACCCCACAAGTGGGGGTTATCTGCTGGAATTTTCAAAATTTTTGCCAAAAACAGTATTTAACGGAAACCGAGGTTACCTTAGACCTCCAACAATTTGTATAAACGCGAATAATTTCTGAACTAAAAGCCCTATTTGGGTGCGGTTTTCGATTTCCACATCCACAAATCACATTTATCTGTGTCTCGGGCACACTTCCACGTCCCTGGAGACCGGAAAATTTCATTTTCCTACAATTCGCATTTTTATTTTTAATTTAACATAGCAAGTTGACAGCTAAAATTTTTAGTATCCGATTTTTGACCAAATTTTGATTTAAACAGATATATAATAGTCTGGAACCGCTCCCGGCACTCGTCCCGGTGACCGCGACCTGCAACAAACAAAAATAATTAGCATTTTCTTTAATAAATTACACAAAAACACAGTTTTTATTCCATAACTTTTAGATTTTGTTCCCTGCCTACCCCCGATTAGTATACAGTTATATAGCCCTCGGCGTCCCGCTTCCGCTGGTACCCCACAAGTGGGGGTTATCTGCTGGAATTTTCAAAATTTTTGCCAAAAACAGTATTTAACGGAAACCGAGGTTACCTTAGACCTCCAACAATTTGTATAAACGCGAATAATTTCTGAACTAAAAGCCCTATTTGGGTGCGGTTTTCGATTTCCACATCCACAAATCACATTTATCTGTGTCTCGGGCACACTTCCACGTCCCTGGAGACCGGAAAATTTCATTTTCCTACAATTCGCATTTTTATTTTTAATTTAACATAGCAAGTTGACAGCTAAAATTTTTAGTATCCGATTTTTGACCAAATTTTGATTTAAACAGATATATAATAGTCTGGAACCGCTCCCGGCACTCGTCCCGGTGACCGCGACCTGCAACAAACAAAAATAATTAGCATTTTCTTTAATAAATTACACAAAAACACAGTTTTTATTCCATAACTTTTAGATTTTGTTCCCTGCCTACCCCCGATTAGTATACAGTTATATAGCCCTCGGCGTCCCGCTTCCGCTGGTACCCCACAAGTGGGGGTTATCTGCTGGAATTTTCAAAATTTTTGCCAAAAACAGTATTTAACGGAAACCGAGGTTACCTTAGACCTCCAACAATTTGTATAAACGCGAATAATTTCTGAACTAAAAGCCCTATTTGGGTGCGGTTTTCGATTTCCACATCCACAAATCACATTTATCTGTGTCTCGGGCACACTTCCACGTCCCTGGAGACCGGAAAATTTCATTTTCCTACAATTCGCATTTTTATTTTTAATTTAACATAGCAAGTTGACAGCTAAAATTTTTAGTATCCGATTTTTGACCAAATTTTGATTTAAACAGATATATAATAGTCTGGAACCGCTCCCGGCACTCGTCCCGGTGACCGCGACCTGCAACAAACAAAAATAATTAGCATTTTCTTTAATAAATTACACAAAAACACAGTTTTTATTCCATAACTTTTAGATTTTGTTCCCTGCCTACCCCCGATTAGTATACAGTTATATAGCCCTCGGCGTCCCGCTTCCGCTGGTACCCCACAAGTGGGGGTTATCTGCTGGAATTTTCAAAAAATTGCCCGCCCACCCACCCTTTAGGGGCTTGGCTAGGTAAACTCGGGCCAATACCAACAAATTCGCACATTTTAAAATTTTTAATAATTTCATTTGGTGGTCCTTAGAAGTGAAAATTTTAACTCAAGTCCTTTTTAATAAGGCAAAATTGACGTTTTAGTGACTTTACATTAATATACAACTTTTACAAACTTTTTATATTCCTTGCCTTATTTATTGATTGCTTTTAAAAATTTATGTTTGACACAACCACTTGGTTGAACTGACGAGTTCCCCTCTTTACAGGGAACTCCCTCTATTTAAGACTATATTATAATTATTTTTAATTATTTTAAAAAATCATTTTATTTTTATTTCATTTTAAAATTCTATTTATTATTACTCCGCAATCAAACTCGACGACTTGTTGTTTTTAGCATTATATTTTATATCTTAATAGGACCACCAATATGTTCGGCCACCGCACCCCGGTTAAGAGGGTTTCGGGCGCGGGTGCGCAAGTTTCGCCCCAAATGACGGAGGTTTCGAGACCCTCTCCTCCTCGACCAACTATTGCGCCCACGAATGTGAGGCGCTCCATCGGAGAGTGGGAAGAAGCTGGCAGCAAATACCCAAACCGCGTAGCTGAGGCGCGAGCTTGCCTTAACAAGGCAAAGCTCCACCTGTCCGCCTCCAGAAATCTGAAGACCGAGATCAAGGCGGGGGTGCTGTCAGCTATCGACCGACTCTTCGAGTTGGTCAAGGAGGCTGAGAAGGAGAAGGGGAAGCCCCAGCCTGGTCCCGTCACCAAACCCCCCACCAAATCCCAGATGGACGAAGCTTGCCAGACAAATCTCGACCCGAGCCCGACAAACCGGAGTGCGGCTGCACCAGAAGCCGCCGAACTTCTTCAGGCCCTTAAAGACCACTCCCTTCTGGTAAGGGAGTGTAATGACAAGGTGGGGGGCCTGAAGGATGCAATCGACCGCCACTGTGACCAGCAGAAGTCAGCTCCACAGGCCAATGCCACGGCTCACGTCCCAGTCTGGGCCCCAGCGCAGCCTCAGCACAAACCCGTACCGAGTCGCTCCGTCATTGTGTCCTCAACTGAGGTTATGGACACGAGTGACGGAGTGATCGGAAGGATTAGGAAGGCGCTGGACGCCAGGACGACCGGAGTCCAGGTTGAACGAGTCCGCAAGGTGAAAGATCAACGCGTCGTCCTGACGTGTGGCAGTGAAAACGACCTAGATATAATAAAAAAGAAGCTGACATCTGACGCCGACCTACGAGTGGAGAACGCGCCAACGAAGAGGCCGTTGGTAGTGATAAAGGACGTGCTTAGCTACAACAGCGACGAAGACATCATCGCGTCCCTGAAGATGCAGAACGCCGCCGTACTAGGTGACCTGACAGAGGAGGAGTTCGCTGCCACGGTCAAGTACCGCAGACGGGCGAGGAACCCGCACGAATGTCACGTCGTGCTACAGGTCTCGCCCAAACTGTGGCAGCGGGTCACGGCCGCCGGCAAAGTCTACATAGACTTGCAACGTGTCACGGTACTAGACCAGACACCCCTTATACAGTGCACGCGGTGTCTGGGGTACGGGCACGGACGCAAGCTATGCAAGGAGGCGGCCGACTCCTGTAGTCACTGCGGTGACCTGCATCTTCGGGCAGCCTGCCCGAAGTTCGCCGCCGGTGAAGCTGCCAGCTGCAAGAACTGCAAGCTGGCCAAAGATCCAGCGGCGAACCACAACGCGTTCGATGGCGACTGCCCGATACATCGAAAGTGGGACGCGATAGCTCGTTGTAGCATAGCCTATTGCTAACGCCAACGGCCTCTTTGAGGACAGGAACGAGGACACGGGGAGCGCACTTGCGTCGAGCGGAGTAGTAGTCCCCAGAGGGGCTCATGAAACGCTTTGCTTGCTGAATCTGGACCCGATGGCCGGCAGCAGAACAGCGACAGAAAGTGCTGCTATCTTAATAATAAGAAAAACAGGCTTAAATTTCGATGCGCCGGTCTCTTGTCCGGACCAGACAGCAACTTCGGTACAGCAAATTCCAGCCAAACCCTCCTACGACTACTCCAACCTCCGTAAAATGCTGTGGTCAAACCATGTCCTCGAAACAACATGCAAAAGGCCCTCTCTAACGTCACGGGTACCAAAAACAAATGGTGGATTGACAGCGCACATACATACAGCCACAATGGAAGTCCCAGCATGTGTTGCTGGAAATCATAGTACCAGAAGTACCCGTAGACGGTACGAGAGAGAACATAACCATGCCAGGTACGACCTGGACGGCATTGATGTGTAAGCATTTTTGAAATGTGTATAGTCAAAAGTTCCAGGTCGTATCTGGAATGCAGTGAGTTGCAACACGCATAAATTTTGTCCCCAAATTGAGATGTCTCTTAGAAAACCAAGACACTGTCCTGGCCCTCCACTCGGGGTCCTAGCAAAACTGATTCCGGCTGACGTCGATCGCACTGTACTCGATAGAATACAGCCTGCTGATATGACCATACCTAAATCAGGACTCTGATAACGTCAGAGGAGCCGCAGCCGAGGCAGGGGGTGGTTTTAGTCGGTAAGAGTCCGACACTACCCCAGCCACGTCACAAGTGAGGTGACTGGGGTGTCCATGAGGATTTCCACCTCCTGCTAAACTAAAAAAAAAAAAAAAAAAAAAAAAAAAAAAAAAAAAAAAAAAAAAAAAAACCTAACCTAACCTAACCTAACCTAACCTAACCTAACCTAACCTAACCTAACCTAACCTAACCTAACCTAACCTAACCTAACCTAACCTAACCTAACCTAACCTAACCTAACCTAACCTAACCTAACCTAACCTAACCTAACCTAACCTAACCTAACCTAACCTAACCTAACCTAACCTAACCTAACCTAACCTAACCTAACCTAACCTAACCTAACCTAACCTAACCTAACCTAACCTAACCTAACCTAACCTAACCTAACCTAACCAGTCTTGTAGCGCTCGGCGTCCCGCACCCGCTGGTACCCCACAAGTGGGGGTAACTCGCAGGAAAATCTTAAAAAATTGCCCGCCCACCCACCCTCTTGGGGCTTGGCTAGGTAAACGAGACAATACTAAAAATTTTTTGCACACAATACATTCCCTGAAAACTGGACTAGGTGGTCCCTAGTGGTGGTGCGATCGAAAAACTCCTCTACGGAGTCAGGGTAAAAGTGACATATAACCGTGACAGGCGCTATATAGTGCCAACTTTACTGAACTGACTCAAATCGACACTGGAATTAAATTCCTTTACTAATATCTTTACTTATTTTATTTTATTTTATTTATATTGTTGTTTGGTCCCCCCTGTACAGGGATTCAGGCAAAAGCTTATATCGTTGTACTCTGACGAAATAGAACCCTTCCGGTAAATCATGTTTCGCACACCTGCTAAAAAGGACGTGAGCTTGCAGGGCTCCGAGGGCTCGCCGCGATCTGCAGAAAAAGCCGTGACGCCACTGCTGAGTGTTAGGCGAAGTATTGGGGAATGGGAGACCGGTAGGGCAGAGCCTCAGGCTAAAACCCCGGTCCACTCAAAACCAAACGCCACACCACCATCATCACTCACCGTCACCAAAAAGGCGCCCGGCTCTCAGGGGACGCGTCGAGCTTCAGCGGATGCTCCTGTAGCGGAGAGAAAGCCCGACCCGAAATATCCCAGTCTCATAGCGGAAGCGAGAGCTTGCCTGAATAAAGCTAAGCTTAATTTAGGCAACTCCCGCAACCTAAAAACCGAAATAAAGACGGAGGTGCTTGGGGCGATAAACCGTCTATTTGAAATAGTCAAAGAGTCGGAAAAAGGTAAAACCAAGGCCCCCGAAATACCTACAACCACCCCAGTACCCCCAGAACCCGAACAAACTGACCCGCCCACCCTAGACGAGGAAAATAAAGGCCAAAAAGAGCTTCTGCTGAGGCTTCAAGAAAATAGTGCCCTAATTAAAGAAAACTTAGCCAAAATGGAAAGCCTCAAAGAGGCGTTGGATAAAAAATCAGTCTCCACGGTTGAGGAGAGAACATACGCGTCTGTGGCGGATGCGCACAGAAGCCAGACCGGGATTCAGGTACCGGGGCGAGCGACGCTTCATTCCGTAGTTGTCTCCTCAACAAGTGAAACGGACACGGGCGACGAAGTGTTGGAGCGGGTAAGGAAGGCGATCGACGCGAAGGAAGGCTGGGTGCAGGTGGAGAGGGTAAGAAAGGCCAAAAATAGAAAAGTAATAATGGGCTTTGGGTCCAAGGAAGAACGGGACAAGGTGAAGGATAGAATTGGGAAAGAAGGTGGCAGCCTCACCATCGAGGACGTCGAGAACAAGGACCCGCTGGTCAGGCTTGGGGATGTCTTGTCGGTTAATACCGACGAGGACATCCTCAGGGCTCTTCGGAACCAAAATGGGGCGGTTTTCCACGGCCTCGATCAGGGGGAGGATAGGGTAGTCGTCAAATATAGAAGAAGGGCCAGAAACCCTCACACCAGCCACGTAATTGTAAGCGTGTCGCCCAGTATCTGGAAGCGGGTGACGGAAAGGGGCTATGTATACATAGATCTCCAGCGGGTCAGAGCGGAAGACCAGACTCCACTAGTCCAGTGTACGCGCTGCCTGGGATATGGCCACGGCAGAAAGTACTGCCAAGAGACTGCAGACGCGTGCAGCCATTGTGGCGGTCCCCACCTGAAGACGGAATGCGCGGACTGGCTGGCTGGAGAGCCACCCGCGTGCAGAAACTGCAAAAAGGCAAAACTGACGCAGATGGAGCACAATGCCTTCAGCTCTGGGTGCCCTGTGCGTCGCCGGTGGGACGAACAGGCCAGATCGACCGTCGCGTACTGTTAACGCCAACGTTGCCACCACCACATATAGCTATATGCAAGCGAACCTCCAACGAAAAAGGCTGGCGACGATCGAGCTTCTGCTCGAGGCACAGAAGCAAGGAGTAGCCGTAGCCCTGCTGCAAGAGCCATACGTCGGGGGAACCAGGACAATGAAGAGCCACAAGGGAGTAAGGATCTTCCAGAACACTGATGATGGAGAAGGGACCGTTAAGGCCGCAATTGCTGTCTTTGATAGCAATCTTAATATAAAGCAGTACCCGAAACTCACCACAAACAACATCGCTGTGGTGGGGATCCAGACCAGTGCCTGGGAGATCACCCTTGCGTCCATATACTTTGAGCCGGACAAACCAGTGGAGCCCTATTTAGACCACCTCAAAGAAATAGTGGCCAAAAATGGCTCTAAGCCCATAATCGTTGGAGGCGATGCAAATGCAAAAAGCACCTGGTGGGGCAGCCCAACGGTAGACTGTAGGGGAGAGGAGGTATGCGGGACTCTCGGGGAGCTCGGGCTGCATATATTAAACGCAGGAGAAATCCCGACCTTCGACACAGTAAGAGGAGGACAACGCTATAGTAGCTATGTCGACATAACAGCTTGTTCGGCAAACATCCTCGACAGGGTAGCAGACTGGAAAGTCGTCGAGGGCCTGAGCAGCTCCGACCACAACGGCATCGTTTTCAAAATCTTGCAAACAAAATCGAAAGGGTTAAAAGTAGAAAGAACCACCAGGATATTTAACACGAAAAAGGCCAACTGGTCTGGCTTTCGTGTGAAACTCACCCAGTTGTGCCAAGAATACAACATTACAAAAGAGGAAATAGGAAAAATAAATAAAGTAGAAGAATTAGATAAAATAGTGAACAATTACACAGAAATAATTACAAAAGCATGCAAAGCATCTATGCCAATTAAAAAACAAATAGAAAAACTTACCTTGCCGTGGTGGTCGGAGAGACTCGAAAAATTGAAAAAAGCCGTCGCCACCAAAAAGAGGAGGATCAGATGCGCTGCTCCAGTCCGTAGATCCATCGTTGTCGAAGAGTACCTGCAACAGAAAGAGGAATATGAGTTGGAGGCAGCCAGAGCCCAAACCGAGAGTTGGAAGGAGTTCTGCTGTAGACAGGATAGGGAGGGGGTGTGGGAGGGGATATACAGAGTTATAGGAAGGACAGCGAACAGGGTGGAGGACCTGATGCTAATTAAAGACGGAGAGGTGCTGGACGCGGAAGGGTCCGCTCGATACATAGCGGAGACCCTGTACCCGGAAGACCACCCAGCTACGGATAACCCCCACCACAGCCGTGTCAGACTAGAGGCGGAATCGGTGAGTGAAGGCGAATATGGTGAGAAATACGACCCTCCATTCACTATAACCGAACTGCAGACGTCGAGCGAGTCCTTCAATCCAAAGAAGGCTCCGGGAATGGATGGGCTCACAGCCGATATTTGCAACCGTGCTATCAGCAAAGACCCCGAAATTTTCCTGGCTATCCTCAATAAATGCCTTGCCTACAACCACTTCCCAAAAGTGTGGAAAGAGGCAACGGTGGTCATACTACGGAAGCCAGGAAGGACGGACTACACAACACCAAAGGCGTGTCGACCAATCGGCCTGCTGCCGGTACTCGGAAAAATTTACGAAAAAATGTTGGTGGCTCGACTCAGGTTCTACATAGCACCGAAGATGAGTACTCGCCAGTACGGATTCATGCCACAAAGGAGTACCGAAGACTCCCTCTATACTCTCATGCAAAAAATACGCAATAAGCTGAAACAAAAGAAAATAATAACATTAATATCGCTGGACATAGAGGGAGCCTTCGACAATGCCTGGTGGCCAGCTATAAGAGTCCGACTGGCTGAGGAAAGGTGTCCGGTCAACCTGAGAAGGGTCATCGACAGCTACCTGCGCGACAGGAAAGTACGAGTAAGATACGCCGGCGCTGAGCACCAGAGAAGCACTGAGAAGGGCTGCGTGCAAGGCTCAATTGGAGGGCCCACTCTCTGGAACCTCATACTGGATCCCCTCCTTAAAGACCTCGAGAAGAAAGGAGACTACGCGCAAGCCTTCGCGGACGACGTGATCCTAGTCTTCGATGGAGACACGGCGTTGGAAATAGAGAGACAGGCGAACGCCGCCCTCGAACGTGTTCGGGCGTGGGGCGTGGAAAACAAGTTAAACTTCGCACCACATAAGACCAGTGCAATGGTCATCACAAATAAGTTAAAATACGACGCCCCACGCTTGAGCATGGGCGGGGTCGACATTGCCATGTCCAAGAAAATAAAAGTACTGGGTGTCACCATCGACGACAGGCTCACGTTTAACGCGCACATCTCGGAGGTATGCCGCAAGGCCATCGCAGTCCACAAACAGCTGAGTAGAGCTGCAAAGGTAAACTGGGGCCTGAATCCAGACGTGGTAAAGATCATATACGTCGCTGCGATAGAACCTATTGTCTTATACGCCGCCAGTGCATGGGCGGAAGCCGCCAACAAACTGGGAACAATAAAACAACTAGGCGTCGTGCAGCGGGGCATAGCACAGAAAATGTGCAGGGCGTACCGAACAGTCTCCCTGAATTCGGTGCTCCTACTAGCAGGGATGCTCCCCCTGGATCTTAGAATCCACGAGGTGGCATCGCTGTATAGAGCCAAAAAAGGGGTGCCGCAGGCCATATTGGGAGACAGAGAGGTAGAACAGATGACTCCTGCACTGGAATCCCCGCATCCTGCGGAGCGAAGCGACCTGGAGATCGTCAGCCTGGTAAACCGGGAGGAAGTGGACGCCAATTCGGGCCAACAGGTGAAAATCTTCACCGACGGAAGTAAGATCGGGGGGCACGTCGGAGCAGCTCTGTCCATATGGAATGGCGAGGCCGAGACGCGCGCCCTCAAGCTGGCGCTTCCGAGCTACTGCACGGTTTACCAGGCTGAGCTACTCGCGATATGCCGAGCAACGCGGGTAATCAGGGACACCGCGGCGCCTACCTTCGGGATCTTCAGCGATTCCATGGCGGCTCTTTTGACCGTGAAAAACCCTAGTTGCCTTCATCCCCTGGCAGTAGAGGCCAGACTGAATATAAGAACTGCATCTCTCCAGAACAAGATTGTATCCTTGTTCTGGATAAAGGCCCACGCAGGGTTGGAGGGCAACGAAAGAGCGGATCAGCTGGCAAAGGAGGCCGCCATGAATCTAAAGAAAAAACCGGACTATGACCTGTGTCCGATCTCATTCGTCAAGCGCCACATACGCAGTGGGACGCTCGACGAATGGAATCGGAGATACAAGTCCGGCCAAACTGCCAGCATCACCAAGATGTTCTTCCCGGATGCGGTGGCGGCGTATAGGACAATAAGAAAAATGAAAATAACAAACATCAGGACACAGATTATGACGGGGCACGGTGGATTCTCCGAGTACCTGAATCGCTTCAGGTGCAAGGGGAGCCCATCGTGCATCTGTGACCCAAACGCCGACGAAACCGTGCCACACCTGCTGTTGGAATGTCCTGTACATGCCGCCGACAGATATGGACTGGAACAGGCACTGAAAATAAGACTGGATAGGGAAATAATAGAGGAAGTGATGCAAGGGAAAGATAGGGAAAAATTTTTGGATTATTGCACAAAGATTGCACAGAAAGCAATAGATAGAAACAAAACAGCTTAAGAAAATATGCTGATAGTATAATTAGATTTATATATATTAAGCATATAAATAAGGAAAAATAAAATAAGAGTAAGCAACAGTATAAGTAGTGAAACAGATTAAAATGTATTTAAGGATAGAAAAATGTAAAGATATAGTAGGTATTGTGGATTAAGAAATTTGTAGCGAAGAATTTGTGTGACAAATAAAATCATAAAAATAAGTTGTGATCCCCCCACATAGAATTAGAGAAAATTAGGCTTACCACAGGCTCCGATAACGTTGGAGGTACAAAAGTATAAAAAAAAAAAAAAAAAAAAAAAAAAAAAAAAAAAAAAAAAAAAAAAAAAAAAAACCTAACCTAACCTAACCTAACCTAACCTAACCTAACCTAACCTAACCTAACCTAACCTAACCTAACCTAACCTAACCTAACCTAACCTAACCTAACCTAACCTAACCTAACCTAACCTAACCTAACCTAACCTAACCTAACCTAACCTAACCTAACCTAACCTAACCTAACCTAACCTAACCGCGATGTTCTGGCGCCGAGAACGGTCGATGTAGCAAGCGCTCGTGTCGAAAAAATTCATAAAAGTGGCTATATAAGACTTACAAACATGGTTTTAGTGTTAAAAGACGCGTAAAAGTGCCGCGGACGTGATAGTGCTGTGACAGTGACCCTCAGGTGTCCCCCTGAAGTAGGATCGCGCAAGACCTACTTTTGGGAGGGCCCGGAAAGTGTTTTTCGTCCGGCGCTCGAAAACTAAAGCGGTAACCTATGCCTTTTTATACACCATTAGAAGCGTATTAACCCCCTCTATGTACTCACAAAGTTTGCCTTCCATCCACTCATAAATGACCAAGTTATAGCCCTTTTAAACTTAAGACCTAAAGTACTAACTCCCTTCTGGAGTTAGTTAGGTAAATTCTGTTTGCATATTCTTACTCCCTATGTAGTCCTCTACTATAATCTATATCACAAGCTTTGGTTTTCGAGGGTCTTGGACCCCAAAACCACCATAAACTATTTTCATTTTGACACTTTGAACTTTCATGCCACTTTTGGGGTCTTAGCTATCGGGTAAGACCCCCTTTGGACTCTAAGGTAAAATAGACAATTTAGTGGACTATCTAGTGCTTTTTAGTTTGTAATTTTATGTCACTTAGTTCCTAAGATATCTTAGTTTTTGTAAATCTGTAATTTTTGACATTGGCGCCAAACTCCGTCATTTTTGAGGACCGAAACTTCGGCTCCTAGGCACGTGCCCCAAATTTTGAACACCTTAATTTGTAGATTAGACCTTCTAGTATAGGGTACTTTTTGTCCCATATACCTACCCATCCGGGTTACGGAGTTAGACGCCGTGTCCTTGAACGCGAATTTGTGCCTACTATTTTCACTTGTCCCATTTTGCCCCTCATTTGTACTCTCGGGTTTAGAGACGCGCAATATTTTATTATTCTATTGTATAGTACAGGTCCTCCACTTTATATACTAGTTTTTATTTTGTTTCTAGCACGAATATTAACGTAGTTACAGCATTTTTCCCTCACACACTTTTCCTTTAAAATTTTTCACAAGTCTTTTACTTCGCCAACTTCCCGACCAAAAACTTCGGCCCACAGGCACGTCGGGTTAGTTCCCCATATATAGTGGTGTAGGTGACTTCTTCGGCTATCCGGAGGTACCCACCTTCACCACCTTCTCATCAGGGATACGGAGTAACTGGCTAAAGTCTGGAACACTAATTTTTTGCCCGAATTTTCAGACTTCCCACTTTGCCCCTCATTCCTACTTTCTAGATTATAGACGCGCTAGATATTAAGATCTCATTTTATAGCTTAGACTGTCCCATTTAAATACTAGTTTTTATTTTGTTTCTAGCACGTTAATTAACGTAGTTATAGCATTTTTCCCTCAATCACTTTTCATTTAAAATTTTTTCACGAGTTTTTAACTCTGTCAACTTCCCGACCGAAAACTTCGGCCCATAGGCACGTCGGGTTAGTTCCCCATATTTAGTGGTGTAGGTGACTCCTTTGGCTATCCGGAGGTACCCACCTTCACCACCTACTCTTAAGGGATACGGAGTTATTGACAAAAGTCTGTGACACTAGTTTTTTGCCCGAATTTCCAGACTTTCCCTAGTCTCTGCCCCTGGGTGTGAGTGAGGTGGTCTCCAATCACATTTTCTGATAGGGGACATCCTCCTCTTCAATAACCAATTTTCACCATATTTTTAAATTCACTATTCCAATAGTTATTAACTTTATTTCAAATTTTTTCCAAATTTTTTTGTCAAAACTTCGTCAACTTTGCGCGCGGATACCTGCCTACCCCAGCGGGTCGCGTTGGGTTGAAGTATCTGGTTTTGTGCGGGACACCTTCAGCTATCTGTAGGTACCACCCGCACAAACCTACCCATCAGGGTTGCGAAGTTATTTAGGTTTTTCTGAGGAGTAATTTTAATAATTTTGTTCCGTAAAATCAGAGCGAGAAACACGTCGCTAACGCGTCGCCGACTCGCGCGCCCCCTAAAAACCCCCGTATCTCGGGAACGGCTACAGATAGAGCGTTTTTAACACCGGCTAAGGAATACTATACTATCGTATAGTATTCCTAACCCAGCTCGGGCGTATCCCACCTCCACATCCCCCCCCCCAAATTTTGATTTGCCCCTTTTTTAGTTTTTATTAGTTTAACCATACCTTTTGTGGTCGGGTATTGTATTTCTTTAAACCCAAGCCGGGATAACTTGGTTTTGGTCAAGTTACACCCTTTGGTTTTTACTTTTTCAATAGTTTAACTAATTATTTTATCAGGTCACCCTTACTCCAACTTGGTTCCTCTCATATCTCTGGAACCAAGCAATCTATCGTAATTCTGAGTTCAGTTTAGTATAGAAACGTAGGGGTAACACATTGATTGGACCTGGTCCGGTCCCCCTACCCTCAAATTTTTCACTTTTTATTTTGATATCTCCCTGACCTTACCAGCCCTGGTAGGGGCCTTACCGCATTTGGATAGTTTACATCCCCCCCTTATAGGGCCACTTTATCCCGTCTCCGAACTCCTCGGATTCTGTTCATCATCAGGCACTTTTCGCGTTTTTTCTTATAATTTTTAGTTTTTCAGTTCTGTAATAGTTTAAGTACACTGTACACACTCTATTCACATACATTACCCCTTCCTCCCCTCCTCATTTTTTGCTTTTTTCTCAATTTTTGTATATCTTTTAGCATACATCTTGGGAACTAGTATAACATTGCTTAGATTCAGACTCCCCGCCCTCATTTACGACAGGAGGACAGCACCAACCCCTTTTTCTGGCCCCCACTTAGGGATCTAGGCCTAAAATGGCCTCACACAAGCCCCCCCCTGGGGGCTCTAAATCCTCTGCTGAGGTATTCTCAGCCTACAAAGCAGCAAGCAGGCAGCTCGCCGGGAGCTTCGACTCTCTGATTTTGTCAGATGAGGAGGGACTCGGCGAGATGTTCTACGAGCCATCTGTCAGAGAGGCCTATCGCCCGCCCACCCCTAACATCGATTCCAACACCGCTAACATCAATCCACTTGATGAATGCTTGCGCGACTTTTTAAAGGAAAAGATCACCCAATGCAAGAAACTTCTCACAGAGGGCAAGAGCCTTAAAAAAGAGAATAAGAATTCTATTCTCTACATCTTTGAGCAGATTTTAACTTATCCTCGCTTCCCTGCTCCCACCCCCATCCGGGCTGCACCACCACCATCTATCCCTGACACCAAAAGTCAGGAAAGCCTCAAGGAGAGCATTATCTCCGAAGTCACTAAGGCAATGAAGGCTGAGATTGCCAACCTTACTAAGACCCTTACCCCCCCTGCCCCTGCCCCCTCTCAAACCACTCAATCCACTCGGCCGTCGTCGTACGCCGCTGCCGTCGAAGCCATGTGCCAAACCCCACGCCCTGCCATCCCCCCAGTTTTACCAACCTCCAAGCCGGCGATCATCGTCTCTTCTAAGAAGGAGGTGGTCGCCCCTAAGGAGACTCTCAAAATCTTTCGCTCGGAAGTAACCTTCCGGGACACAAACTTCTGCCCCTCTGATGTCAAATTCGTCTCTAACAACAAGCTTAGGGTCGAATTTGACAGCGAGGGTGCACGGGACATTGCCCTTCATAAAGTAAATTTCGAGGCAGCCAATTTGTCTGCCGAGAAATCTAAAAAACTAAAACCCATGCTGGTGGCTAAGGGAATCCCTAACGAGATTCCCACTGAGGAACTCTCAACCATAATTCTCGAGCAAAACGGTCTCCAACTCTCACACAAACTCACCGACATAGTCTTTCGGTTCAAAAGGGGCAACCGAAATGACGACCTATATAACGCTGTCTTCGTGGTGTCCCCTCCCTTATGGAGAAAACTTCTCAGTTTTGGGAGGGTTAATTTGGACCACCAGCGGGTCCATGTTGAGGAGTATTCCCCGCTCCTCCAATGTTACTCTTGCCTGCAGTTCGGCCATACCCGGAAGAACTGTACGGCCGACAAAACCATCTGCTCGCATTGCTCGTCCCTCACACACGTCTATAAGGACTGCCCTGTAAAAAGGGACAACAAGGCAACGGACTGCTACAATTGTGTGCAGTTCGTAAAAAAGTACAATCGGCCATGTAATACAAAACACAGTGCTACCTCATCCACTTGCCCTCGTTTGGTTCATGCCCTAAACAAACTTAAACTAAGGATCGACTATGGACCATAGTCATACAAACACACACATACACACAACATACACATTAACTTATCAAATTCATCAACCTTACAAATCATAATAATCTTGGGCGTGGCTTATGCCACACATTATACTATCCACTCACACTCTACCCAAACCCGATTGTTACTTCACTTATGCCTGACGTTTGTGTGGGGCGGCATACAGGGGCCTCCTGCTGGTGTCTCCTCACCTCCCCCCTCTTCACTGTCCAGTTAAATTCTGTTTTCAGGTTGCCTACCGCGCCTTGTTGTATGCCTGTCTCAGGCGCCGCTTTTGCGGACTCACTTTGTCTTTCACACACTTACCTCTCTACTACACACTATTTTCAATGTTCTTTCTGTATATAACTGTGTCTAGATTTAAGTTCCATGTAAAGGACCATTGTAAATATTCTACAATTCACAATTTCACACCCTGTACTTCTATCACTTTCTTTTGTACACAATCTTTTTTATACAATTACACTTAGGGGCAACCCTCTGTACATAGTATATTGGTCCTTTACAGTTATCTAGATTTAAGTTTATTAGATATAAGATTTTATACTGTCTTAGAATAAGCTTTTCTTTGTTATGCAAAAACCTTAAAAACCAAAAAACATTTTAAAAACACAAAACCAAAAATATTATTCTCTTCTTTTGTCTTCATTTATTTACCCCTACTTCTCTACAAGTGCCCTCCTCTACGGCACAATTTAGCAGGCTAACCACTTGCTGCTTTGTGCAATAAAGGGGGTCATAGTGTTTTATTTATTATATACAATTATATATATCCATCTACTCCTACCCACTCACATCATTCTCACCCAATCTCTCTCAAACCCTTTTCTCTTATCTTCTCTCACATAGGAAAGGCGCAGACGTATACTTAGCGTTACCCTTTCCTTTTTCCATATAACATACTTAAAAAAAAAACCTAACCTAACCTAACCTAACCTAACCTAACCTAACCTAACCTAACCTAACCTAACCTAACCTAACCTAACCTAACCTAACCTAACCTAACCTAACCTAACCTAACCTAACCTAACCTAACCTAACCTAACCTAACCTAACCTAACCTAACCTAACCTAACCTAACCTAACCTAACCTAACCTAACCTAACCTAACCTAACCTAACCTAACCTAACCATACTGTATTTTGACACGGTTTTCAGCGTTATTACTGCATTATTTAATTACACCTGTCATCCAGGCACCCACCCACGTTTCCTGGACACCAAAATTTTTGATTTTCGTAATTTTTTAATTTTCGACTTAGAAAAAATTTAAAATTTTTTCAGTTTTCCAAATTTACATTCAATTTTTATTCTATTCGATTATACCTTGTCTGGAACCTCTCCCGGCGTGCGTCCCGGTGACCGCGACCTGTGAACAAAAAGTCAGATTAGTATTTTGTTGAAAAATTTACCAAAAATACAGTTTTTTCCAAATTTCTTCCAAATTTTCTACCCCACCCACCCCATATTCCTGTTTGGTCTTGTAGCGCTCGGCGCCCCGCACCCGCTGGTACCCCTCAAGTGGGGGTAAATCGCAGGCATTAGTATTTTGAATTAGTATTTTGTTGCAAATTTACCAAAAATACAGTTTTTCCCAATTTTCTTCCAAATTTTCCACCCCACCCACCCCATATTCCTGTTTAGTCTTGTAGCGCTCGGCGTCCCGCACCCGCTGGTACCCCACAAGTGGGGGTAACTCGCAGGAAAATCTTAAAAAATTGCCCGCCCACCCACCCTCTTGGGGCTTGGCTAGGTGAATTCAAAGTAGGTACAAAATTTTTGTGTACATTTAAGCAAAAAATTTTGTAGCTAATCCCATTATTTTTGAGTTCGGCACAGGGTGGAGGATACTTTTCCGCGACAGGCTCCAAATAGAGCTAGTAACTTTATAATTATATGACATTTTATTTTTAACGTATTTTAGACAAAGCCTTTTGGCAAATTTGCACACAGTCACCTCTATTGAGGCCCACGACTCTATTATTTATCTACTAGACAAAAGCCTTTTGGTTATTTTACACACGGTCACCTCTATTGAGGCCCACGATTTTATTTTATTTTAATTTATTGCTAATTTATTTGAACATACTGACGAATCCCCCCTTTACAGGGATATCTGTTGTTATTGACTAGGGTTTACTTTAGGTTGACATTGTCTTATTGGACACATTTCATAAAATGTTCGGCCACCGCACCCCGGTTAAGAGGGTTTCGGGCGCGGGTGCGCAAGTTTCGCCCCAAACGACGGAGGTTTCGAGACCCTCTCCTCCTCGACCAACTATTGCGCCCACGAATATGAGGCGCTCGATCGGAGAGTTGGAAGAAGCTGGCAGTAAATACCCAAACCGCGTCGCTGAGGCGCGAGCTTGCCTTAACAAGGCAAAGCTCCACCTGTCCGCCTCCAGAAATCTGAAGACCGAGATCAAGGCGGGGGTGCTGTCAGCCATCGACCGACTCTTCGAGTTGGTCAAGGAGGCTGAAAAGGAGAAGGGGAAGCCCCAGCCTGGTCCCGTCACCAAACCCCCCACCAAATTCCAGATGGACGAAGCTTGCCAGACAAGTCTCGACCCGAGCCCGACAAACCGGAGTGCGGCTGCACCAGAAGCCGCCGAACTTCTTCAGGCCCTTAAAGATCACTCCCTCCTGGTAAGGGAGTGTAATGACAAGGTGGGGGGCCTGAAGGATGCAATCGACCGCCAATGTGACCAGCAGAAGTCAGCTCCACAGGCCAATGCCACGGCTCATGTCCCAGTCTGGGCCCCAGCGCAGCCTCAGCACAAACCTGTACCGAGTCGCTCCGTCATTGTGTCCTCAACTGAGGTTATGGACACGAGTGACGGAGTGATCGGAAGGATCAGGAAGGCGCTGGACGCCAGGACGACCGGACTCCAGGTCGAACGAGTCCGCAAGGTCAGAGACCAACGCGTCGTCCTGACGTGTGGCAGTCAAAACGACCTAGACAAAATAAAAAAGAAGCTGACATCTGACGCCGACCTACGAGTGGAGAACGCGCCAACGAAGAGGCCGTTGGTAGTAATAAAGGACCTGCTTAGCTACAACAGCGACGAAGACATCATCGCGTCCCTGAAGATGCAGAACGCCGCCGTACTAGGCGACCTGACAGAGGAGGAGTTCGCTGCCACGGTCAAGTACCGCAGACGGGCGAGGAACCCGCACGAATGTCACGTCGTGCTACAGGTCTCGCCCAAACTGTGGCAGCGGGTCACGGCCGCCGGCAAAGTCTACATAGACTTGCAACGTGTCACGGTACTAGACCAGACACCCCTTATACAGTGCACGCGGTGTCTGGGGTACGGGCACGGACGCAAGCTATGCAAGGAGGCGGCCGACTCCTGTAGTCACTGCGGTGATCTGCATCTTCGGGCAGCCTGCCCGAAGTTCGCCGCCGGTGAAGCTGCCAGCTGCAAGAACTGCAAGCTGGCCAAAGAACCAGCGGTGAACCACAACGCGTTCGATGGCGACTGCCCGATACATCGAAAGTGGGACGCGATAGCTCGTTGTAGCATAGCTTATTGTTAACGCCAACGGCCCCTTCGGGGACAGGAACGAGGACACGGGGAGTGCATTCACGTCGAGCAGAAAAATAGTTCCCAGAGGGGCTACTGAAACGCTTTGTTTGCTGAGTCTGGATCTGACGGCTGGCAGCAGAACAGCGACTGAAAGTGCTGCTACCTTAATAATAAGAAGAACAGGCTTGAAATTCGATGCACCGGTCTCTGGTCCAAACCAGACAGCAACGACGGTAGAGCAAAATCTAGCCAAACCCTCTGGTGACCACTCAAACCTCCGTGAGATGCTTTCAACAACAACACGCAAAAGGCCCTCGCTAACGGCACGGGTACCGAAAATAAATGGTGGATTGACAGCGCACATACTATATACAGCCAAATGGAAGTCCCAGCATGTGTTGCTGGAAATCAAAGCACCAGAAGTACCCGTAGACGGTGCGACAGAAAACATAACCATGCCAGGTACGACCTGGAAGTCGCTGATGTGTAAGCATTTTTGAAATGTGTATACTCAAAAGTTCCAGGTCGTACCTGGAATGCAGTAAGTGGCCCGATTTGTTTGTTTCCGTTAAGTTGAATTTTGTCCCGAATTTGAGCAGAGAAGTCTCTTTGTACCAAGACACTGTCCCGGCCCTCCACTCGGGGTCCTAGCAACACTGATTCCGGCTGACGTCGATCGCACTGTACTCGATAGAATACAGCCTGCCGATATGACTATACCCAAACCAGGACTCTGATAACGTCAGAGGAGCCGCAGCCGAGGCAGGGGGTGGTTTTAGTCGGTAAGAGTCCGACACTACCCCAGCCACGTCACAAGTGAGGTGACTGGGGTGTCCATGAGGATTTCCACCTCCTGCTAAATAAAAAAAAAAAAAAAAAAAAAAAAAAAAAAAAAAAAAAAACCTAACCTAACCTAACCTTTTTTTTTTTTTTTTTTTGTGCGTGTGGAAAATCCTCATGGACTTCCGCCGCCCGGGGAGGCGGCGGGGCGTGTCGGACTCCACCCAGAGTGGGTGACCTACCGACTAAAAACCACACGGTGTTCCTTCCTGCACCTTTGCGTCGGGGGCTACGGGAAACAGAGAATTCGTCCGCGGCCCCCGACTGGTGCCGGCCCGCCGCAGCGGGCCCCGTCTGCAGATTGTGTAGGGGGGGAGTGAGGCGTTGGACTCCCCCCCATCGCCTTAGAGGGGCGCGCGTGGAACACTACGCGCCACCACCTCGGGTCCTATAAGGGGGGCGTGGCGGACGTCCCCGCGTCCGCCACCCCCGGACCCATTTATGGAGGCCGGAAGAGGGCATTGTCGGCCCTCCTCCGACGCCCGGCGCGCCGGCTGCGGATCGGGTTAGTGCTGACACACTCCCTCTCCCGTTCCGCAGCTTCCTTCTGCGAGATGACTGTTTCGCAGAAGGCGATCACTGCATCCCAAGACGCCGCGCTGCCGACCATGGAATGAACGACGGCCGGCAGCGACAGGTCGTCTCCCACCGCAGCGACGAGGGCACGGCGCGGCTCCTCCCAAGCAGCACACTCCACCAGCGTGTGCAGCGCCGTGTCCTCCCGACAATGGACGCAGTGATGGCACCGGGCGTCCGGCTCCCTCCCTATGCGACACAGGTACTTCCCGAAGCAGCCGTGCCCCGAGAGCACCTGCGTCGCCCGGAACGTGAGGGAGCCGTGCCTCCTCCCGAGCCAGCGCTCGAGTACTGGCCGGACCGCCTCGATGGTGACGAGGCCGGCGGTAGGGCGTGAAAGCCTGTCCCGCCATTCCGCCACTAGGACCCGTTGGAGCTCCTGCCGGCGCAGCGATAACTGCCGCTGCACCGGCCCCGCACCTCGCGTCCGCTCCTCCTCGCGCCACAGATGGAGTGTCGCGAGGACCTTCGCCTCCAGGTCCCAGGGCGGGGATCCGGCCAGTACACAGGCCGCCTCGTGGGAGATCGTGCGATAGCCGCGGACGACTCTGACGGCCATCGCCCTCTGCGGCTTTCGCAGCACTGCGATGCTGCGGGCCGTCAGGTCGGCCGCCCACACCGGGGCCCCATATAGGGCCATGGATCGCACGATCCCCACGTACAACCGCCTACAGGCGGTGCTCGGGCCTCCCAAGTTGGGAAGCAGCGTTGACAGCGCGCCCGCCGCGCCCATCAACTTTGGCGCCAGCCGCAGGAAGTGGGGGCCGAAGTCCCATCGGCTGTCGAGCACCAATCCAAGGTACTTCATGGTGGACTCGACAGCGATTCGAGCCCCCCCCACCTCGATGTGTAATCCCGGCGGCGGCGCCCGTCGGGGGCCATGAAAAGCGATGGCCTCCGACTTGTTGAGGGCCACCTCCAGGCCCAGGCGCCGTATGCGGCCCACCACCTGTGAGACCGCACCCGTAGCTAGCAACGCTGCCTCCCTGGGCGAGCTCCCTCGGGCGGTGACCAGCGTGTCGTCCGCGTAACACGTCAGGTCCACCCCCGGTGCGAGCTCGCCTCTCAGCACCCAGTCGTACCCGATGTTCCACAGGAGTGGGCCCAGAACCGAGCCCTGTGGAACACCGCACGACATGGCGTGCTGTACCGTGCCGTCACGTCTCCCGTAGGTGACACACCTGTCCGTCAAATAGGCCCCAACCACGCGGCGGAGGTAGGGAGGTACCCTGTGGTACAGCAGGGCCTCCCTAATACAACTCCAGGGCAGGGTGTTGAAGGCGTTGGTGATGTCTAGGGACACCGCCAACGCGACCCCGCCCCGGGACACCGCTTCCTCCGCCAGGACTCTAACCCGCAGTATGGCGTCTACTGTGGAGCGCCCGCGCCGAAAGCCGAACTGGCTGCCGTCCAGGTCCGGCCCCTCTGTGCACAAGTGGCTGACGAGGCGGTCTGCAACAATCCGCTCAAAGAGCTTGCCCACCTCGTCCAGCAGCACTATGGGCCGATATGCGGACGGCGAGTCGGCGGGGCGCCCTGCCTTCCTGAGCAGGACCAGGCGACCCGTTTTCCACAGAGCGGGAAACTGGCCCCGCTCTAGGCACGCCGAGAAGAGTCCTCTCAATTGGGGCCCTAGCTCCTCCAGAGCCAAGACAAGAGCACGGCCTGGCACTCCGTCGGGCCCCGGGGCCGTGTTTTTGGCCCGGAGCCGTGCCACGGCTGCTCCCATCTCTGGTCGTGTCACCTCGGGGACGTTGACGACACTTTCGTCTTCAGGCTCTGCGGCTGGGGGCGGAGCCATCGGCGGCGGAGCGTGTTCTCCTCTCGCAGGGAAGAGAGCTGTCACCACATTCTCCAGCAGCTGTGGCTGGAGACTCTCCGTGAGTGGGGGGCCCGAATTCCGGAGCTTGCCCCGGACCATGCGGTACGGGCGCCCCCACGGGTCTCGGTCTAGAGTCTCCAGCATCTCCTCCCTGGACCGCGTCTTCGCCTGCTCGATGGCCAGCCACAGAGCCTCCTTCGCCGCGCGGTACGCCTCATACAGCGCGGCCTCCACTTCGCGGATCCGTCGACGTCTCCTTCGGTACCGAGTGTACCGGCGCCTGACCGCCACACACGTGACGCGCAGCTGCGCGATCTCGGCAGACCACCAGTACACCTGGCGCCTCGAGGACTGCATGTGAACCCGGGGCATCGACGCGTCGCAGATCTGCGTCATCGCCCCGCGGAACCACTGCGCCTCTGATTCGACGTCGACGGGTCCGTCGGCCGACTCCCTTATCCAGGCCTGGATAATGGCCGCTTCTTCGAGAGCTTCCCTGTCCATGCGGGTGAGCGCCCAGCGTGGGCCGTCCCTCCGCGGAGTCGATGGGCTGCGGCCGCCCGCGGTCTGGGCGGAGACGTCGAACCGGATGTAGCGATGGTCCGACAACGTCTCCACCTCCCGGGCGACGCGCCAGTCGCGGACGCGGTGCGCTACAGCGGGGCTGGCGAACGAAACGTCCACGATGGACCCTCCCCGCTGCCGCACGCACGTAAAGACCGAGCCCCGGTTCAGGACGACCAGGGCCGTCTCGACTGCCCACTCTGCCAACACCCCGCCCCTTGGGTCCGTGACCGGGGATCCCCACGCCGCAGACTTGGCGTTGAGGTCCCCGAGTAGCAACACGGGGCGAGGGTGGTGCCGGGCCACGACGGCCCCCAACTCGACAAGAAAGCTCTCGAAGTCGGCGAGACTCCTGTTGGGCGAAAAGTATGCCCCTATGGTGACTATGTCGCCCACGAGGGCGGCCACCCAGCCGCGACCTCGGGACGCGTTAACAAGAGTCCCGCCGATGATGGCTACCGAGCCGCTCAGGTCACCGACCCAGTTCTCCCGGTCGGGGACGAAATACGGCTCGGCAACCACGGCCACATCGATCGACCACTGCGCCATGCTCTGAAGGAGAAGATCCTGAGCTCTGGCGCAGTGGTTGATGTTGCCCTGGAGGAAATGGTAGTGCGCCATTGTTAGCACTCCATCTCCTCGACAACCCCTCCATCACTGGGCCGGGAGTCGGCCGAAGTGCTACCAGGCTGCGGGGGGGGTGTGGGTCCCCCGGCAGTCTGGTTCCTCTTCTTTTTGTTTTTGCTGCTGGTGGTGCTGCCGCAGGCTCTTCCACCCATCCTGTGCTCCGCGGGCTTTCCCGCTGCTGCGCAGATGCAGCAGTTTGCCTCCGCGGAGCACTGGGCCGCCTTATGGCCGGGTCGACTGCAGCGAAGGCACAGTTCGCTGCGGTCTGTTGCGGCGGTGCACTGGGCCCTGACGTGTCCCGCCTCATGGCACCGGTAGCACCGCATGACCCTGGGCTCTGTGAGTTTGACCCTCACAGAGCCCCACCCCACCAGCAGCTGCTTCGCATCGGCGACTTTCTTTGCCGCCGCCGCCGGGCACCTCACCCAGGCCGTGCCAAGCCTGCGCGCGCCGCGCCGCGAGCTGATCTCGCCGGCGGTCACTTGCTCGGGCGGACACCCCCCGCTCCGAGCGACGGCCAGCGCCAGCTCCTCCGAGGACACGGAGTCCTCCAGCCCCTCCACGCATAGCTCAACTGTTTTGTTGGGCTGGTGCACCCGTGCGTCCTCAGGTCTGAGTACCTCCCGGAGCTTGGCTGCTAGGGCGACCGCCTTTTCGCCGCTCGCGGCACCGGGCAGCTCGAGTATTCGGGCACCCGTCAGCGCCGTCCTGAAACGGAGGCCGGTCTGAATGCCAAGGTCGTCCAGCTTGACCTTGGCCCTCGCTTCCGCCAGGACGTCCCTGTATGTGACGCCCCGCTGCACGGCTTCCGGCTGCAGCGTGATTACTACAGCCGATGAGCGCGGGACGTCAATTCTGGGCGCCTTCTTGCCGCCCGTTGCGGCCCCGGCTGCCGGGCCCGATTTGGCCTTGCGGCCTCCTCGGCGCCGGCGCTTCTTTTTGGCCACCGTGGTCCACCCTTCGGAGTCTTCTCCGGCCACGGTCGCCGCCTGCGCAGCCCCCTCCGCGGGCTTCTCCCTACCCTCCACGGGCGGCTGCGCGACTTTTCGGGGGGCTCCCTCCGCGGGCTTCTTGCCCTCCACGGGCTTTTTGCCCCCCTCCCCACCTTTATGGGCCGCCTGTGCAGGCCTCTCCTTCGCCGGCGGCTGCGCGGCTTTGCGGGGGGCTCCCTCCGCGGGCTTCCTGCCCTCCGCGGGCTTTTTGGCCCCCTCCCCGCCTTTTTGGGCCTCCTGTGCGGGCCTCACCTTTAAGGCCTCCTCCGCCCTCCGCTTATCCGCTGCTAGCGGCGGCCGGAGGGTTTGCTGTGGGAGGAGCCTCGGCTCCAGACCCTCGAAGCGGGCATTCACCATGCCCCCAACTTGGAGCATGACGACTCGCACAACTTCCTCGATCTGGTTCGACCTAAGCGGCCCAGGTGTCGAGGTGGGGGCGGAGGCGGCGGCGGCGTAAGATGGCCGCTCCCGTTGCCGACTAAAGTCGGCCCTTAGAGCGGCGATATCCCGCTCGAGGTTTTCTACTTTTCTTTGGAGACGGCCGTTCTCCTCCCGGAGTTTCACCGTCTCCTCCGATGCAGTGCGGTCAAGGAGGGCCTCCATCGCCTCCCTAATCCCTTCAGCCGCCTCCTTCAGGGCACGCGTGAACGTCCCCTTCAGGTTGCCAGATTTCGTGGCCACCTTCAGGATGACGTCCACGCCATCCGTCACCTGGCGGCTTAAGGCCGCCGAAGTCAGGCCCTCCCCGGCGGTCGCAAGAGCTGACCGCCTTTCTCGGGCCTGACGCGCCATTTCGGCGACCTCGTCGTTCGCTATCAACCTCCTTGCTTCCCGCTTCGCGGCTTGGAGCTCCGCCTTGGTGCTGACCAGCGCTGCATTGTGCTGCGTCTGGGTCGAGCAGGCGTCGCTCTCGTCGCTGGGCAACGGGGTGTCGGGGCGCTTGACGAAGCGACCCCGGGCATCGCGCGAGAGAGACGAGCTGGATGCCCGCCCTCTCGCAGCCGTCGGCACTTTCGCTACCGAAAGGTTTTCCTCGCTGGAGGAGAGACCCAGTCCCTCCTCAGAGCCCGCCACCATAGCGTGCGGGCGCTTCCTCCTCTCATGCTCTTCATTTTCAAATTGTGTCATATCCATATTTGGTCCCACGAGTATGGGGGAAAAAACGGTCCGCCCGGGCAGTGCCCCCTGTACCCGGGTAAGCCTAGCGTAACCCGCCAGAGGGTCGGCCGGTACTCTGACGGGGGTCGCACTAGAGACTGAACTCCCTTCAGCCATTCATCCCATCACGGTGCGCCGCCGCTTGAGATTGGGCGGTCCGGGCGGTTAAGCCAAGACCGACGGGAGGCACCCCACGCTGGGCCGCGAGACATGACCACGACACCCAGCACGCTGTGAAGTGCTTCCCGATTTTCCTGACGGTGGCAGGGGAGACAGAACTCCCGCTGCCTGCTCGGAGGTAGGGTGAGTACACACCGAGCCCGCCCTTGCTTCTCCACTGTGCCCTCTGCTAGGTTCAGAGGGACACGCGGAGCAACGCCCCGGCCCCGAAAAGGGGGGCCCAAGCCCTGCGTAGGGCTTCCCGGCCCTGAAAAGGGCCCTAGGTCAGACATTCGCCACGGGCAACAAGGCTCCCCATTAAACAGAGGAGAGTTATTGCCCGTGCCCAGGATGCACCGGCCCCACACGACTGCCGTTCCCCACGGACGTATCCAGAAGGGACAAGCAGCCGGGGGCACACGAGGAGGTTGCCTGACTTGCACCCCAACCTAACCTAACCTAACCTAACCTAACCTAACCTAACCTAACCTAACCTAACC